>CM050167.1:257461409-257764709 GCA_027410445.1 Discoglossus pictus | reverse complement strand
CTGACTGACCGTCAATCAAAGTTCATTTGCTTGACCGCTACCCATAGTGTGTGTCCTGCTTACAAGTACTGTGCCAAGTTCAACCAATCCAGTCTAGTTGGGGTACCAACAGTCCAAATTTAAAAAAAACAAACTTTTTTTTAATTAAATCTAAGTGCATTTGCATAACCGTCAATCAAAGTTCATTTGCTTGACCGCTACCCATAGTGTGTGTCCTGCTTTCAAGTACTGTGCCAAGTTCAACCAATCCAGTCTAGTTGGGGTACCAATAGTCCACATTTAAAAAACCCAAACTTTTTGTTTATTAAATGTAAGTGCATTTGCCTGACTGATCGTCAATCAAAGTTAATTTGCTTGACCGCTACCCATAGTTTGTGTCCTGCTTTCAAGTACTGTGCCAAGTTCAACCAATCCAGTCTAGTTGGGGTACCAACAGTCCACATTTAAAAAACCCAAACTTTTTGTTTATTAAATGTAAGTGCATTTGCCTGACTGACCGTCAATCAAAGTTCATTTGCTTGACCGCTACCCATAGTGTGTGTCCTGCTTTCAAGTACTTTGCCAAGTTTAACCAATCCAGTCTAGTTGGGGTACCAACAGTCCACATTTAAAAAACACAAACTTTTTTTTTCTTAAATGTAAGTGCATTTGCCTGACTGACCGTCAATCAAAGTTCATTTGCTTGACCGCTACCCATAGTGTGTGTCTTGCTTTCAAGTACTGTGCCAAGTTCAACCAATCCAGTCTAGTTGGGGTACCAACAGTCCACATTTAAAAAACCCAAACTTTTTTTTTCTTAAATGTAAGTGCATTTGCCTGACCTTCAATCCAAGTTCATTTGCTTGACCGCTACCCATAGTGTGTGTCCTGCTTACAAGTACTGTGCCAAGTTCAACCAATCCAGTCTAGTTGGGGTACCAACAGTCCATATTTAAAAAAAAAATGACAGGCAGAGGCAGGACACCCCGCAGAGACCGTCGTGGTCGTGGTGCTGTGATTCCCTTTGGCCCTACAATAATTCCCAGTGTTCAGAGGCCAGTTACCCTGAACTTGAAAAGTTCAGAGGACGTAGTTGACTGGCTAACACAGGACACCCAATCTTCTACAGCTTCCGCTTGGAACATTGACGCACCATCCTCCTCCAGCTTAGCTTCGGGCACCTCTCAAGTTACCACTCACCCGCCTGCCGCCACCACCAACACTAGTA
Source organism: Discoglossus pictus (assembly GCA_027410445.1). Taxonomy (NCBI): domain Eukaryota; kingdom Metazoa; phylum Chordata; class Amphibia; order Anura; family Alytidae; genus Discoglossus; species Discoglossus pictus. The sequence goes on along the minus strand of CM050167.1, from coordinate 257,763,502 downwards.
CCACAGCCAATTCAATTGATCAGTCAGAAGAGTTATTTACACATCAGTTTGAAGAAATGAGTGATGCGCAACCATTATTGCCAGAGAATGTAGATAACAGGGATATGTCTCAGTCAGGCAGCATTACACACATGTACGTACGATGTGATGATGATGATGATGATGTACCCGCTGCTGCTTCCTTTGTTCAGTTGTCATATACAAGTGAGGCGGGTGATGATGATGACGATGCGTCCGTGGATGTCACGTGGGTGCCTGCTAGAAGAGAAGAAGAACAGGGGGAAAGTTCAGATGGGGAGACAGAGAGGAGGAGGAGACGAGTTGGAAGTAGAGGGAGGTCATCACAACGAGCTAGTGGCACAGTCAGACAGCTTGCATCAGCACCCGGGGTCAGCCAGACAGCACGCCAATCAACGCATGCTGTTGCCACCACCAGAATGCCGTCACCGCCGAGCTCAGCAGTGTGGCATTTTTTTTGTGTGTCTGCCTCTGACAACAGCGATGCCATTTGCAACCTGTGCCAAAAGAAACTGAGTCGTGGGAAGTCCAACACCCACCTAGGTACAACTGCTTTGCGAAGGCATATGATGTCACAGCACAAACGCCAATGGGATCAACACATGAGTACAAGCAGCACACAAACTCAAAGCCGCCATCCTCCTCCTGGTCCAGCATCTTCATCCACATCAACCACTGCTGTCCTCCTTGCCCCCTCTCAACTCTCCACCACTCCGTCTCTTGCCTCTTGCTGTTCCTGCTCATCTCCCCACAGTCAGGTGTCTGTCAAGGGCATGTTTGAGCGTAAGAAGCCAATGCCACAAAGTTACCCCCTTGCCCGGCGTCTGACAGCTGGCTTGTCTGAACTCTTGGCCCGCCAGCTTTTACCATACAAGCTGGTGGAGTCTGAGGCATTCAAAAAGTTTTTAGCGATTGGGATACCGCATTGGAAGGTACCCGGCCGAAATTTCTTTGCCCAAAATTCAATCCCCAACCTGTACTCAATTGTGCAAAAGGAAGTAATGGCATCTCTGGCACACAGTGTTGGGGCAAGGGTCCATCTGACCACTGATACCTGGTCTGCAAAGCATGGTCAGGGCAGGTATATCACCTACACTGCGCATTGGGCAAACCTGCTGATGCCTGCCAAGCATGGAATGCGTGGCTCTGCAGAGGAGTTGGTGACACCGCCACGACTTGCAGGCAGGCCTGCTGCCACCTCCTCTACGCCTCCTACTCCATCCTCTTCCATAACCTCCTCAGCTGAGTCCTCTTCTGCTGCTGCGTCTTGCTCCACATCAACAGCACCCCCCCCAGCTCCCCAGATACTATTCCACATCCCGGATACGGCAGTGTCATGCCGTCTTGGGGTTGACTTGCCTCAAAGCAGAGAGTCACACCGGGCCAACACTTCTGTCCGCCCTGAACGCACAGGTGGATCAATGGCTGACTCTGCACCAACTAGAGATTGGCAAAGTGGTTTGTGACAACGGAAGAAATTTGTTGGCGGCATTGAATTTGGGCAAGTTGACGCCTGTGCCGTGCATGGCACATGTGTGTAATCTGATCGTACAACGCTTTGTCCATAAGTATCCAGGCTTACAGGACGTCCTGAAGCAGGCCAGAAAGGTGTGTGGCCATTTCAGGCGTTCCTACACGGCCATGGCGCACTTTTCAGATATCCAGCGGCGAAACAACATGCCAGTGAGGCGCTTGATTTGTGACAGCCCCACACATTGGAATTCCACAATCCTAATGTTCGACCACCTGCTCCAACAAGAGAAAGGCATTAACGAGTATTTGTATGACCGGGGTGCTAGGACAGCCTCTGCGGAGCTGGGGATTTTTTTTTGCCACATTACTGGACGCTCATGCGCAATGCCTGTAGGCTCATGCGTCCTATTGAGGAGGTGACAAACCTTGTCAGTCGCACCGAAGGCACCATCAGCGACATCATACCATTTGTTTTATTCCTGGAGCGTGCCCTGCGAAGAGTGCTGGATCAGGCCGTAGATGAGCGTGACGAGGAAGAGGAAGAGTTGTGGTCACCATCACCACCAGAAACAGCCTTATCAGCATCGCTTGCTGGACCTGCGGCAATGCTGGAAAAGGATTGTGAGGAAGAGGAGTCAGAGGAGGAATGTGGCTTTGAGGGGGAGGAGGAAGACCAATCACAACAGGCATCCCAGGGTGCTCGTTGTCACCTATCTGGTACCCGTGGTGTTGTACGTGGCTGGGGGGAAGAACATATCTTCAGCGAGATCACTGAGGACGAGGAACGGGACATGACTAGCTCGGCATCCAACCTTGTGCAAATGGGGTCTTTCATGCTGTCGTGCCTGTCGCAGGACCCTCATATAAAAAGGCTGAAGGGGAACGACCTGTACTGGGTGTGCACGCTACTAGACCCCCGGTATAAGCAGAAAGTGCCTGATTTGTTACCAAATTACCGCAAGTCAGAAAGGATGCAGCAGGTCCAAAACAAATTAACAAGTATGCTTTACACAGCATATAAGGGTGATGTCACAGCACAAGGGCAATATAACAGGGGAAGAGGTGAAAGTAATCCACCTCCCACGACCACGCCGGCAAGGACAGGACGTTTAAAAGACGTGTTGTTGATGGAGGACATGCAGACCTTTTTCAGTCCTACGCATCGCATCAGCCCTTCGGGATCCACCCTCAGAGAACGACTTGACCGACAGGTAGCAGACTACCTCGCCTTAACTGCAGATATCGACACTCTGAGGAGCGATGAACCCCTTGACTACTGGGTATGCAGGCTAGACCTGTGGCCTGAGCTATCCCAATTTGCAATTGAACTTCTGGCCTGCCCCGCTTCAAGTGTCCTGTCAGAAAGGACCTTCAGTGCAGCAGGAGGTTTTGTCACCGAGAAGAGAAGTCGCTTAGGGCAAAAAAGTCTAGATTGCCTCACCTTTATAAAGATGAATGAGGGATGGATCCCGAAGGGACTGACACTGGGCGATACATTCGACTGAAAAAGGCCTGATGAGATGAGCTGCCTTCGGCTATAAATGGTCCACACGCTGCAGTCTGTTATCTGTGAATGCCGGATGACTTGCGTGAATTATCCGCCACCAACTAGGGTTCAAGAAGAGGCAATGTTTTATGGCACTTTCTGCCTGGGGAACAAAGGTCAATTTTTCTGGCCGCTGCAACAGCAGCGGCTGCAACAATATCTTATTTTTGAATTTCAATTTTTATGCCAGAAGGCGTACGGCATGTAATGGAAAAGAAAGCATATTGAACAGTCTTGCATAACACAACAGTTGTGCAAAAATACATATTTACAATGAAGAAATTTTGTTAAAATTAGGTGGCTAGGCCTTCTTTTTTTTACTTTTTTGGTTAATACATTTTCTTTTTTTTTACTGTGATTGCAATTTTTAAGAGAAACCTAAGACATGTTAAAACAGAAAATAGTAAAGTCCTATTATCTATCATCACTCCAGCAGTAGCTTATTATTTACAATATCTAACCTGCTCAATCGCCCTTGGGTTACCCTAGGGCAGGCTTCAGTAGGCGACCTCTCCTTTCCTCTGATAATTTTGCCGCCGGTTGCTTCTGAAGGGTCTCCTCCAGGGCTCCCCCACTCCGGTCCTTCCCCCCAAGTCGCTTCAACCATTAACAAATGTTTTGTTATATTAGGGGGGCACTAAATGGGGATGTTATCCAGGGATCCCAAATTGTCTGGAACTGGGTGATTCTATCCATGACTACATTGGCCATAATTTTAGATAGGATCTTGACATCCACATTTATCAGGGCTATGGGGCGATAATTTTTAACCTCTAAAGGGTCCCTACCCTCTTTTGGAAAGACTATGAGGTCAGCCTGATTCAATTAAGGGGGCATAAGTTCTCCATTTAGTATAGCATTAAACAAAGATGTTAGGTGCGGGGGTAAGCAAGGGCTCAAATTTCTTATAGTACAGATGAGTAAAACCGTCTGGCCCTGGGGACTTGCCAAATTTAAGATCTTGGATTGTAGATTTAACTTCCTCTTGGGATATGTCTAGGTTCAAGCTCTCCAATTGAGGTACAGGTATTTTGTGGACTCCTTGCTGTAGTAGGAAGGACTCTATGTCAGATCCGCTGCAGCAGGATTGGGATGAATATATGGTCTGATAGAAGTTTTGAAATGTTTCTTGGATAGCATTGGGGCTAAAGGAGGTTTGACCATCAGGTAGTCTAAAGATACCGTAATTATGTCCTCTCTTGGGGGGTAAAGACACTAATAATTACTCCAATAAAATTCTGTTTTTTATGTGGGCAAGGTCCCTGGTTAGCCCCTTGGGTTATCTGTTAAAAAGAGTGGTGCAGAGACTGTGGGGGCTGTTAGCCTCCTTGTCCCCGCGTGGCCGTTTAGAATCCCTGCTGCTGCATGTTTCAGCTTTATTAAGGTGTAATTGTACAACGTTTGACTCAAGTAGCTGCCTGTGCTGGGTCAGTTTGGCTTAATTGCTGGGCCCTTTTCCTGCCAAGATGGCGACCGTCAGTCCATGGGCCTCTATGTCCCCTTCACTACCTTTGTCCCCGCTTGTGTGCTTATTTGGGATGGCCCCCCTTTATATCTCCGGCCCGTGGCCTTCTCAGTTTCCCCCCTCAATTTCTGAGTGTGGGTATGCGGGGCTGGGGTGTTGAATCAGACCTACCTTCTTCTCTGCTCGCTGCAAGATCAACAATATCTAATTTTTCAGGCATGTGCACATGCCTAATTTTTCTGGCCTCTGGTGCTGCACTGTGGCTTCAACAACCAAACCCCCAAAAAAGGCACATAACAGGGATTAAACTGATAGGAGTAGTACTACTTAACACACCACTCATATCTGGTGTAACAGTAGTGTACATTTAAAACAAAAAAAAATTCTACTGTAATAGATTGCATAGCAGTTAGTTGTCTGCAAGCGTGTGTGTCAGACCTACAGTGTCTACTCTGCCAACATCTGCAAGTGCACAGTGCCACTCATATCTGTTGTCACAGTAGCTTGCACGCATAGTACCAATCTGTCAAAACCTGTAATGATGAATGAGGTCTAGAGTAGCCTGGTTCCCTTATCCTCTACAGGTTGAGAGCTAATGTTTGGGTGACTCCAGACCAACACATGAGTACAAGCCGCACACCAACTCAAAGCCACCATCCTCCTCCTGGTCCAGCATTATCAGCCACATCAACCACTGCTGTCCTCTTTGCCCCCTCTCAACCATCCGCCACTCCGCCTCTCACCTTGAGCAGTTTCTGCTCATCTGCCCATAGTCAGGTGCCTGTAAAGGACATGTTTGAGCGTAAGAAGCTAATGTCACAAAGTGCCCCAAATTTGAAGTGATACGACCAACCAAGCATATTTTTTCCACCTCCCGGTCCCAAAAATCCATGCCTTATACACGTGCCCTGATAGGTGACGTAACAAGTATTAAACTGATAAGAGTAGTACTTACAAACACGCCACTCCTATCTGGTGGCACCTTTGATTGCACGTGCCGTGCCCCAAAATTGAAGTGATACGACCAACCAAGCATCTTTTTCCATCTCCCGGTTCTAAAAATCCAGGCCTTATACACGCCCCCTGACAGGTGCTGTAACAGGCATTAAACAGATAAGAGTAGTACTTACAAACACGCCACTCCTATCTGGTGGCACCTTTGATTGCACGCGCCGTGCCCCAAAAATTGAAGTGATATGACCAACCAAGCATCCTTTTCCATCTCCCGGTTCTAAAAATCCAGGCCTTATACACGCCCCCTGATGGGTGATGTAACAAGTATTAAACTGATAAGAGTAGTTCTTACAAACACGCCACTCCTATCTAGTGGCACCTTTGATTGCACGTGCCGTGTCCCAAAATTGAAGTGATACGACCAACCAAGCATCTTTTTCCATCTCCCGGTTCTAAAAATCCAGGCCTTATACATGCCCCCTGATAGGTGACCTAACAAGTATCAAACTGATAAGAGTAGTACTTACAAACACGCCACTCCTATCTGGTGGCACCTTTGATTGCACGCGTCGTGCCCCAAAATTGAAGTGATACGACCAACCAAGCATCTTTTTCCATCTCCCGGTTCTAAAAATACAGGCCTTATACACCCCCCCTTATATGTGACGTAACAAGTATTAAACTGATAAGAGTAGTACTTACAAACACTACACTCCTATCTGGTGGCACCTTTGATTGCACGTGCCGTGCCCCAAAATTGAAGTGATACGACCAACCAAGCATCTTTTTCCATCTCCCGGTTCTAAAAATCCAGGCCTTATACACGCCCCCTGATAGGTGACGTAACAAGTATTAAACTGATAAGATTAGTACTTACAAACACGCCACTTCTATCTGGTGGCACCTTTGATTGCACGTGCCGTGCCCCAAAATTGAAGTGATACGACCAACCAAGCATCTTTTTCCATCTCCCGGTTCTAAAAATCCAGGCCTTATACACGCACCCTGATAGGTGACGTAATAAGTATTAAACTGATAAGAGTAGTACTTACAAACACGCCACTCCTATATGGTGGCACCTTTGATTGCACGTGCCGTGCCCCAAAATTGAAGTGATACGACCAACCAAGCATCTTTTTCCATCTCCCGGTTCTAAAAATCCAGGCCTTATACACGCCCCCTGATAGGTGACTTAACAAGTATTAAACTGTTAAGAGTAGTACTTACAAACACGCCACTCCTATCTGGTAGCACCTTTGATTGCACGTGCCGTGCCCCAAAATTGAAGTGATACGACCAACCAAGCATCTTTTTCCATCTCCTGGTTCTAAAAATTCAGGCCTTATACACGCCCCCTGATAGGTGACGTAACAGGTATTAAACTGATAAGAGTAGTACTTACAAACACGCCACTCCTATATGGTGGCACCTTTGATTTCACGTGCCGTGCCCCAAAATTGAAGTGATACGACCAACCAAGCATCTTTTTCCATCTCCCGGTTCTAAAAATCCAGGCCTTATACACGCCCCCTGATAGGTGCTGTAACAGGTATTAAACTGATAAGAGTAGTACTTACAAACACGCCATTACTATCTGGTGGCACCTTTGGTTGCACGTGCCGTGCCCCAAAATTGAAGTGATACGACCAACCAAGCATCTTTTGTCATCTCCCGGTTCTAAAAATCCAGGCCTTATATACACCCCCTGATAGGTGACATAACAAGTATTAAACTGATAAGAGTAGTACTTACAAACATGCCACTCCTATCTGGTGGCACCTTTGATTGCATGTGCCGTGCCCCAAAATTGAAGTGATACGACCAACCAAGCATCTTTTTCCATCTCCCGGTTCTAAAAATCCAGGCCTTATACACGCCCCCTGATAGGTGCTGTAACAGCTATTAAACTGATAAGAGAAGTAATTACAAACACACCACTCCTATATGGTGGCACCTTTGTTTACACGTGCCGTGCCCCAATTTTGAAGTGATACGACCAACCAAGCATCTTTTTCCATCTCCCGGTTCTAAAAATCCAGGCCTTTTACACGCCCCCTGATAGGTGACGTAACAAGTATTAAACTGATAAGAGTAGTACTTACAAACACGCCACTCCTATCTGGTGGCACCTTTGATTGCACGTGCCGTGCCCCAAAATTGAAGTGATACGACCAACCAAGCATCTTTTTCCATCCCCCGGTTCTAAAAATCCAGGCCTTAAACACGCCGCCTGATAGGTGCTGTAACAGGTATTAAACTGATAAGAGTAGTACTTACAAACACGCCACTCCTATATGGTGGCACCTTTGATTACACGCGCCGTGCCCCAAAATTGAAGTGATACGACCAACCAAGCATCTTTTTCCATCTCCCGGTTCTAAAAATCCAGGCCTTATACACGGCTCCCTGATAGGTGCTGTAACAGGTATTAAACTGATAAGAGTAGTACTTACAAACACGCCACTCCTATATGGTGGCACCTTTGATTGCACGTGCCGTGCCCCAAAATTGAAGTGATACGACCAACCAAGCATCTTTTTCCATCTCCCGGTTCTAAAAATCTAGGCCTTATACACGCCCCCTGATAGGTGACGTAACAAGTATTAAACTGATAAGAGTAGTACTTACAAACACGCCACTACTATCTGGTGGCACCTTTGATTGCACGTGCCGTGCCCCAAAATTGAAGTGATACGACCAACCAAGCATCTTTTTCCATCTCCCGGTTCTAAAAATCTAGGCCTTATACACGCCCCCTGATAGGTGACGTAACAAGTATTAAACTGTTAAGAGTAGTACTTACAAACACGCCACTCCTATCTGGTAGCACCTTTGATTGCACGTGCCGTGCCCCAAAATTGAAGTGATACGACCAACCAAGCATCTTTTTCCATCTCCTGGTTCTAAAAATTCAGGCCTTATACACGCCCCCTGATAGGTGACGTAACAAGTATTAAACTGATAAGAGTAGTACTTACAAACACGCCACTACTATCTGGTGGCACCTTTGATTGCACGTGCCATGCCCCAAAATTGAAGTGATACGACCAACCAAGCATCTTTTTCCATCTCCCGGTTCTAAAAATCCAGGCCTTATACACGGCTCCCTGATAGGTGCTGTAACAGGTATTAAACTGATAAGAGTAGTACTTACAAACACGCCACTCCTATATGGTGGCACCTTTGATTTCACGTGCCGTGCCCCAAAATTGAAGTGATACGACCAACCAAGCATCTTTTTCCATCTCCCGGTTCTAAAAATCCAGGCCTTATACACGCCCCCTGATAGGTGCTGTAACAGGTATTAAACTGATAAGAGTAGTACTTACAAACACGCCATTACTATCTGGTGGCACCTTTGGTTGCACGTGCCGTGCCCCAAAATTGAAGTGATACGACCAACCAAGCATCTTTTGTCATCTCCCGGTTCTAAAAATCCAGGCCTTATATACACCCCCTGATAGGTGACATAACAAGTATTAAACTGATAAGAGTAGTACTTACAAACATGCCACTCCTATCTGGTGGCACCTTTGATTGCATGTGCCGTGCCCCAAAATTGAAGTGATACGACCAACCAAGCATCTTTTTCCATCTCCCGGTTCTAAAAATCCAGGCCTTATACACGCCCCCTGATAGGTGCTGTAACAGCTATTAAACTGATAAGAGAAGTAATTACAAACACACCACTCCTATATGGTGGCACCTTTGTTTACACATGCCGTGCCCCAATTTTGAAGTGATACGACCAACCAAGCATCTTTTTCCATCTCCCGGTTCTAAAAATCCAGGCCTTTTACACGCCCCCTGATAGGTGACGTAACAAGTATTAAACTGATAAGAGTAGTACTTACAAACACGCCACTCCTATCTGGTGGCACCTTTGATTGCACGTGCCGTGCCCCAAAATTGAAGTGATACGACCAACCAAGCATCTTTTTCCATCCCCCGGTTCTAAAAATCCAGGCCTTAAACACGCCGCCTGATAGGTGCTGTAACAGGTATTAAACTGATAAGAGTAGTACTTACAAACACGCCACTCCTATATGGTGGCACCTTTGATTACACGCGCCGTGCCCCAAAATTGAAGTGATACGACCAACCAAGCATCTTTTTCCATCTCCCGGTTCTAAAAATCCAGGCCTTATACACGGCTCCCTGATAGGTGCTGTAACAGGTATTAAACTGATAAGAGTAGTACTTACAAACACGCCACTCCTATATGGTGGCACCTTTGATTGCACGTGCCGTGCCCCAAAATTGAAGTGATACGACCAACCAAGCATCTTTTTCCATCTCCCGGTTCTAAAAATCCAGGCCTTATACACGCCCCCTGATAGGTGCTGTAACAGGTATTAAACTGATAAGAGTAGTACTTACAAACACGCCATTACTATCTGGTGGCACCTTTGGTTGCACGTGCCATGCCCCAAAATTGAAGTGATACGACCAACCAAGCATCTTTTGTCATCTCCCGGTTCTAAAAATCCAGGCCTTATACACACCCCCTGATAGGTGACATAACAAGTATTAAACTGATAAGAGTAGTACTTACAAACATGCCACTCCTATCTGGTGGCACCTTTGATTGCATGTGCCGTGCTCCAAAATTGAAGTGATACGACCAACCAAGCATCTTTTTCCATCTCCCGGTTCTAAAAATCCAGGCCTTATACCCGCCCCCCGATAGGTGCTGTAACAGCTATTAAACTGATAAGAGAAGTAATTACAAACACACCACTCCTATATGGTGGCACCTTTGATTGCACGCTCCGTGCCCCAATTTTGAAGTGATACGACCAACCAAGCATCTTTTTCCATCTCCCGGTTCTAAAAATCCAGGCCTTTTACATGCCCCCTGATAGGTGACGTAACAAGTATTAAACTGATAAGAGTAGTACTTACAAACACGCCACTCCTATCTGGTGGCACCTTTGATTGCACGTGCCGTGCCCCAAAATTGAAGTGATACGACCAACCAAGCATCTTTTTCCATCCCCCGGTTCTAAAAATCCAGGCCTTAAACACGCCGCCTGATAGGTGCTGTAACAGGTATTAAACTGATAAGAGTAGTACTTACAAACACGCCACTCCTATATGGTGGCACCTTTGATTACACGTGCCGTGCCCCAAATTTGAAGTGATACGACCAACCAAGCATCTTTTTCCATCTCCTGGTTCCAAAAATCCAGGCCTTATACACGCCCCCTGATAGGTGCTGTAACAGGTATTAAACTGATAAGAGTAGTACTACTTAACACGCCTTATAATAATGCAGAGAGAGGCAACGCAGTGAGAGGAGTCTGAAGAAGAGGAGTCAGAGGAGGAAGGTGGCTTTGAGGAGGTGGAAGACCAAACACAGCAGGCGTCCCATGGGGCTTGTTGTCACCTTTTGGGGACCCTTGGTGGCTGGGTGGAGGAAGAGACCTTCAATGACATCAGTGAGGACAAGGAACGGGACATGGCTAGCTTGGTATCCAACCTTGTGCAAATGGGGAGTTTGCGGTTGTGCAAATGGACTGTTTGCGGTTGTTTGCGGTCCGTTAAACGGGGAGTTTGGTCTGTCACTGTGAAGCGGGTGTAACCCTTACACTACCTGATCGATACAACATCATACCTGATGTTTTAAAGCACTTTATTCCAAACAATTTAGAAATGTTAGGTAATTTTTGCCATTTATGGCTTAAAACCAGACTCTGCATCAATTATGTAATTTTCCGTGGGAGTTTTGCCATGGATCCCCCTCCGGCATGCCACAGTCCAGGTGTTAGTCCTGTTGAAACAACTTTCCCATCACTATTGTGTCCAGAAAGAGTCCCTGTGGGTTTTAAAATCCGCCTGCCCATTGAAGTCTAAGGCGGTTCGCCGGGTTCGCCGGTTCGCGAACATTTGCGGCGGTTCGCGTTCGCGGTTTGCGAACCGAAAATGTTATGTTTGCGACATCACTAGTGACGAGTCAGTAGGGAAGAAGAGAGGAGGAGTAGATGTGTGCCTGTGGGAGAAGCAGAGAGAAGGAGAAGAGGGAAGAGAGGGTGAGTATGGGAGAGGAGGATAAAGGGAGAAGTGATGAGATAGGGAGAGGAGTTGTCCAGACATGAGATGATAATGAGTGACAGTAGTGGGGGGTCAAAGAAAGAAACAGATCAGGGAAAGAAACGGAGGGGCCTGATTGCAGTGGTGGAGTTAGGGCTGGTGAGAGGCATGCCTCTGGGGCAGACCAGTGAGGTGAGCCACCACAGGCACAATCAGGAAAAGATGAGACTGTTCGTAAACACAAAGCCCCTAATTACACCCATGATTAATAAATTGCCTACTACATGCCATCTGTGCACGTGCTAATATCCTACACAGGGGAAAAGTTATGAGGCCGGGTCAGTGGGACAAGATGTGGAAGGAGGTAGTGAGGGAGGTCAGTGCACTAGGGGTGCATGTCAGGGATGTACACTCAGTCAAGCACCAATATGATAACTGCCAGTGCAATGCGAGGAGAAAGATGTCAGAGGAGGTGGCAAGTGCTAGAACAACTAGTAGTGGCCCTCCAGCTGTGGTCCAGTTCAACAAGTAAGAGAGGATGCTGTGAGATTGGATCACCACAGCAATGGTGTTTGGACCACTGATCTGATGGATACCTTAATTCCAAGGACCCTGCCAGGTGAATATCATAAACAATGTCATCTGGTCACATACTCAAACATGTACACCACACACATAGATATCACACATTCCATGTAAATGCTGCCTTTAAATTAAAGCCATATGTAAAGTTCCTGGATTTCCCTAGGTATATCATATACACCCCCTTCTGGATCGCTACCTTGTGGTATCGAAGGGGCTGGTGTGCTTTGATGAAGCTGTAAGCTATACCATGTAGGATCAGCCAAGATAGGCAGGTCATGGCAGAGAGGTCAGACAAATTGTCGTCTACTGGAGAAGGAACTGGCAACCCAATACAGTATCTTTGCTAAGAAGGTGCCTACCACATTACTGAGGAAGAGCAGAGGGTAGGTACAAGTAACACCAGATCTAATGAAGTGGGTGGGCCAAAGCCAAAAGGACACCCAGCTGTAGATGTGTCTGAAGGGGAAAGGAAAGTCCGCTGCTGCAAAGACCAATTCCGAATAGGAACCTGGAATGTTAGAACTATGAACCAAGACAATCTAGATGTGGTCAAAAATGAAATGACAAGGTTAAACATTGATATCCTGGGAATTGGTGAACATAAATGGTTTGGAATGAGACATTTCCCATCAGACAAACACCAGATCTTCTACTGTGGTCAAGAATCCTGCAGAAGAAATGGAGGAGCCATCCTAGTCAATCAAAGAGTGGCCAAAGCAGTGCTCAGTTACAACCCAATAAATGACAGAAAAATGTAAATTAGAATTCAAGGCAAGCCATTTAATATCACAGTGATCCAAGTCTATGCTCCAACCATGGATGCTGAAGAGGTTGAAGTTGTCCAGTTCTACGCAGACATTCAACACATCATAGACAAAACCCCCAAAAATATGTTACTATCATCATTGGAGATTGTAATGCTAAAGTAGGAAACCAAAAGACACCTGGAATAACTGGCAAATTTTGCCATGGAGTACAAAATGAAGGAGGTCAGGGGTTAGTAGAATATTGTCAAGATAATACTCTAGTCGTAGCAAACACTCTTTTCCAACAGCCTCGGAGATTACTCTAAACATGGACATCACCAGATGGACAATGTAGAAATCAGATTGACTATATACTTTTCAGCCAAAGAGGGAGGAGCTCTATACAGTCAGCAAAAGCAAGACCTGGAGCTGCAGCACAGACCATGAGCTTCTTATTGCAAATTTGAAAATTAAACTGAAGACAAAAAGGAAAACCAGCAGACCAAGCAGATACAAAATAAATAACATCTCTTGTAAATATGCAGTAAAGGTAAATAATAGATTTAAGGGACTAGACATGAAAGATAGAATGCCTGAAGAACTTTGGACCGAAGTTTGCAACATTATCCAGGAAACAGCAACAAGGAAAATCCCTAAAATAAACAAAAGTAAGAAGGCAAACTGGCTGTCTGATGAGGCTTTGAAAGTAGCCCAGGAAAGAAAGAAAACAAAGGGTAGGGAAGACAAGAAAATATTTGTTTAACTGAATGCAAGAAGAGACAAAGAGACATTCTACAAGGAGTGATGTAAAGAGATTGAAGAAGATAACCAAATGTTTAAATCAAGAGATCTCTTCAAGGAAATTGGGAACCTAAAAGGCACCTTTCTTGCCAAAGTGGACGTGATAAAAGATAATAATGGTAGGGACTTAACAGAAGAAGTTCAGATAAAGAGGAGGTGGCAGGAATACACTGAAGATCTATACAGGAAGGATCTTAACAGCAGTGATGACCTCAATAATTTGCCCAATGAGCTGGAGCAGACATCATGGAGAGCGAATTGAGATGGGCCCTATGATGTCTTGCTGATAATAAGGTTGCATAAGGTGATGGAATCCCAATTGAGCTATTAAAAATTCTACAGGATGCTGCTGTGTAATTATTACTTGCCCTATGCCAACACATTTGGAAAACTCAACAATGGCCAATAGACTGGAAAAGGTCAGTCTATATGCCAATCCCAAAAAAATGCAGTGCCAAAGAGTGGTCCAATTATCGAACAATTGCACAATTGCACTAATTTCACATGTCAGCAAGGTAATGCTTCAGATTCTACAAGCTCAACTCCAACAATATATGGATTAGGAACTACCAGATGTGCAAGCCAGGTTCCGCAGAGGAAGAGGCACAATCGATCAAATTGTCAATGTCCGCTGGATAATAGAGAAAGCAAGAGAGTTCCAAAAACACATTTACTTCTGCTTCATAGACTATTATAAAGCCTTTGACTGTGTGTAAGAAGAGGAAACCTAGAATTCCCTACGTACGGGAACCTGGTTAATACTATAGCGCCTAGGAGTGCAGAGATAAAAACACGTAAAAACAATACTTAAAAAAAAATATATATATATATATGTATGTAAAAAATATATATGTAAAAAAAAAAAATATATATATATATATATATATATATATATATATACAGTCAGGTCCATAAATATTGGGACATCGACACAATTCTAAACTTTTTGGCTCTATACACCACCACAATGGATTTGAAATGAAACTAACAAGATGTGCTTTAACTGCAGGCTTTCAGCTTTAATTTGAGGGTATTTACATACAAATCAGGTGAACGGTGTAGGAATTACAACAGTTTGTATATGTGCCTCACACTTTTTAAGGGACCAAAAGTAATGGGACAATTGGCTGCTCAGCTGTTCCATGGCCAGGTGTGTGTTATTCCCTCATTATCCCATTTACAAAGAGCAGATACAAGCTCCAGTGTTCATTTCAAGTGTGCTATTTGCATTTGTTGCTGTTAACTCTCAATATGAGATCCAAAGAGCTGTCACTATCAGCGAAGCAAGCCATCATTAGATCAACTTGTACCAGAGTAATGGGAAGAGAAGAATATGGAGACGGAAAGGAACTGCTCATGATCCAAAGCATACCACCTCATCAGTGAAGCATGGTGGTGGTAGTGTCATGGCGTGGACATGTATGGCTGCCAATGGAACTGGTTCTCTTGTATTTATTGATGATGTGACTGCTGACAAAAGCAGCAGGATGAATTCTGAAGTGTTTCGGGCAATATTATCTGCTCATATTAAGCCAAATGCTTCAGAACTCATTGGACGGCGTTTCACAGTGCAGATGGACAATGACCCGAAGCATACTGCAAAAGCAACCAAAGAGTTTTTTAAGGGAAAGAAGTGGAATGTTATGCAATGGCCAAGTCAATCACCTGATCTGAATCTGATTGAGCATGCATTTCACTTGCTGAAGACAAAACTGAAGGGAAAATGCCCAAGAACAAGCAGGAACTGAAGACAGTTGCAATAGAGGTCTGGCAGAGCATCACCAGGGATGAAACCCAGCGTCTGGTAATGTCTATGCGTTCCAGACTTCAGGCTGTAATTGACTGCAAAGGATTTGCAACCAAGTATTAAAAAGTGAAAGTTTGTTTTATGACTGTTAATCTGTCCCATTACTTTTGGTCCCTTAAAAAGTGGGAGGCACATATACAAACTGTTGTAATTCCTACACCTTTCACCTGATTTGGATGTAAATACCCTCAAATTAAAGCTGAAAGTCTGCAGTTAAAGCACATCTTGTTCGTTTCATTTCAAATCCATTGTGGTGGTGTATAGAGCCAAAAAGATTAGAATTATGTCGATGTCCCAATATTTATGGACCTGACTGTATATATACACACACACTTTTAAAACAAAAACAAAATTAATAATAATAATAAATATAAAGAATATAAAGAACCTAAAACAAAAATGATATATATATGTGAAAAATAATAATTGTATGAAAAATAAATAAAATAAAGAACAAAAAGATGAAAAAAATATAATATATAAAGTATAAAAAATAATAAATAGTAAATAAATAAATAAACATAAAATAAATAAATACATAAATAAAAAATAAATAAAAAATATAAAAAATATATATAAATAAAAAATAAAAAATATATAAAATTATATATAAATATCAATATCAATATAAAAAAATCTTAAAACACCAAAATACTTAAGTGAGTCCAAATAGAGGAGACGATAAAAGTTCTTATATTTTCTTTAGAGATCTTGTGGGTCTTCTTCTGTGATGTTCTTGATAGAATGAAGACACACTTGATAGATCTGACTTCTTGGATGGTGGGGCAGCTATTTCCAAATACTCTGGTCACCACAGAGTCATACTATAGAAAATGGAAAAAGGAAAAGGAGAGCGCACACCATTTCCTAGTGCAGATCAATTAGATTTATTTCCAAACATTCAGGCGTAACAATTGGACACTCACATGTAAGGCCCTCTATTTAGAGGTATCAAAGATTACACATAGGATAGTGCTTTGATCTTCTACGGGTGTTATCAATGTGGTTTACACCAGGCTGTCTTAGTGAACACAGTGGTCACACTAATCCAAAATCAGCATAGACCTGGTATATATCGGTAACACGGTGGTCACACTAATCCAAAATCAGCATAGACCTGTGGCATTTCCTTAAAGAGATGGGAATATCAGATCATCTCATCCTCCTCTTAAAGAATCTGTATGACGACCAAGAAGCTACAGTCAGAACTGAACATGGGACAACAGAATGGTTCAAGATTGGAAAAGTAGTGTTGCAAGGTTGTATATTGTCACCTTATTTATTCAACATATATGCAGAGTACATCATGTGTTAGGCTCAACCGGACGATTCCAAAGCCAGAATCAATATTGCTGGAAAGAATATCAACAACCTCAGATACGCAGATGATACTAGGTGGATGGCTGAAATTGAGGAGGAACTAAAGGATTTATTGATGAGGGTAAAAGAAGAGAGTGCAAAAGTTGGCCTGCTGCTTAACATTAAAAAGACGAAGATCATGGCAAAAGGCAATCTCACTTCCTGGCAAATAGATGGGGAAGAAGTGGAAGCAGTGACAGATTTTATTTTCCTTGGATCCAAGATCTCAGCAGATGTTTACTGTAGTCATGAAATTAAAATATGTTTGCTTCTGGGGAGGAAACTAGAACATGTAACTACTGGAGTGTCTGAGTGAAGGGTTAGGGTCTATGAAATGTGGTGAACTATAGATCTGGATGAGTAAGCTTAGTTTATCAGTGGGATGTTATCCTCTAATCAGGGGACCCAGCGGAGTGTAGCGGGGTTAGTTAGTGCCTGCTCAGGGGCATGAGGTTTCTGCTGCTGTCCGGGCTCCTCCCATTTGTTTAATACCATGTTGGTATACATTTTGTATTTAATAAATATGCTGTGGCCCGTTGTTTACACCATGTTGGTTTCTGTCTCATTTATTGTGTGTGCGCTGTATGGATCATGCTGGGGTTAAGACTATGCTTTCAAGCAGTGCTGAAATTTGGTGGGATTGGAATTGATAGGTTACTAGGTTACAAATAAACTTGCACCATAAGTACCTGTGTAAAGGATAGGAATGGGGCAAAAAGTTTCAAATACATTTAAATTAAATTTTAAATGCATGATAAAAACATCATCATTCCATGTCCATTTAAGTCCATTTAATGCAAAGAGACATTATAGCATACATATTACACTTGTCATGTCCAAAATTTAGTTCATTACACTGTACAGTATCTCTCTTAGTTAGTTTCTTTTAATTTATTTTATGACAGTTGACTGCATTTTACATGCCAGGAATAATAACATTAGTCACATGTTACTGCATTATACTGAACCACATTTATGAGTGAAATGTAAAATAATACAGAAAATACTATCCTACTCAATTGTCTCTTTGAACTAAAAGATCAGTTCTTAAATGTGTTTTGCATGAAGTTGGCATGGGCATAGAACACATTGTACCAATGCATTTTTTCTTACAAATTGATGCATTTTTCTAACAAATCAGTAACGTTACAGGTGAGCACACTGCCCAGAATAGAATCAGTTTGTGCTAGTTTTTCATACTTCAAAATAACTTTTGAGTGGCTTTTATGAAGGCATTACTAGACTTTCTACATCAGTGATGATGAAGTGATTACTCCCTATAATTTTGCCTATCAAGATATCACTGCTTGATGTTCCAGGTTTACTTCTGCCAAATGTACATTTAAAGGCTACACAAATTTGGTGCCGTGGTCTGAAGCCCCAGAGCACTGATGACACAATTATTGAAACACAATGGGGCATTGTAGTAGGCAGAAGATTAAATACAGGAATAGAAGTTATTGTTTTTTATTACACACAGATGCATATTTTAAGAAATGGAAACATCCTTTGCTTAATATTTCTTAAAAGTTGCAGTTCTACTTATGCCATGCTTTTAGTATGTAATGTTGTTTTATCAAAGATAATATGTCTTCAGATTCTAGTTATTTTTACTTTGCCAAGCTATTGAGTATAATAGAGCACTTGGAAAGGAAAACAAGATTGAAATAAAACCGTTTGATCGCTTATTGGCAGTACTGCAAACTGGACAGTATGAGCCTGATTCAATTAAGCTTTTTCAAGTTACTGGAGCCCGTAAGTGAGGTCGCAAGTTAATTTGCTTTTCAATTGGCGTCTTTTTGCGTGCTCCAAACGGGTTACAATTTACGGCCTTGAAAAAATTGCTATGGTTAAACTCGTAACTTACAGCCTTTCAAAGCCTTTGATCTTTCACTTTCGCAAGAGTTACAATGGCAAGAATCGCACACCCTTAAATGACAAATGAAAATCCTACGAGTGCTAGAAAGGACCCGCAAGGGGGTTAAACACCTGTTTGTAGCACTGTCAATGCAAATAAAAAATCAATACTGCACTGTAAATAAAGGGGAAATCAATGAAAGACATTAGAATTAATTGCATTTCAGGGATAAATTGATCTTGGGTATCAATTAGTTAATACATATCAGCCCACCCATATGGACTAGAACAGTATTGTTCATTCATTCATTTTCATAATTCTGTATTTTGAGGTTTTGTGAGTCCCATTGCATATCGGACTCCCAAACCAAATTGATTGACATGTAACCTCCATGTTTTACTGCCGTAATAATGACAGTCTCATTTTCGTTTGGATGATTCAAAATGTGAGGATATGGTCTTGCTTAATTGATCATGTTCCTGCCCTGAACTGCTACCAACCAGTGCATGGTTTACGGTTGATGCTTTGGGCCAGTAACTTGCGGGCTTGAGCAATTAAATAGCATCTTAATCGGAGATGAACGGGAGCCTGCAACACATCCGCCGACATATGGTCTACAACGATCAAGTTACAGGCTTGCAATTGAATCAGACCCTATGTTAGTTAATGTTGAAGAGTCTTCCATTTAGGATATTTTACTGGCTGCATTTAAAAGGATATATGTAATTAACGCTTTGCAAACTTTGACTTTAAAACTAATTATAACAATGGGGGTCCTTATGGGGGTCCCTAACTACTGGACTGTCAGGAACCCTCATAGTGCTTGTTTCTACCCCCCATTTAAATAAAGTAAATGCGAACAATAACAAATAATTACAAAAAATAAAGAGTATTACGGAAAATGAAAAAGAACCACCGAAAAATTAAATAAAAATAAATAAATAGCATAATAACAACAGTGAATTAAAAAAATAGGCTAACAAAAAATAAAAAAAACTACACCTATTGGGGGAAAATTGTATTTACCCTTCCTTTGAAGACTCTCCAGCAATTATCACCCATGCTCTGGTTCTCATTGAGCCCTGGATAAATGGGCACATCCATCTTGCTTGAAGAAATCTTTCCTCTCTTCAGCCCATGGAAAGGAGCTTCACCTAAAAAACAGAGCTTTTTGGTAATGTTCTCACTTTATATACTAACTCTTATGATTTCTGATTAGCTAAAATATGTTTCAATCATATTTTGGACAATCAGAATCAAAGATTTGATTCAGAGAAGGCAAGTTCTCCCTTTTCTGAAATATGTGCATTCCAATGGCTTAGCCTTTAAGCAGTCATATGACTTTTCCCCTGTTCTTATTGATTGAATTGCCAGCCAATCAGATTAGCGTTTTTATTCTAGTGTTACCTTTCTCTGATTGACTATTGAAACAGCCAATCAGAAAGAAGAATGGTAGCTAGTATTTTTTGTTGTTGCTGTAGTTCTTTTTTTTATTTTCAGTCATTTGTTTTTATTTACTATATTTATTTTTTGTATTTAAGGAAAACTAGTGATGGGATATATAAGGGTCTTTGCGGACCCCAATGGGGGAATAGTGTCCATGGGGGTTCATAAGGACACCTATGGTAGTAGTTTGGGTACCATGCAAGTCCATAGTGACCTCCATTGTAGGGGGTTAAGTTTATGGAACCATAGTGGGGATAGGATAGTAGGTTATAGGATACTACACCATGGGGGTCCATAGGAACCTCCATGGTATCAGTGTTAATTTTAGGTGTCATGAGGGTCCCTAGGAATCCCCATGGTTATAGGATAATATACCATGGGAGCCATAGAGCCATATAGTCATTTTTGACGTAATACTAGTAATGAAATAATAGCTTGCCAATACCTAAATACAAAGGTTAATTAGTTTGCAACCTCACATATCATATAACCAACTATGATAATATTGCTTCAATATACATTTCTATATTCTAACTGCCATATAGATTGCTATACCATATTTAGCTATTTACTGCTTTCATAGAGTAACACATCATATCACTGATTATTAATATCATATATACTGTATCAAATAGACAGCTAATTGTTTATACACTCTGCATATAGGTGTTAATGTTAGGTGCCATGGGGGTCCATAGTGACCTCCATGGTAATTGGTTAATTTTAGGTAGTGGTGCATTGGGATTTCTATGGTTATACATGGGATTGAATCAGTTTGTGCTACATGGGATTACCAATGGAGTTCTGTAGCATCCCCCATGGTAACAAGCTAATGTCAGGTGCCATGGGGGTCCATAAGGACCCCCAATGTTATACTTATAGGTATAAAACATTGTATCACAATTGTATAGCAGTCTTTTATATATTTAAATAAATATATGAAACTAATATTCACCTTTTAATATACAACATACACTGCTAAATAAACATAGTAACATAATAATTAAGGTTAAAAAATAGTTTAGTCCATAAATTTCATCCTTTCTAGATCTCCTCTGATCTGCAATATATGGATTAGTTGTTAATTATTAATTGATCCAGAGGAAGGCAAACAGAAAAAAACCTCATTGAAACATTGCCAATTGTCTTAAAAGGGAGAAAAAATTAAATTCCTTCCTGAGCCCAGATACTGGAGATCAGACTCCTCCCTGGATCAATACTCTTTATTGGAAAACCCTGAATGCCCTTTTTATTTAAAAATATATCCAACCCTTTAGAATCTGTTGTCACCACCTCTTTGGTAGAGAATACCACAGATTAACTACCCTTACTGACCCCGGGTGTATTTACATAAGGTAATCATATCCCCTCTTAGACACCTTTTTTCTATAGAAAATACATTTAATTTGCTTAGTTTTTCTGCATAACTTTGCCCCTCCATTACCCTTATTAGTGTTGGTGCCCTTCTCTGTACTCTTCTAGCACTAATATGTCCTTTTTATAAACTGGTGCCCAAAATTGTACTCCATATTCTAAATGAGGGCGTACTAGGATTTGTATAGTGGCAGAATTATATTTGCTTCCCTAGCTTCTATACCTTTCTTAATACATGCTAATATTTTACTTGCCTTTGCAGATGCTGCTTGGCATTGAACTCTTTAACCTAGGTGGTTGTCCACAAGTTCTCCTAAATCCCTTTCAATATATGAAACCCCTAAGTATGATCCATGAAGAATAAGAAATACGTGGGTTTTAATAGTAAATGCAGGTTACATGCCTATAATACATCCATTACACAATGAGTTCACAACAAGCTAGGTATAAGAGGGGAGAAGGGGCTTTAGTAAAATGCAAAATGAGCTGAGAAGCTGGATCTAGTGGGTTAAAGTGTTCTGTAGAGGACATGTTAGTGTTACTGTTCCTAAATGCAGTGAAAATATTGTGACAGACAAGGAGTTTATATGATCCATAATCTTTGCAAAGCTATCTTCCCCAGGAAGACTAACAAAATTAACTTTCCTAATCAGCTGATTAAATGCACCTTGTCATGCAATTGATATGAAATAAATATTACACTGTATAGATTAATATAGTTTCTTAAAATATTACAATGTATACATTAATTGAGTTTGGGAATCAATTTATCAACAAGTATACGCTGTGTGCAGAAATAGCATTTATTGGTATAGCAGTAAATATCAAGGATAAACAATTATAAGTATTTACACTTGTAAGCTTTGATATTTAGTTAGATCACACAATATACAATCTACCCAATGTCTATTACAATCTCTTTTGGATGATTGGATAACAATTAGTCTTAACACACTTTATATTTGGTTAGATCAATAAAGAAATCAATAAGCAGTGTATACAAACTTATCAAATGCGGATTAACAATTTATTTTAATACAATCTATATTTGGTTAGTTCAATATAGGAGTATATAAACAATGTATATAATCTTATAAAGTTTGGTTAGAACAGTCTATTATTTTGTTAGTGCATTACAGAAATGATATGCAGAGTATATAAACAGCAAGCTGTCTATTTGTACCTTATATATGAGATTAATGATTAGCAATATAACCTGTTACTCTATGAAAGCAGAAAATATGGTATAACAATCTATATGGCAGTTAGAATATAGAAATATATATCGAAGCAATATGCATCAAAGTTGGTTATATTATATGTCAGGTTGCAAACTAATTAACCATTATATTTAGGTATTGGCAAGCTATTATTTGGTTACTAGTCTCTAAAAAATGACTACATTTAATTTAATTTATCAAGTTGGTCAATTCAATCAATAATGATGTAAAACAATTTTGTTGATTGTGTGACACCAGACTATATATGTTGAGTATTGCTAAGTATGGTTTGCTGTATAGGGGCCTCATTCTATTATAGGCCGCAGCCGTTGCGGGGCCGTAAGGACCGGCCGCAAGCTATTCTGCTATTCTATTCCCCTCCGGCCGGGGATTCTGGCAGGCTTGCGGCCGGCGCCTTGCTATCGATCTTTCGGAGGAAAGCCTTTGATCTAAAACGGCCGCAAGAGTTTCGGCCGTAAGAAATTCCTTTTTGCAATTCTATTGCTCCGGGAACCCTCTCTGCAAGGCTAAAAGAGAGCCGCAGCTTACTTGCAGGAAAGAGGTCCCGCTAGCACCAATTAAGCACAAAATATAGCCCAAATAAAGCCATCCTGCACTTTGAGAAGACTATAAAGTGATTTAAGGTGTTAGCAAAAATAGCACAAATTTCCCCTATACTCAAATCCGTAAAATATATATTTTTTAAATATATGTCAAATATGGATGTAAAAATTCCAGAGTGCTTGGAGCACCTCAGACCTGGCCACGCTGCGGCCGGAAAATAAACAGTTAATGTAAACTCGGATTTGGGCTGATGTGCAAGCTTGAGAGTGGGTTACTATTAATCCTCATGTCCCCCAATATGATCCCTAGCATTTACAGAGCTGTACAGTGCCGTCTTGAATTTATTTTTGACTTTAAAGATTTCTGAGCTTATGGCCGGTTCCAAGATATGCAGCCGGCCGTAAGGGGAGATCCTTGCGGGGCCGTATAATAGAATTGCGAGTTAACAGAACCCCCGCAAGGAATCGCAGCCTTACGGCCGATTTACGGCCGATAATAGAATGAGGCCCTAGGTGTTTAATAATTGGTTTTGTAACAGAGTTAAACAGTTATATTATTGAATAAAGTCAATCAGTCCGTTTTAGGGACTATGGGCACAGATTGAAATATATTGATTAACATCTACAGTCTGGAATAAAGGTGCTAATAAGTATTGGTTCTGTGACCACTCCCAAAAGGGTAACAGAAGGATTGTGGTAATCAGATTAATTTACCTCCATTACAACTTAGAAAGATAAACACATGTATACATTACAGGATAACACCTGTCTCATTTTAGGATTCCTTCTCAAGATAGTGTGGAGTAATCTCTCTTTGTGTTATTAGTTTGTTAGAAAGAGCTTTAGAGATAGGATATAATTTGGATAGACAGATATAGTAAGATATCTTAGAGAAGATATGAAGGGGTCATAGGTCTATGCCACAGAATGACAGAGTTTGTCCCCAGAACAGGACTGTGAGATAAGACAGAAAAGACCAGCCAGAAAATAGTACAGAAGAAAAGACCCAGCAAAAACAATAGAAAACTCCAGATCCTCCTCTCAGTGTATCAGATTAACTATCTCCATCAGAGTGCAGGAAACACTGGAACACACCCAGAGAAGACTGGTAACTTGTCACAATATGTATAGATGGCACAATGAATCAGACAATGTTGAGCAGTGAGTTAAATAGGAAGCTTGAACAGTAATTTAAAATAGATTTTTTACATATACTCTTCTATTGTAATCCTATTTGAAGTCCAGTGTGGATGTTATTGTTTTATTTTTAATTAAATTAAATTAAAACAAAAGGCAAATTATAGTAATTTTAAAGGTCCAACAATTTGCTTTGAAATACTTGAATTTCTGAGACTTGTTCCATATCAATAAATCCAACTTAAGAAATTGTAATACTGAAAACAACAGTAAAAATGTCAAAACATCCTATTTTACAAATTGGTATTCCCAATGAGGAGTTAATTAGTATCTTGGACCAAGGCAACTTAATCGATATAGTTGATGTAGTGTTTTCGTACTTTGCAAATGCTTTGATGCAGTGACATATGGGAGGCTAGTCTACAAAATAAAGGATACAGAAATGTAGTATATATACAGTATGCATGCACAGGGATAGAAAATTGGTTAAAAGGGAAGAAACAAATCATATTTAATTGGAACATAATCCAATTTGACTAATGTGGTAAGTGTAGTGCCTCACAGTTCAATACTGGTTTGTCTTCTTTTTAACATATTTATTAATGACTTAGAAGTAAGACTGTCTCCATATTTGATGATTCTGCAAATTGAGCAAGATAATTAAATCAAACTAGAATGCACTTTCATTGCAAAGGAAAAACAAGCAGCTAAATGGTACATGGGCTTTAACAAAGACAAGTCTAAAGCATGCATTTGGGAATATCATACATAAAATGATTTTAGAAGTGCTTGTGGACAAACACATGCATTACATTGCTCAATGTAAGGTAGCATCTGTAACGGCTACCCCGGTAGTGAGAGGGTATCAGCCGTTAGAGACGTCCTTTTACCTGGCAAGCTGCTGTGTAAAATTGAAGTTATCAACCATCAGAGAAAAACTTTTTACTAACTGAACTCAGCATGACAGTTACATACAATATTCAAAAAACAACAACATTCCAAACAGTTAAAGGGCCAGTGTAGTAATAAATGTTCCCAGGCAAAGGTAAGGTTCTGTTACACTGCTCCCCCTTTGTGGAACACTCCGGCAGACCCGGATTGATCCTTTTCGGGTCAACTTGGGGCTGTCCGGTCTGCTGTTAAGGTAAAAGTTCTGTTTGCCTGGACAGTCCGTCTGCGTTCGCATTGAACCGGCCAGGGCGATACTGGATGGAGAAGTTGTACGGTTGTAGTGCCAGGCTCCATCTTAGTAATCGTCCATTGTCCCCAGCCACTCGGTTCAGCCATACTAAGGGGTTATGGTCCGTGATCAACGTGAATTCCTGCCCGTAGAGGTATGGGGTGAGCTTCTTTAGAGCCCAGACCAGGGCTAGACACTCTTTTTCCACTGTCGCATAACTCACTTCCCTGGGTAATAGTTTTCGACTCAAGTATGCGACAGGGTGTTCCCCTCCATCTTCTCCGACCTGACTCAGAACTGCCCCCAGTCCGTACATGGATGCATCTGTGTGGACAACAAATCTTTTGTTAGGGACGGGGGCAAACAAAACCGGTGCGTTGATCAAGGCTTGTTTCAGGGTTTGGAACGCTGTTTCACAGGCGGGAGACCACAGGACTATCCTAGGTAATTTTTTCTTTGTCAAATCTGTCAGGGGTTTAGCGATGGCGCTGTAGTCAGGGATAAATTTCCTGTAGTACCCTGCTGTCCCTAAGAATGCTAACACTTGAGTCTTAGTGTGGGGTGTGGGCCAATTGGCTACGGCCTCTACCTTAGCGGGTTCTGGTCGTTGTTTCCCCCACCCCACTCTGTGTCCCAAGTACTGGACTTCAGCCATACCGAAATTACATTTCTCTGGTTTCAGGGTTAGGCCGGCGGCCCTAATCTGATCCAGCACAGCCTCTACGTGTCTCAGGTGCTCCCCCCAAGTCTCACTATAGATCGCAATGTCATCCAGGTACGCACAAGCGAAATCCTGGAAGCCATCAAGGAGGCGGTCCACTAAGCGCTGAAATGTAGCTGGTGCGTTCTTCATCCCGAAGGGCATGACCTTAAACTGGTACAAGCCAAACGGGGTGACAAACGCCGACTTAGGGATAGCGTCCTTGGCCAAGGGAATCTGCCAGTACCCTTTGCACAGATCGATGGTGGTCAGATATCGTCCCCTGGCAATACGATCTAATAGTTCGTCCACTCGGGGCATGGGGTATGCGTCTGTCACGGTTCGGTCATTGAGGCGTCTATAGTCGACACAGAACCGGGTCGTTCCGTCCTTTTTGGGGACTAGGACGACTGGGGAGGCCCAGGGGCTGTCGGATGGCTCTATAACTCCTAGTTTTAACATCTCCTGAATCTCTTTTCTCATCTCTTCTTTTACGGCTTCGGGGATTCTATAGGGAGTCTGTCTGAGAGGAGTTTGTCCTGGGGTTTCGACATAATGGGTCGCTAAGGGTGTGTAACCGGGCTCCTGGGAAAACGTCAATCCTTTCTTAGCTAGCAATTGTTGGAGTTGCTCTCTTTCTATGGGAGTTAATCGCTCCCCTAGCTGCACTGTATTAAGCCGAGTTTTAGGTTCGACATCGGCTAACAGATCTGGGATGGGGAGGTTGTCAGGGTCTTCAGTGGCCGGGATACATATGGCTGCTATATCTTCGGGCCTTTCCTGGTACTCTTTTAATAAGTTTATATGAAAGGACTTCTGTATCCTTTCGTCCTTGCTACTGGCAATTACATAGGTGGTGTCACAGACCTGTGCCACCACCTTGTAAGGGCCCTGCCAGGAGGTCTGTAGTTTATTTCCTTTAACAGGTCTAAGCACCAGGACTTTCTGACCTACTTGGAACGTTCTCAGCCTAGCATCCCGATCGTACCAATGTTTTTGACGGCCTTGTGCCGCCTGGAGGTGTTCTCGGGCCATCCTGGCTAGGTGCCCCATGCGGTCCCGCATCTCCAGCACATAAGGTACGATAGGGACCCCCTCATGCTCCATCTCTCCCTCCCAATGCTCCCGGACGAGGTTGAGGGGGCCTCGCACCCGCCGTCCATAGAGCAACTCGAAGGAGGAGAACCCTGTGGATTCCTGCGGCACCTCTCGATATGCGAACAAGAGGTGCGGCAAGAATCGCTCCCAGTCTCTGTATTCCGCTGCAAAGGTCCGTAGCAATTGCTTTAGGGTACCATTAAAGCGTTCACAGAGACCGTTAGTTTGAGGATGGTATGGTGAACTAAGCAGGGTTTTAACACCACAGAACTTCCATAGCTGCTGAGTTAGGTCTGCGGTGAACTGGGTTCCTCGGTCAGATAGGATTTCCTGAGGAAATCCCACTCTGGTGAATATCCCGACCAGCGCACTGGCGACAGTGTCAGCCTGGATATTCGTCAGAGCGACGGCTTCTGGGTAGCGAGTAGCATAGTCCACTACTGTAAGAATATACCTCTTACCAGAAGGGCTGGGGTTAGGTAGGGGTCCTACGAGGTCGACTGCCACCCTGCTAAATGGTTCCTCGATCACGGGCATAGGTGACAGTCGGGCTTTAGGGTGATCCCCCCTCTTTCCTACTCGTTGACATACATCACAAGTGCTGCAGTAACGCCGCACATCCCTCGAGATCCCTGGCCAAAAGAAGATCTGGGTGATCCTGTAGGTGGTGCGGTTACCCCCTAGATGCCCTGCCAACGGAATGTCGTGGCCAATTCGGAGAAGTTCCAACCGGTACTTTCTGGGTACTACGAGTTGGCGCTTTTGCGAAGGGACACAGCCTCTCTTTCTGCCTTCGGTCAATCTATATAACCTGTCCCCCTCCCATATAAAACGTTCCCGCTCATCCCCTCTACTGTCGGCTAATTCTCGGTACTTTTGGAGGGTGGGGTCCTGTCTAGTTTCCCTCCCAAACTCTTCGGGGGTGTCCCACGCTATGGGTCTCTCTGTGGCGGTAGTGCTAAGTGTCTGCTTGTGGCTTACCTGGGTCTCCCGACCTGTTGTAGGATCGTCCTCAGTACGGGTCTGTGAGCGGGTGGTCACGGGACAAGCAGCAGCAGTCGTGGGTAAAAAGGCTGAGGCTAGAGGGCCAATATCGTTGCCCAACACGACTTCAGCAGGTAAATTGTCCATGATGCCTACTGTGGTCTTTCCCGACCCGACTCCCCAATCCAAGTGTACCCGGGCGGTGGGTAAGCGAAAAACAGCCCCCCCTGCGACACGAACAGCAACGGTACGATTAAATACATGTTCTGGTTTCACAAGATGTTTCTGCACCAAAGTGATGGTAGCGCCAGTGTCTCTTAAGCCTTGTGCTATCTGTCCATTCACACGCACCTCTTGGCGGTGATGCTGGCGGTTATCCGGGGAGGCAGCCTGTACGGGGTTGGCCTCATACAAGATTCCCAAACACTCCTCAGGGCTCCCTTTGATTTCCAGGCAGTGAGCAGCAGAGGGACGTGATGGCGGGGTCTCTGTGTGGGATGTTGTACGCCTCCATTCGTTATTGGCTGATCTCAAAGGGCAATAACGGGCAATATGCCCTGTGTTGCTGCAGTGATAACATGTCACTTTGTAAGATTCTCGGGGCTGGTTGTAAGACCCCTGAGGGCGTGGAGGTCCTGGGGGTACTGGAGCCCGAAATGCTGTGCGTGCAGCGTAGGTTGGGGTGCGTGCCTCTGTTCTAGGTGCTGGTCGTGTGGTACCTTGGCTCACCTTCCTTGTTTCTACGTATTCATCTGCTAGTCGCGCTGCCTCAGTTAAGTTGGCAGGGCGGCGATCTCTCACCCAGTCCTGTATATCCGCAGCCAGATCTTGAAAGAAATGTTCCATCAAGAACAACTGTAACACTTCTTCTCCTGTGTTGGCATTGCACCCTCTCACCCAATGTGATGCCACCCTTTGTATTGTGTTTGCCCATTCCATGTGGGAGTCCACAGCCTTCTTCTTGGACTCCCGGAAGCGACGGCGGTATGCTTCTGGGGTTACGGCATATCGGGTTAGCAGCGCCTTTTTAACTTGCTGATATTGTAAAATATCCTCTGGAGCAAGAGCCCGAAAGGCTTCATTGGCTTTGCCCGACAATTTCCCAGACAAAATAGTGACCCATTGGTCTGGTGGTACCTGGTGTAGTGAGCACTGTCTCTCAAAGTCAGCCAAATATCCATCTATTTCCTCCTCACTTTCTACAAAAGCTTTAAATGCAGTGAACGGTATTTTCTTTACTGTAGCAGTGGGTGGGAGGGTAGGAACTGCCTGTGTAATGGGCTGTCTAGCCCTTACCAGTTCCATTTCTTGTCTCCTCTTAGTTTCTATCTCCTCCCTTGTTTCCCGGAGCAGCTGGTTTATTAGTTCCACGGACGTTTCTGGATACAAGGATAATCTCCGCTGTACAATACCAGTAATTACATCGTCCTCGCTGACAGATGTAAGGGGCTCCGTTACTTCCATGGATCTATCCATTTCGTCCAGCTCCAGCAGGTCCGCTATCAGCTCCCTCCGTGGCCTGTTACTGGCACTCCTACCACGACTCTCCAATAAATCTTTTAGTGTGGGTCTTTTCAGCTTGGCGTACTGAGACTCCATTCAGCACTTGCTCTCTGGATAAAAGGACCATCCCACCGCTGCCACCAATGTAACGGCTACCCCGGTAGTGAGAGGGTATCAGCCGTTAGAGACGTCCTTTTACCTGGCAAGCTGCTGTGTAAAATTGAAGTTATCAACCATCAGAGAAAAACTTTTTACTAACTGAACTCAGCATGACAGTTACATACAATATTCAAAAAACAACAACATTCCAAACAGTTAAAGGGCCAGTGTAGTAATAAATGTTCCCAGGCAAAGGTAAGGTTCTGTTACAGCATCTGTAAAAGCAAGAAAAAGATTAGCATACATTAAAGATGTAAAGAACCAATGGAAGCATATCTATTTGGGCGCTACTTTAAATAAAAAGGAAACTGTAGAGCAAGAAAACTTATAGAAAAAGACAGCACAATTAACCAGATTAGACTAACCAAATTAGATTTTTTTTTAACTTAGAATAAAAGGTGCCCAATAGGAAAAATGATTACCTACAGTCAATATAAGATTCGTCAAGGGGCAATACTTACCAAGAAATTTTGCAATTGATAAGCAGTCTCCACTTAAGGATGGAATAGAAAGAAACAATATTGATACAATAATACAATACTGGTTGAGATCTTATGTTGCAAAAAACAACACTGAGTTTAGATTTATAATCTCAATGTTTCAAATAACATATAAAAATGCAAAGAAAGGAAAAAATGATAAAACAAAATAAAAAAATTCAACTTTAAACAAACAATAATTTGAACTTAAACTGATATGTGTCCTGTGAGCAAATCGGAATCTTCATATATAATCCAAATATCGTACCTGCTTCGACTAGGAAATGACCGGCAACCAGTCACTCACCTAGCCCGTACTACGAGTTCATCCGGCTCCTGGGGTCGACGAAGGGGGATCCGG
Source organism: Discoglossus pictus (assembly GCA_027410445.1). Classification (NCBI taxonomy): domain Eukaryota; kingdom Metazoa; phylum Chordata; class Amphibia; order Anura; family Alytidae; genus Discoglossus; species Discoglossus pictus. The sequence continues at coordinate 257,732,653 of CM050167.1, read as the reverse complement.
GTTTATTTTTTAAGGGGAGTTTAGACAGGCTTATATAGGTAAAGTATAATTATCTGTTTAAGTAATGTCTATAGCGTTTGTTGAGGAGAGCCATGGTTTCCATATTTCTAGAAATTGAGGGTATGTGTTTGCTAAAGAATGCAACAGTCTGTCATGAATGCAACAGTCTGTCATGAATCATTATTGTTGATTACTTCTTGAATGTTTAAAGTAGAAGACTTTCATTTTTGGTGTAAGTTGCTTTTCGTCGATATCTTTAGGATTTGTAGCCATTTGTTTTGTTTTCTAGATATCAAAGGATTGATTTTGCGTAGAAGGCATGTTTCAATTGTGAGGCATATAGTGATTTGCAGGACTCTAGAGGCTAGCTCTGGGACTTCAGTCCATAACGACTGTACTGCTGTACATTCCCACCAAGTGGAAAAACGTGCCTGGGTTTAAGCAATGACTTAAATACATCTTAAAGGACCAATGGCTTTCAAGAAAAAAGACACTTGTTTGTCAGGTATATACAAAACCAACAATATTATCAGTTGTATAAGCATTGAGAATAAACTTTTTTTGGGAAAATCTGATTTTTTTAATATTTTATTTATGAGTAAAAGAATCAATTTTGACTCTGTTTTATCACATCCTTAGAGATGTTTAATGTAGTGTGTGTTTGTAGTTATCAATGAAGGGAGGGTTGTAGTAGGATAGAACAGACAGAAGTCCATTGATTTTGTTTGATAACAGGAAACAAATTGAAATTGACACCATTCACCTTTCATCAGTGTATCCATATTGTATAATATTAAACAATTAAGATGAAGAGTGCTGGAGGTGGTATTTTATGTTTTTCTTATGAGACAGTTGGAAATGTTTCAATTATTTGTTTTTTGTTTGCCTTCCTCTGGATCAATTAATCGCTCCCATAATACAAGGTTCAGAGGAAATCTGAAACAGCTTAACATGATGGACTAATAGATTTTTGCAACTTCAGTTACTATTTTAATATGCTACTAAACCTCATTTACCCATAAATATAATTCGGAATTCTAAAAGGTTCTGTCTTGGAACTTCTTCATGTTTCTTTTTATACTTCGGTTCCATGGAAATGATGCCAGTAAATTCAACCGTCTGCTAACAATACACAGATCTCGCTCTCCATTCCTGATATCATTTTAATCTCACCATCTGTTACTCTGCATCCTCCTCTTGATTTTTTTCAGTAGTAACTAACTCAGCTTGTCTATAATTGAACCAATTGCAGTCACTTTCATACAGCTTTCCTCAGTTAAAATAAAAAGCTAAACAGTACTATCTGCTATTGCAGCCCATTATCTACATATCAGAGTTGCCTCCATCCTATCACTCAACACTTCTTTAAATGTTTTAGCCTTCACCTACTAATCATGTTCCTCTGCACTCTGTACAAATGTATGAATTTATCAACATTACTTTGTGGCTATGTGTAATTTTTCACTTTTTTTCAATTGGATTTAGAAAGTAAAGTTAATATTTCTATGATATATCAGACGCGTTAACACATACTTTCTGTAATTCACTATATCTTACTAGGTTAAATAAACAGATGCATATGCATATGTGTCTTGGAATTTACATTATTTCATAATTTGTCTACCTTCATGCAATCATAAGTAGCATTTCAGAGTGTGAACATGATCAATTAAGTAAGGCCATAACTACCCATTTAGAAACAGCCAATAGTAAATAAGACTATCATGATTATGGCAGTAAAAGATGGAGGATACTTGTCAATCAATTAGAGTTTAGTGGTCCGATATGCGATCAGACTCACAAACCAGCAAAATACAACATAATAAAAATTAATGCCAATACTGTTTTAGTCCATATGGGTGGCCTGATATGTATTAACTCTGTATTAAAACTTATTACTGAGATCGATATGACCACAAAGTGTAACAAAATAAAAAATAAATGCATTTTTAATTGCTGATTTGCGAGCTTGAGACTGTTGAGGAATTAATTCTAATGCCGTTCTTCGCTTTCCCCATCAGCGTTACAGTGCAGTATTGATTTTGTATTAGCATTTACAGTGCTACGAAAATGTCTTTAACCCCTTTGCGTGTCACATCTGGTACCCGTAAGATTTTCTTCTACATTTCTTGTTTACGGGTGTGAAAACATTTGCTGGCTTGCAGAACTGTAGTGATTGTAACTCTTGCGGACGTGAAAGATCAAAGGCTTAGACGGGCGAAAAGCTATGGTTGTAACCCGTAGATCTTATGCCACTCGCAAAAAGACACCAATTGAATAGCAAATTAGTTTACGGGTTCCTTTACGGGCCCCCGTAAGCTACAATTTCTCAATTGAATGATGCCCTATGTGTCTGTAGCTGCTGTGGGAAATGCAGGTGATGGTGCAAAGACCTGTGCTATAAAAGACCTGTGCTACACAGCATAAGCTACAAGTTGGAGTAACAAACTTGTCTATAAAACTGTTAATGCCAGGTTAATGTAACCTTTATGGAGTTTGTATTGCCACTTTTTTTGAATGCATGATAAAACTTTTATATTTGGCAACTTTTATTATTATTTATTATTCTTTAATACAAGCTTTTACTTTTTTCAGGTGGATGTGTCCGTGTCCACTGTGCCGTCAGCCATTTCCGGTGTATTCAAAGTCTCCATTTACCTCATATGGTTGCTCTGCTGAAGCCAAAATGGCAGATACTGTCCACTATAATATTTAAAAAAAGATCTGTAAAGTCTGAGCAGTGCTTACATTCTGCAGGCATCAGATGTTGTTGTTCAACATAAAGTGATGTGAGAGAGACAGAGACAGGAGAGAGAGAAAGAAAGGAGAGAGAGACAGGATAGATATAGAGAGACATAGACACAGGACATAGAGAGAGGGAGAGAGACTGGAGAGTGAAAGAGAGACAGAACAGGGACAGAGAGAGACACACACGACAGAGAGAGAGTGCACTGAAAGAGAGTGCAGAGAGAGCGCAAACAGAGAGAGACAGAGAGCGCACAGGGAGAGACTGCACAGAGACAGACAGCACAGAGAGAGACAGCACAGAGACAGACAACACAGACAGAGAGAGTGAGACAACACAGAGACAGCACAGATAATGAAAGATAACATTATATGATACCGACATTTATGACAGGCAAGTTATTAGTATAATGTATATAAAATATAATAAATTAGAGGCATATTACATGTTTATATTCTATTATCAGGTAGCATATTTTAAGTGAAGTTAATTTTATATACTATATTTTGAAATTAAAACCACAATGTTCTTTTAATAACATGCTACAGAGAAGAAAAAAGAAAATCTTTAACAGCACACAAATTTGTAAAAAGTTTGTCAGACGGGGGTTGGTTTAATACATAAGGGATATAGTAAATCAATAAAACTTATTAGCAACCAGATACAGCAACCAGCTATTTGTAAATATCATATTAATTAGAGGAAAATATGTCAAGGTTGCAATGATTAGATGATACAATCACAAAAATCTGTGATTGTATCATCTAATCCTTGCAACCTTGAATAAACTTGGGACAGATTTCCCAAAAAAATAAATGGGTGACACATAATAACTTATGCATTTGGTGAGAGAAACTTTAGTCGCTTCTGTATGGCTAGCTAATGTTTGGATTTTCAGAAAGCACTAAAATTGAGTCATCCTATACATTTTACTCGGCACCCTAACTAAAAATGCATGTGCTAACTAGGGGTAATTTTCCTTACTAATAGTAAGACTGGTTTGGTAAAACACTACTACATTAGCAGTTATTTTACCTAGTATAAAAGCTGTGCAGACAGGAAAGAGAATGTAACATTTATAGGAAGTGATATCATGATTTGTACTTGTAACATGTGATCTACAGATGCTATTATTGATCAAATCTCACATTATCGATGGTCATAGGATTACAATGTAGATGGAGGTGGCAGCCTAGATCAGTGTAGTGGGAGATTTCACAAGGCATGTGAAGAGTGTCAAGCATTTGTATGATGATTGCTGAGTCACTGTAAAGACGAGGATAGGAAGGAAGCTGCCAAGAGCAGAACTACAGGTAGTGGTCCTACCTAGGTGGTACAATACAGTGGGAGGCACTTCTGAAGAGCAGCTTGTCTGTAACCAGAGTGGTTGCCATTCCAGAGCTTTTTGGCACACACCAGCCTAAGACCCTTAAAATAACTACATGCACCATAACTGCCTTCTCCCACAAGTAGATGCCCATCAGACTGCTTAGCCAGGGAACAGTTCACATATACAGACCTAAGCCAGGGGTCTTGGGCCTGTGCTCCTCAACCACCCCCAGTAGCAAGACCTGTAGCAGCCTCCTCCCCATCAATCCAGGCAGCATCACCAGGCATTCAGCCACAGCCACCAAATCTGAGTTGGAGGAAGAGTATCTGGACTGAGATGTAGAGCAGCACCAAGAGTGAGGCAACAGAAGGAAACAACACTAAAAGTGATGTGAAATCCAGAGGAACCATTTGCAGCAGCTAGAGATGGACCAGTGCACCAAGGGCCAGCTCCCTGACCTCCATAAAAAGTTGGCCAGACATGGGAACCTCATGGCCTCTAAGCTGGAAAACATGCATAGACAAAGAAATGTGTCATCCAATCTAACATGTCAGAGCAGAGGTCTGCCAATACTCTGTGCAACTGTTTCCACTGTGTTTTTTAATAGAATGTCTATGCTGATTCATCCTTAGGATAGCAACAGGTAACCTTGTTTATTAGAAAAATAGTATGTGATGTTTACAGAACTATCGATATCAATCCTATTTTATCATTTTTTCTTCCACCCCTCTGTTTTGGAATTTATATTTTCCAGACAGAGCATTGCGGATCTGTATCATCTATTTTTAAACTTTTCAGTGACACTTGCATCTGTAGGTATAGGGAGTTTTTTCCCCTAATCATCTGGGTACACTGAGCAGATGAAAAGTAGATGCAGTAGATTAAGTTGTTTGAGAATCCTTTCTCTTATGTGATATGCATTCTGGTATACCGACCAGATATGATACAAAGCGTCCTATGCTTTTTCTAAAATGTTAGGCTCGTTATTTTATTTTTCCAAATCTCTTGGAGTTTCTGGATTGTTTTTCTCTACACTCAAACTATTTTTTTCATGGTCCATGCATATTATATATTGCAATTTGTTTAGTAAAAATGTTAAACTGATTAACTATGTCTGTGTTTTTAATTGAAATGGATAATTGCAATGTGCACATACACCAGACCACTGGTGGTTACTTCTGCCCTATGGAGCCAACAGTTCATAATTGCAGTCATGGACTGTTGGCATACTTATAGGACCATGTTGGCCACCACTGCACAAACCAGTAGGTGACATCAAAGTGTCTTAGGATACACCCATTCAAACCACATAATGTGTAGACACATAACATTAAGACTATTCCTTGATTATATTACATGATATGATATTGCAGGGGAAACACGTTGCATATGTTGACAGGGTTGTTGATGTTGGGGCAAGTTACAGTGTTTGTAGGCCATGTAGATAGGTGTTAACCCTTGGAATAATTATTAGTATTTATATTTATTCAATGTTATCATATAATTTTTTTTCAGTAAACAAGGATGCTAGAAAAAATAGTGGGATAAAAACGTAACCTTTAATGCTATTAAATAAAAAATCATTAATATGTAAACATTCCCTACAAAATGGTCTGTAACCACTAATAGCTGCAGTCAAAATAGGAGGATACTAGAGTCTCCTTAGGACAGGACATTAAGTAAATGGATGTTCGCTGTGAACAATGTACTGGTAGGGGAATACAAAATAATGTATATCTATGAGTGTGCTAAAATAGAGCACTCAAAAAACTGCGCCAAGCAAAAGAATAAATCATGAGGTCCACATGTAATTCATATATAATAAATGAAAATATGTTGTACACACAGGCACTATACAGGCTATCAATATCATATCCACATGTAGCCTTAAATTGTGTAAGTGTTTCAGGTATAAACGGTGTAACGCTGGCACAAACATAGGCCAAATATCCAGTACCTTGAATCATATAAAACAGTGCATCGCTGACACTAACAGATGCCACATATACAGTACCTTGAATAATTTAGTACTAAGAATCCAGAACAACTGAATAGACAGCACCTAAGACCACAAAAATGACCCAGACGCGTGTTTTGTCAGCATCACTGTTTTTTTCTGTTACGAACAGCAAGCAATAGTTATGTGGGTTCTTACATGAGATGTTTACTCATAATGATTTACAGCCTTATTAAATTGCGATTCGGCCAAGGGCTTTATATAAGCACATAACACATTTTATTTACAGAAGTTTTTAGTTAGTGAAGACATTGTTTTTGTATAGAAGTTCACTAACTTAAAAACGTATGTAAAAAATATATGCTATGTGCTTATATAGAGGCCTATTCAATTGGCCAAATCACAATTTAATAAGACTGATAATCATGGCCAGAATGTGTTGCTTAGTGATTAAACTTCTTTGAACAAACAGTTCATAATAACTCTGTTTACTTTAAAAGATTGCTTCAAGTAAATATTCTCAATGTAAGTGTTAGCGTAAAATGAATTTTGTGAGCCATATAGGAATGAGAAGAACATTATTGAAATAAGTGATATTTTAGGAATCCCATCCTGCACACACATTTTTAATCAACAGCAGTCAGCAACACTTCTAACAAACTGACAATATCCCAAAGATGATTTGATGTTTTCACAAAAACCTGCAATAAAGCTCTTATTAAAAAATCCCATGGTAAAACAGGTCCTCTTGTTATTCTTATTTAATCATCATTCAGTCCTGATTGCTTTTGTGTTACATTTGCTTTTTTTACTTTTGTTTTTAAGTTTTCTCTTTGATTATCGAAACAAAAATGATTTCTAACCCAGCTGTTACTCTTTTTAAATTTGGCACAGCTTTGTTATTGTAGCCCAAACAGTCGTATCCCCTCTTGAGAGGTGCATTTGCACACAATTATGCATGTTCATTACTTCTCCAATTAAAAGTTTAGATGTTACCAGGAGAAAATATCATCAAAATATTTATCTTGTAAAGTACGAAGTAGTTTTGGAATTGCTAGCATTGTTTATTTGCAAGTGTGTACATCCTTGCATCCTATATATGTCATAGCTAATAAAGGGCTCCCAAATCAATTGTTAGTTATAAGTACATTAAAATCAATTATGGGGTGCATGTCAGAGGTATTATAAGGATGATACTAAACAATAGCTGTGTTTAGAATGTAATATTTATAGCACTCCTAAAAAATATAATAAAAAATTATTATTATAACTACTCTAACAAAACTTTTACTGAGATTTCACAATTTGCCAACATTAGTGTAACAAAGGCAGATTGGCAAAATCATTTGAAATAAATAGCTGGCACTACTTCATCACCTTTCAGCCAGTAAATTCACCATGATTTGAAAATAAATGCACATTTTGATTCAAATAGCCTTTTCCTGCAAATTCACTATGACATAGCAGAAGTCTAGACTGTAGTTGTTGATGATTCCTACAAAACTAAGGCCTCCAGTCCATGGCTAAGAAAATAACTAAATTCATTCTTAAAATACTACTTGAAATGTCTAATTTCCTAAGCACCAAGTACCTGTACCATAACTTATTTTTAAAATCTTTATTACATCCCTCCAGTCTCTGTATCTGATCTCACTGAGGTTTACGTGGAAGTTTTTCTGAGTGCCTGAAATTTTTAAGAAGCCTATGAGAGCTTTCCCTCCCCCTGCAAAGCCAGCAAAAAATTTACTCCAAGAAGCCTTGATGTGTCAAATTCGATGATATGAAGGAGCTAGTGCCTCAATTATGTCATATTTGAGGGTTGATTATGGAAAATTGACACAATTAAGTGGTTAATATCACAACCCCCTGTGAGTCAGGGGATCCCCCCTCATTACCAGCTACCCTCTATGAGCCAGGGTATCTTCTGAATCCCCCTTTAATAGCCACAACAATATAAGATCTCAGGTATTCCTTGGGATTATCTCAACTAAAGTATAGCCATGGAGGTCCTTATAGATGCCCATGGCCCCAAATGTTAACCTGTTATAATGAGGATGTCTAAATGAAAACCATAAAGGGTGCTGTGGACACCCATGGCATGTAATAATAACCCCAATACCATGGGGGTCCCTAAGGACCCTCATTGTATACTAAACTATACCCATTGGGTCCCTATGGATACAATGGTATCTAATATTAACTTTATTTGATGGAGGTGCCTTGAGTCCCCTATGCTATATTAAACTAAAAGCATGGTTGTCCTTACGGACCACCATGGCATCTACATTGAACCCTGCTACCATGGGGGTCCCTCAATGACCACCATGGCACACTTCCTATCACTACAGGGGTCAATATTGGAACTCCATGGACTTAAGGACCCCTATATACCCTAAAAATAAATATATACAAAATTGAATAAAAAACGTGACACCAGTGGAGGGCAATAACTGAATTTCTTGGAATTCTGGGCACAAATGTACTATTTTTTGTTACTGTATTACTGTACGGTGGAGGGCTTCTATCTCTCTTTTGTCCACCATAATTTTAATTATTGTTGTGGAAAACTACCTACCCACAAAATCTACTACACAGGCTAGGAACTAGCCCCACGCTGATGGGAGGCAGTAATCTCGAAACAGATGTCCGTGGTTAGGTTTCTTGTACATAATCCATTGTGGGCTTTGCTTAAAGGTGTATAATACAGCAGGCATATGCCTAAAAGGAGCCATGTTTGAAATGGTATCGAATTAAATACCCAGGTTCCCAGAGTGCGGTGCCATAACTATATGTTCTTGGAATTCTGGGCAGGAAATAAGTCTTTTAACCTATTTTAGATGTTTAAAACTGCAAGGAGGGAAATATACACTACCTATCCTTTTTATTTCCTCCAGTGATGACACTTTGTTCCTTAATCTTCAGCCCTGGATAAGCGGGCAGTAGGGGATACCCATGCCCATAGGGGTGGCAGGTGTTGAGGGTGGATCCTGGGGATACCCAGCTCATATGGTATAGCTGGTCATAGGCAGAGGGAATCATAAACCCTTGGAACAATTTTGTATTATTATTTTACTCCTTTCCTGCCATGGGAATGGGTTTATAGATCGATAAGGATATGGGAAGAACTTTGGGCTAGTGTAGTGTGTAGCATTTGTGGGTACCATTGTGCAGCATTGCTATGGATACTTCTGAGATTCAGAGTCAAAGCCTCCTATGGATACTCTTTAGGTAGGCTGTGAACACATGTTAGAGCTAGAGAAAAATCCCCTTTGGTGCTAGTCAGTAAGTTTTACAGGATTCTTTTTTTATGGGGACATGGAGATCAGTAGGGTACTTAAGAGTAATTTGGTTGTCCACCTGCCTACCTGGTTTGTGTTATTATGCAAACTCAACATGATGGTTAGATATAAAACGTATTATGGTCAATTAAAATTACCCATCCACACTCAAAGACCCAATATCCAACAAGGCCAAGTCAGTCCCATCATTTAACACCTCTTGCCGGCAGGAGTTTTAATATGTAAATACATTTTAACAATTGTTCAATTGTTTAAAACAAAATATATTTAAAATACATGACACCTCATAAAATTGAATGCTCAGTAATATAGCGCAACTTTATACTGCAAATAAAAACGCTGTTGCACTGTTGTCTTTGGGATTATTATTGGTCATTAAAATTACTCAACCACATTCAACACCCAATTTAGTATACTAGATGTCATCAGACATCTGCATTTGCATTTAATCTCATCAATAGTGTATATTATTTCTATGTTGCTTATGGGATTATCGTTGATAAAAGATAAGCCTTTCTTCTGTAACAGAATCTAATTGAAAGCATACATAATATTATTGCTATGATCAACTAAAGAGATAGTGAATAACTAAAAAAAATCCCACTAAAGTTTATAATCCCATACAGAGTATGACAATGAAGTGTTCCAACTGTTATATCTAAAAATAACAAGGAAAATAAAACCTTTACAATATTCTTTATATAAGACGAACCCTTTCTTGAGCCTGTTATAGATTATAATCCCCAAACCATACAAGCTAGAAATTCATAATGGATAAGGTGCAGCTCACATATAAATAAAAATGCTGGTTTAAAGTTCCTTTTGTGGACTAAGAGCTCGATTCAATTGAGCTTTCGCAAGATCCTGTAGCCTGTAATTAATTTGCTATTCAATTGGTGTCTTTTTGCGGGCTCCAAATGGATTACTAGTTGAAAACTTTGTGATGGTTAAACCTGGAATTTACAGCCTCCCGAAGGCTTTGATCTTTGACTTTCGCAAGAGTTATGCTGGCTAAAATCGCAAATCGCTATTCAATTGCTCCAATTCCCCAAGCCGCAAATGTTTTCACACCCGTAAACGTCAAATGGAGAAACTCCTACGAGTAGTAGAGAGGACCCACAAGGGGGTTAAACACCTGTTCATAGCACTGTAAATGCAAATAAAAATCCAATACTGCACTGTAAATAACAGGGAAAGAGATAAAATACATTAGAATTAATTGCACAACATTCTCAAGCTCGCAAATCAGCAGTACATAAGATTTATTTTTATGTTTCATTTCGGGGTTATATTGATCTCAGGTATCAATGAGTTAATACATACCAGGCCACCCACATGGACTTGAACAGTATTTGGATTCATTTTTATAATTCTGTATTTTGTATTTTTGCGAGTCTGATCGCATATCGGACCAACGAACCTAATTGATTGACATATAACCGCCATGTTTTACTGCCGTAATAATGACAATCTCATTTTCTATTGGCTGATTCGAAATGGGAGGTTACTATCTTGCTTAATTGATCTTGTTCCCGCCCTGAACTGCTACGCACCAGTGCATGGTTTACGGAGTCGGCTTTGGTCCAGTAACTTGGGGGCTGGAGTAATTGAATAGCTCCTGAATCGAGCTTGCAATTGAATTGAGCCCAAAGTCTCCAAAGTCGGCATCTTGAAGAACTGAGTGAGAGACACCACATGTTTATGATTATAAAAGGCACTCACATTGGCCTTCCACTTCAAAACTGACCTATCAAGGAAGAGTGACTTAAGTGTGTATTTCAGCTCTATTTGCCAGTATTTGTGCGTTCGATATAATCCCTATATCTTTTTTACAATGGGGCACAGCTACTTTCCTAAGAGTAAAATTGTCTGCTCATTCCCACCTAATACACAGATAAAGATCAATGAATTATACTACCCCTGTTATGCAAATAAATATATTCTTGAAGCAGTAATTGAAATTAACAAACTGTAGTATTTATCAACTGCACTGCTTTTGAAAGCTGTGAGGACAATTACGAAGTTCATAAAGCAAAGAAAATTAAATGTAAAACGTCTGTTAATATAATGCAATACAGCCTTAAATTGTGTATATAGCCTTAGATTGTGTTTGTTTTAAATATTAAAGCCAATTGAATGTCAATCTGATCTAGCTAGATTTCCATTCAGCTAAGTGCTAAATATTTCTTCGTAAAATCATAATATGACACTCTTTTGTTATTACAGTATCCCCTTGACAATTCATGCTGTCAAAAAGCCTCATATGCAAATATAAATGCATTAGATTTAGGAATGTAATAAACCATGAAAAGTACACAACAGACCCATAGAGTATCAGGACTCCATCTGTGAATGCTTCCTGGCGCGGCAGGTGAAATAAGGAGTTGGAAGCACCCATGCTGCTAACTGTATCTTAACATATCCTTTTCAAAAGGGTCATAATAGGCTTTGTTATACATTTAATTTGCAATGTCATAATCACTAATTCATGTGATATGATGAAAACATTTGAGCGGTTTTATTATAGGATCATGAGCTACATAAAAATACATAGAGAGATATTTATATTACTTATCAATTTGGTTAAACAGTTATCATTATGTTACATATTTTATTGAATTAAACTTACACTATTCACTTGCTAAAAGGGTAGGCATCTAACACTAAATATTCCAAGCTATTATCAGCATGCTTTTGCTTCAACTTTCCATATGTCAACTTAGAGATAGATTTATAATAGATAGACTGTGGAATTTTTAAGTCACATAGGACTTCATATGTTACAAATTAATAGATTGTCTGGGCCTTTCTCGGAAAAGTATTAGTTATTCATAACAATAGCTTTAAAAAATTTTATTGTAACAGGTTGTTGGGGCAGATGTCTGTGGCTATGGTAAATTATGTATTCATGGGAATAACAGCACAATAGTAACAATAAAAATGATAGCCAGGCTAGGAAAGCAAACAATCAGAAACCAGGTTTCATTATAATAAGGGTGTGCTTTGGGTGGCCTATATGTAAAAAACACTAGCGGGGATGTTGATCCACTGTTTACTAAAGTAAAATCTTGAACTACATTGCTTGAGTTGCAGCTATTTATCATTTCTGCCTTCACAACCCAAATGTGAAATAACTACATAAATAAAATTCCCCTTCTGGGTCGCTAACTTGTCGTCGTGAACGGTCTTGTGTACTTCAATGAAGCTGTGAGCTATAGCATGTAGGGTCGTCCAAGATGGCTGGGACATTGCGGAGAGGTCAGGCAAATCATGGTCCACTGGAGAAGGAACTGGAAACCCACTCCAGTACCTTTACCAAGAAAACCTTATGGATAAGCACAACCAGAGACATGATGATAATTATTGTGCCTGTGCAATGGGATAAAATAAATTGTGGTGCCTTATGATACCAGCATAACTATTCCCAGCCATAGTCATTTGATTTTAGCCCTCTCTATATGATAGAAATTGCAGCACATGCTCAGTGGGTTAAACTAAGGAAATTCAACTGTTTTTGGTGTTAACCTACTACTATGTTGTGGACTATTTTCATAAAACCCTACACTAGCTTGTTTCTTAGCTAAGAAACCAAATCTAAAATGTAAGTCAACCCAGAGAAGCAAGTATTATTATTATTATCTCCAACATATTCGTAGCGATGTACAGGGGCTAAATACATAACAAAAAATAACTAAAAATATTAACAAAATAAAAGCAAAATTAACACGTAGCAAAGGAAGGAGGTCCCTGTTTTTGAACTTAAAATCAAACATACATAATGCTTGTTTCCAAAGCACTTGCACAAGATTAAAAACGTGCAAACTTACAATCTAAAGCAAGTATAACATAATGTGTTTAAGCAATGGATTTAAAATACGTAGAATTATTCCTTAGCCAGTTATGTCTTCTATGTGATGTTATATTCAAGCATATACTAAGGAGAGGTTTGGGTTTTTAGAGCACTGGACTGACGTCTCACGTCTCTACAATCTATACAGCAGGGATGGATTGCACCTTAATGATGAGAGAGCTTTTGTGCTAGGGGAAATGATGGTAGAAAGGCTGGAGGAGTTTTTAAACTAGTAGGTGAGGGAAGGGACTAGATATAAGTAATGGGGTAGAAACTGTAGAGAGTATAAGGGATGAATTAACAACTCATAGGGGAGGAGATGGGGGAGGGGTAGTATAGTCAATAGGGAGGTAGTACTAAGTAACTCAAGAACAGTGGCAGGCACCACCAAGCTACAGACTCATAACATAAGGTGTATGCTTGCTAATGGCAGAAACTTGTCAGTGAATATGGGAGAGATAGAATCATTAGCAATTAATGAAAAATGGGATTTAATAGGTATTACCAAAATGTGGTGCGATGATTCTCATGACTGGACTGTTAATCTGGATGGTTATAACCTATTTAGGAAAGACAGGGGCAGTGGTAAAAGAAAAGGAGGGATTGGTCTGTATGTTAAGCCTGAATTTAAGCCTATAGTCAGAGAAGATATTTATGTGGGAACTAGCGATAATGTTGAATGTTTATGGGTAGAGTTAAATAGCGGAGCAGCAAATTCCAGCAGAATATTAGTAGGAGTATGCTATAAACCCCCAAATATTGCTGAAAGTGAAGAAATACAATTATTGTTACAGATTGGAAATGCAGCTAATCATGTGCAAGTTCTAATAATGGGAGATTTTAATTACCCTGAAATTAACTGGATAAATGAGACCAGCAGTTCAGGTTAGGGGAGCGGGTTCTTGAGTACACTCAGGGATCATTATCTGGCCCAGGTTATACAAGAGCCTACTAGGAATGAAGCTATCCTAGATTTAGTCATCAAAAATAATGTTGATATAGTATCAACATTTGAAACAGGGCAACCTTTGGGAAACAGTGATCAAAACACAGTACCATTTGAGATTGAATTAAAATAACTAAATTTTAAGGGGCCAACATAAACTCTTGATTTTAAAAGGGCTGATTTTAACGGTCTTAGGACAGCAATACAAAGTAAAGACTGGGACAGAGAACTTATAGGTAAAAACACTGAACATAAATGGTTAACATTTAAATCTATACTAGATTTACATACTTTTCACCATATACCAAGTGACAATAAAAGTAAAAGGAGTAAATCACTTCCAATGTGGCTTAGCAATGATTTAAAGAACAAGATACAGAATAAAAAAAAAGGCATTTAAATTATACAACAAGAGGGGACAGAGACTGCTTTACGGGAGTACAAAGAAATCAACAAGGCTTGAAAAGGAGCTATTAGACTGGCTTAAATAAAAATGAAAAATTAATTGCAAAAGAGAGTAAGACTAACCCTAAAATATTTTTGAAGTATATTAATGGGAAGAAGGCAAGGAAGGAATCTATAGGAACATTACAATGTGAGACAGGCTGTCTGAAAATTAGTTATTTGGAAAAGGCAGATGAGCTAAATAGGTTCTTTACTTCTATATACACAAAGGAGGTACCAGTGGACACTGCAATATAATGTGGGCTACACTACCTTTGCCTAATAATTTGTTAACGCAGTAAGTAATCCAAAATAAATGTTAATAAATCCCAGGGTCCTGATGGAATACATCCAAGGGTACTGAGGGAACTGGGTTCTGTAATAGCCAAACCATTATATTTACTTTTTCAAGATACACTCAACACAATGTTTCTACCATTATGACGGGAGAAAAACAGATGTGATACCTATATTTAAAAAGGGAGCAAGAGCAAATATGGGGAATTATAGACCAGTTAGCCTCACTTCTGGTGTGGGGAAGCTTTTAGAAGGGTTAATATGGGATAATATACAAGTAGGAGTCAACATGGATTTATGAGGGATAGGTCATGTAAAAAAATCGAATCAGTTTCTATGAGGAGGTTAGTAGGAACTTGGATCAATGCAACTCAGTGGATGTAGTCTATTTGGATTTTGCAAAGGCTTTTGATACAGTGCCACATGGGATAATATTGTGCACACTAAGGGATACAGGAATTGCAGTAAATATCTGCTCATGGATTGAGAGCTAGCTAAAAGACAGGAAGCAAAGGGTTGTTGTAAATGGAACATACTCTGATTGGACTAATGTGGTAAGTGAGGTTCCTCAAGGTTCAGTATTAGGTCATCTCCTTTTTAACATATTTATTAATGACTTAGAGGTGGGGCTGGAAAGTAGTGTCTCCATTTTTGCCGATGACACAAAGTTGTGCAAGGTAATTAAATCATATAATAATGTGCTTTCCCTACAAAGGGATTTACATAAAATTGAGGAATGGGAGATGAGATTTAATACGAATAAATGTAAAGTTATGCATCTGGGAAGGAAAAATAACCATGCAATTTATAACCTTAATGGAGCAAATATAGGGGTATCAGATATTGAAATGGATATGGGAGTGCCTGTGGACAACTACCTAGGTAACAGTGCTCAAAGCCAAGCAGCAGCTGCAAAGGCAAATAAAATGTTAGCATGTATTAAGAAGGGTATAGAAGCAAGGGAAGCAAATGTAATTCTGCCACTATACAAATCCATAGTATGCCCTCATTTGGAATATGGAGTACAATTTTGGGCATAACTTCATAAGAAGAACATTTTAGAGCTGGAAAGGGTACAGAGAAGGGCAACAAAACTAATATAGGGAATGGAGTGGCTAAGTTATGAAGAAATACTAGCTAAATTAAGCTAATTTTCTCAAGAAAAATGGCTTCTATGAGGAGATATGATTACCTTATATAATTACTGTCATGATTTAATTATTTAAGGACTCATATTGTCAGTGGTTTGTGAGTATGGCCAAGGGAGCATGACATTGTTACATTAGGATTATGTGTTATTGTGTGGTTATATGTTGCCTGTACATGGTTATTATGTATCCTAGGTATAATATATTAATGGGGAAATATGTTATGGGTTATAATATGTTAGTATTATATTGTATATTGTATTATGGAGTGATAGCTATGTTTTGATTAGTCAACCCTCCCCCATTGTATAAACTCTCAGTCAGGAGTTGCCCATATGGCCCTGAAGGTAAACACTTGAAATGATAGAAGTCAGGAACAAAGGGATCTCCACAGACATAGAGGCACCATAACCCCAGGGGGTCTACAGGGATTCTAACTCAGAGAATCAGGGCAAAGTCCAGAGGGCAGGGAAATGTTTCTCCCTTGAAAGTCAGAGACCAAATGAATTAGGTAGCCACACCTAGTGGGCAGACCGGGGAGGAGTCTCATGGTTCCCACCTAGGGACCCTGCCTGATTGGCCAGAGGAAGTTAGGGGCTGGCTAAAGGTAGCCCCTCCTGGTAATTTTGTATGCATGTTTAAAAGATGGTGTTTTCCAAAATAAAGTTGTTGAGAGATAGTTTTCACATAAACAAGGTGTGAGACTATTTCTGTGTGTTGTATCCTGACTTGGGGAGTGGTCTTGCTATGGGCCACTAAGTAACCTGGATCCAGTATTCTCTGTCTGTAGCTGTTGGGCCTTGCCCTCTTCAGAGGCCATCTTTTGTGCCACAGAGAACAGGAACTACATGATTCTGCTGGGGTAGGTTTGAACTAGGTTCATATCAGGCCCCTAAGAAGAAGCAGATCGTGACATTTGGTGGCAGTGGTGGGATCTCTGTATAAAACACAGAAGGATGGCAGCTTATGAAGAGATGTCTGCAGCAGAGGAGGAGGAAGTGTCCAGACGGTATCAAAGATGGATGGAGGTAATGCCTGCAGGTTTTACTAAGGATCAGCAGAGGGAACTCCGGATACAAATCACACAGGAGGTAAAGGGGAACAGGAGAAGGGTAAGCAATGGCCCTGTCTCAGCTCCTGTGGAGGGGAAATGCTTATCCCCAGTAGAGATAGAGAATGTTCTGGTGACTGGAAAGGACTGTAGAGGAATGGGCCTTCTAAATAAATGGATGGCATTCCTGGGACTATGGCCAGGTCACAGGCTAATGGAATGGCTGGAAGAATTGGTATATGAGGAGGTCGCCCTGGAAGATCAATATGCTTATTGGGTTGGACCTGTTGGGATACATCATCATTTTTCATTGGGGCTGGAAAAGGCACTTTGGGACATAGTACATGGGGATCCGTATTGTGGCTTGGGGACAGAGAAAAGAAAGCTGTGTCTGTTTGCCAAGCGCTGTCACATGGTGGGACTGGAGACAGGCTCTCATACAGCTAACTTACTTTGGCCTTTGATCCAACAGGAGCTACAGCTGGAGGTGGATTATATAGACTTACTGGATGAAGCATCCCTGGATGGTTGTTGGCCAGCCAGCTGGGAGGGATCATGCCAGTCAGGCATGGAACAGAACCACCTAACAGGAACTACAGAGACCCAGCTAAATATTGCTGAGGCTGGGTCAGAAAATAAATGTATGGACTGGGGGGAGAATTTTGATATCCATGATTCTCAAAATAACAAGGATGCCGGCATCCATGGGGTTGACTGGGAAGAGGAAGAACTGGTCCCTATCTTTAGGGGGCTAAGTCTCACCCAGTTAGTGGAATGGGGACAGGGGCAAACCACAGCAGTGCTGGGCCCAGGGGAAGAACTGGGGAAAAGCTACTCTGCTCCTAGTGTAAGAGAAGAACCTAATGAGCACTGGGCCCTACCATTTGACTGTGGAAATTGTAGAGAGGTTCCTTGGATGACCATTGTCCAGGAGCCAGCCACAGACCCTGGAGCAGAAACAGAAAGTAGCCCTGTTCTTCAGCCTGAACAAGAGGCAGTATCAGCTGCTTCTCAAGGGCTGCCTGTAACTACACACCAGGCAGTCTCAGATGGAGAGAGTCAGGAGGTTCCACCTGAGGATCCAGAGACCAAAGAGCCAGAGGGTACCCCAGATTGGGATTTGTCTCCTGGTCTCCCTACAATGACTCACCTGCAGCTGCCCAAAGACACTGGATGTGTACCTGTAACCCTGGAAAGAAGGGGCCATTGGCCAGGCTTGGTGGGAGAGAGGTTGGCTACTGAGCCACAACAGCTTGTATCAGAACTGCCCATTAATCCAGCATGGATGCCACCAGTCAATGTCACTAGCCCATGTTGCAACTCCAGTATCCCAGTTTATTCAGGAGAAAGCTCAGGCCTGACAAAGGGAACCTTGTATTCTTCAATTTTACCCATGGGACTGAGTGCTGATCCAGAATCAACAGGACAAGAGGTCCGCCTAGCCTGGAAGGAGAGGGCTTTGCTGGGTAAGGATCCTCCCAAGTATATGCTGGACTTACTGGCTGGGATGTACTGTTTCCCCTGGACTACCTTGAAGGGTCCTCTATGGCAGTTGTCTTATAAGTCTCCCCAAGGGCTTGTGAAGGTGTCTAGGCCACTGGGAAGGAGTGAGTATTCACCGTGGACAGGGGGAGGCAGAGAGCCACTGAGGCTATCACATGGATGGACTTTCCAGACAGGAGGACAAGTAAAAGCAGTATAGCTAGAGAATTATCCGTTAGGATGATCCTCTATGCTATACTAGAAAGGAAGGGGAAGAAGTTGTCATGATTTAATTGTTTAAGGACTCATATTGTCAGTGGTTTGTGAGTATGTCCAAGGGAGCATGACATTGTTACATTTGGATTATGTGTTATTGTGTGGTTATATGTTGCCTGTACATGGTTATTATGTATCCTAGGTATAATATATTAATGGGGAAATATGTTATGGGTTATAATATGTTAGTATTATATTGTATATTGTATTATGGAGTGATAGCTATGTTTTGATTAGTCAACCCTCCCCCATTGTATAAACTCTCAGTCAGGAGTTGCCCATATGGCCCTGAAGGTAAACACTTGAAATGATAGTAGTCAGGAACAAAGGGATCTCCACAGACATAGAGGCACCATAACCCCAGGGGGTCTACAGGGATTCTCACTCAGAGAATCAGGGCAAAGTCCAGAGGGCAGGGAGATGTTTCTCCCTTGAAAGTCAGAGACCAAATTAATTAGGTAGCCACACCTAGTGGGCAGACCGGGGAGGAGTCTCATGGTTCCCACCTAGGGACCCTGCCTAATTGGCCAGAGGCAGTTAGGGGCTGGCTAAAGGTAGCCCCTCCTGGTAATTTTGTATGCATGTTTAAAAGATGGTGTTTTCCAAAATAAAGTTGTTGAGAGATAGTTTTCACATAAACAAGGTGTGAGACTATTTCTGTGTGTTGTATCCTGACTTGGGGAGTGGTCTTGCTATGGGCCACTAAGTAACCTGGATCCAGTATTCTCTGTCTGTAGCTGTTGGGCCTTGCCCTCTTCAGAGGCCATCTTTTGTGCCACAGAGAACAGGAACTACATGATTCTGCTGGGGTAGGTTTGAACTAGGTTCATATCAGGCCCCTAAGAAGAAGCAGATCGTGACAATTACATCCAGGGTCAGTATAAAGATTTGTCAAGGGAGCTTTTTGTGCCAAGAGGTTTTCAACTGACAAGAGGACATACCTTGAGGTTAGAAGTAAAATGATTCCACCTTAAAGAAAGAAAAGGGTTCTTCCCAGTAAGGGTGGTTAATCTGTGAAATTCTCTACCAGAGGAGGTGGTGACAGCGTATTTGATAGATAACTTTAAAAGGGCACTGGATTTATTTATTTTAAAAAGGGCATTCAGGGTTATCCTGGAAATTTAGAGTGAGAGTATTGATGCAGGGACAAATCCGATTGCCAGTATCTGGGGTCAGGAACAAAATTTTTTTTTTCCTTTGAGACGATTGGCTAAGTTTCACTTGTTTTTTTTTTCTGTTTGCCTTCCTCTGGATCAATAAATAATAAATTAAAAATAATTAATGAATTAAATAAATAAACAAACAAATAAATTGTTGATTAATAATTATTTAACAATAAATTAAAAGCTTAATAATGAATAACTTATCTGCATATCGTAGATCAGAGGAGATCTTAAAAGGTTGAGCTGGATTGACTGAAAGTCTTTTTTCAACCTTAATTACTATGAGCCTCATTCAATTGCGATAAGGCCAAGAGCATAAGAGCATAATTTTTACAGACGTTTTTAGTTAGTGAAAACCTTGCTTTTGGATAAAAGATCACTAACTAAAAACTTAAACTTAAACTAAAAAAAAAATGCTATATGCTTATATAGAGCCTTATTCAATTGACCAAATCACAATTGAATGAGGCCCTATGTAACTATGTAGGTATGTATTTACCCACTGTTTATTGGTAATTATTTATTAAGACATATTTATCATCAATCACATGAGCCCCAAATTACTTTCAATTCAATGCTGGTGAATTAACTGAACAAGTCTTTTATTTGTTTGAAAAAAATGCATATCTGTCTAGAAAATGTTAGACAGACGTGGTATCTTTGTCATAATTTTAGATAAAAAATGTTTTACAAAAGCAAATTATTGTCAGTCAGCTAGAATATTTATTGATAGTAAATAGTGACAAAAATAATGCAGACATTATTTAAAACAAAGCAGCCAGAAACAAGAAAGATTACATGTAAAAATGCAAATGGCTCATTAATAGTAAAAGAAATAACATTCTAAAAAAAGAGCTAATGCGGACGTCATGTCCAGGGCCTGACTGGACTGTTTTATACTACGGTCTGGGCCTGGGCTGGCAAAAAGCTACTGTTTATTATTATGATTATGTATTTCTTAGTGCTTATGGTTAAAATATGATTACACTGTTATACTGTATGTATCTTGGTTCATGTTCTGTATAGCATATGTATTATATTTCATGTTATAGGAATTATTGTAAAAACATATTAAATATTCTTCATGCTCTTGCATTAGCCAACACTCAAGACTGTAGTCTCATAGATAATCCTTGTACACACACACTTCAAGATTACAGCAAATGGTTATTGTAAATATAATCACCAGTATGAGATTAAGGGCCTGAGTTTATCAGATGTGCAGGGTTTTTTAGTAAGCAGGGGCAGCCTATTATTCAGGGATGGGGCATACTGTGATTGGACAGCCTGTGTGCCAGAAAATTGTACTTACATAAACAAGGTGTAATTGTCAGTCTGTGAATTAATCTAGAAATGTTGCCCTCGGACTAGTCGCGGCGATTTTGGCGTGTTCGCGTTCGCAGCGGACGGCGAACACATGCGCTTTTCGGTTCGCCCCCTATACTTTATCATTGAGGAAACTTTGACCCTGCACCTCACAGTCAGCAGACACATTCCAGCCAATCAGCAGCATACACTCCCTTCCAGAGTCTTCCATCTGAAGGACAGCAACCCAAAAAGCCCTTTTTTTTTTTAGAACATCATTTATTTTATTTTATAATTTTTTCTGTGTAATCTAATTGCATATGCCTGCCTGCCAGCGTGTGTGTGTGTGACTGGCTAACACCTAACAGCTTATATTGTGCTTAGTGAAATAAAACAACACTTTAATAGATTGAATAGCAATTGAATAGCAATTGCCTGCCTACAGGCGTGTGTGTGAAGCCTATTGCATCTACTCTGCCAACTTTTGACAGTGCACAGTGACACTCCTATCTGGTGGCACCTTAGATTGCACGTGCAGTGCCCCAAATTTGAAGTGGGAGGACCGACCAAGCATCTTTTTCCATCTCCCGCTTCCAAAAATCCATGCCATATACATGTCCCCTGATAGGTGACGTAACCGGTATCAAACTGATAGGAATAAATAGTACAACTTAATACACCACTCCTATCTGGTGGCACATTACATTGCACGTGCAGTGCCCCAAATTCGAAGTAGGAGGTCCGACAAAGCATCTTTTTCCATCTCCCTGTTCCAAAAATCAATGCCATATACACGTCCCCTAATAGGGGACGTAACAGGGATTAAACCGATAGGAATAGTACTACTTAACACTACACACCTTATAATAACGCAGACAGAGGCAACGCAGAGAGAGGAGTCTGAAGAAGAGGAGTCAGAGGAGGAAGGTGGCTTTGAGGAGGTGGAAGACCAAACACAGCAGGCGTCCCAGGGGGCTTGTTGTCACCTTTTGGGGACCCTTGGTGGCTGGGTGGAGGAAGAGACCTTCAATGACATCAGTGAGGACAAGGAACGGGACATGGGTAGCTTGGTATCCAACCTTGTGAAAATGGGGAGTTTTCCCATCACTATTGTAGCCAGAAAGAGTCCCTGTGGGTTTTGAAATTTGCTTGCCCATTGAAGTCTATGAAGGTTTGTCGGGTTCGCCCGTTCGCGAACATTTGATGGAAGTTCGCGTCCGCTGGTCGCGAACCGAAAATTTGATGTTCGCGATATCACTAAATTAATCCTAATTTTAAGGGATTATATGGTGTTCCTGATATCCTGGTCTGTGGAAGCAATCTCCTGGACGTGGTTCCTGTGTTTGGTCCATCTTCTGCTATAAGAGGTGTAAAAGGGACACATGATTCTGCTGGATAGGTTTGAACCAGGTTCTTACCAAGTCCAGCAGATTGTGACAGCGAAGGTTAAGGATATTTTTTTCATATTGCTAACCAATGAGTAGGTCATTAACAAACCAAACACACACTTGTCCCACTAAACAAAACCCTAACAAGAAATCACTGAGTTGCCAAAAAGTGAGAATCAAAGTATGACTGATCATGCAGAATGTTTTTTATTTTATTGAAGGATAGTGATCATATGAAGCCATTTATCATCACATAGATTTTGCCTCCTTTTTAAATTATAATGATTACAGAAATTACCCAAATGAACCTGATCAAACGTTTACATACCTTTGAATGTTTGGCCTTGTTACAGACACAAAAGGTGACACACACAGTTTAAAATGGCAATTAAAGGTTAATTTCCCACACCTGTGGCTTTTTAAATTGCAATTATGTATAAATAGTCAATTAGTTTGTTAGCTCTCACAGTAATGCACTGAGCAGGCAAGATACTGAGCCATGGGGAGCATAAGAGAACTGTCAAAAGATCTGCGTAACAAGGTAATGGAACTTCATAAAGATGGAAAAAGATATAAAAAGATATCCCAAGCCTTGAAAATGCCAGTCAGTACTGTTCATTCACCTATTAAGAAGTGGGAAATCCAGGGATCTCTTGATACCAAGCCAAGGACAGGGAGACCAAGAAAGATTTCAGCCACAACTGCCGGAAGAATTGTTTGGAACTAAGGGTATGCAAACCTTTGAACAGGGTCATTTCATTTTTTCTTTGTTGCCATGTTTTGTTTTATGATTGTGCCATTCTGTTATAAACTACGGTTGAATATGAATCCCATAAGAAATAAAAGAAATGTGTTTTTACTGCTCACTCATGTTTTCTTTAAAAATGGTACAGCACAACTGTACATACATATATACATAGGGTTGGCTGTTAGGACTGATATTAAGAAAAGGTGAAGCTACTAACATAATTCCCAAACCCCATTTAGTACTAGATTCAGACTGTCACAGAAATAGAAAATGTGCTAATACATGAAAACATGGATATGTGCAACATGGATATTATACTTACTTGTTCCTTGCATGGAAATGAGTGAATACAAATGAGTAGATGGTGCCACAATAAGATATAGTGGTCAGTGTAAATGATTTCACATGGAATTAAAACATTAACACATGGCACGGTAATAACCGTGTATATATAAGTTAAAGGTCAGTGGGTTATTATATAAAGATTGGATAATATTTAATCTTTTGTGAAGTTAAGAAAAAATGTGCCATAATCTCATTAATGTTTTAATTAGAGGATCAATGATAAAATGGTAATTGGGCACAAATACATTATTATGGAAGTCTCAGAAGTCGCAACTAGTGGTACACAATTCTAAACAAATGCAAATCATAACCTGTGGGCTAAATAAAATAGAAAGCCCTATAACTCTAGATGACTACGAGTATTTCCGAGTAGATTGCAAATTAGCAAAATTGCATAGAAACAGTATTATATTAAAGCATGTATTATTTTATCTTCCATTTTTTTAAAAAGCAACATACAACAATGTATTTTTTCAGTGGAGGGAAAACCTCCATAGTTTTAAGAATTATACATTATTTTATAAATCTGGTCGCAAATACTTGATTCATCTTCCAGAGATGTGAATGGAAATATGTATCTATATTTTGATGATTATTTGAATTAAACACAAGTTTTATCTTAAATGTATAACCCAGATATTAAGACAGAAAGAAATCAAGTAAAAATGGATCTCTCCAATCTGTATTTCAGTATATAAGGATTTAAACTGGTATAGGATTAAAGCATTTCAGGAAGGTATTATATTGTTGAAAGAGTGGCAGATTGCCACATTCAAGGAAGTTAAATGGGTGGAAAAAGTGACACTGTCGGCCAGTAACTTGGCCTGGCAGATAAGGTAGAGTTATAATAGTCACTGGTGGTAGGCACCTATATATATGATGAGGTTTCCGACTTTCAATCTACAGCCTTAGGACCCCTAGTAGCTCCACTTGATGAGGAGGGAGAAGGTTTTTTTTTTTAAAAGTTGTAACATGGAGGATGGTGACCTTCTCCCTTATATAGTCCCTTTGCTTCCGCCTCCCCTCCCCCGTTCCTCTTCTCTCTCCGCCTGTCCCCCCTTCACTCATCACTTTCTCCCACCATAACAAATTAATAGCTAATTAGTTGGAAAACAAGGTTGTTTTTGTTTTTCTGTATACACTTTGGTCTTCCTCTTAGTAGGCAACTAACGGGGAACACCCCTTACAATATTTCAACACAGTAAATAATTATGATTTTAGGTATAGATATCTGTAATCCACATTTTCACTAGATAAGGCTAACCCATTGGGGGTTTGAAGTTTATATAATCACTACGCTTTTGAGGGAAAGAATATTTTAAAAATAATAGAATGGCACTTAGATACGAGGGGGAGAGGAGGGACGGGGGGAGATGGGGGAGGGGGGGAGGAGGTGTGTTACAGGTGGGAGGTTGGGAAAGGGAGTAACAGATATAGCTAGCCCCGAGGGGGGAGAGCTCCGGATAGAGCTTTCAACTAAAGGTCCAAAACTAATTACACCAGATTAAACAGGGATACAAAGGGGTGTTAACCACATTATTTAACTTTCCAGTTTCTTCAATCTTTCACCTCATCCTTCTCCTGTAACTTCTTTCTCCTTTTTCTTTTACATTTTCTTTTTCTTCTTTTTCTTATTCCTTCTCTCCTAGTTTCAGATCTCCCCAACCAAGGTGCATAGCCACCCCTGACATTTCCCAATATCGGGCTGCCACCCTGTTAAAACCAAAGTCTAGGATGTTGGAAGACTTTGGTATAATATGTTTGAATGTCTATGTTGAAAGAAAGATGAATTTATGAGGGATTTATATGAGGCAATGCAAAGAGATCTTCTTATGGTACAAGATATTGAAGGCACTTAAAAAGCTATGTAAATGGATAAGGGATTAAAAATTATTTTGCATAATGTTAACGGTTTGAACTCTGCAACTAGGAGGAAAATAGCCTTTCTGAATTATACTAAGATTAAGGCGGACATACTTTGTCTTCAGGAAACCCATCTTAGGAGGGAGTCAATGCAATATTTGTCCAATACGTTTTATCCAACTAGAATAGACTCTACATCCAATGACAAATCAAAAGGAGTTTCTATCCTTTTTAATAAATGCCTAACGGTGGCGGAAGAATTAAAAAAGGTAGATTCCCTGGGTAGATATATAATATGGATTGGCCATATAAATAATAGATTAATAACCTTGGTTAATGTTTATCTGCCAAGCAAAAATCAGAATAGATATTTTAAAAAGCTATTACAAGATATTTTTAAATTAAAAAAAGGATTGATTATACTATGCAGAGACTTTAATATGGTAACCAATGTGTTAACGGATAAACAGAGGTCCTATAAGGTTAAATCTGAGGCCCTTATTTGTAAAATAGCGATTGAGTTCTCAAGCTTGATTAAGAGCTACGAGTTATTAGACACCAAAAATAATTCACTTTTTTTTCTAATCGCTACCAATCCTATTCCCGTATAGATTATATTTTCGCGGACTCGAGCACAGTGAGATTAATAGAGAAGTCGGAAATAATTTTATCACCCTGGTCAGACCACTCGATTAATTGTATAACTTTGGAAGGGACAACAAAGCTGATAAATAAGAACAGTTGGAAAATTAATCCGGTTCTACTAAAAAAAACTGAATCTGTTATTGCTATTAAAAAAGACATACAGGATTTTTTGAAATTAATAAGGACTCGGTAAAGTCAGCGAAGACGCTATGGTGTGCTTTTAAGTCGTATATCCGAGGGATATTAATTGGTAGATTTGCTGAAATCAAGAGAAACCAGGGCAAACCACTAAATCTCCTCTACAAAGAACTAGAAAAGCTACATCAGGATAATATGATAAATTCAAGTAAAGAATTAAGTAGTAAAATTAAGGAGACCAATAATCAAATTAAAAAAATCCTCCAGTTACAAGCTGATAACTTACTATGGAGATTTCAGCAATCTAATTTTCTTTATGGCAACAAATCAGGTAACTTCCTGGGAAATAGATTAAAGAAGCAACGCAGTCAGAATAGAATCTTAAAAATT
Source organism: Discoglossus pictus (assembly GCA_027410445.1). Classification (NCBI taxonomy): domain Eukaryota; kingdom Metazoa; phylum Chordata; class Amphibia; order Anura; family Alytidae; genus Discoglossus; species Discoglossus pictus. The sequence goes on along the minus strand of CM050167.1, from coordinate 257,705,842 downwards.
CAAGATGAAAAAGGTAAAATACATTTTCACCCTGATAAAATTAGCGAGATATTTCAGGACTTCTATACAAAGGTGTACAACCTGGAAAAAGATCTGCGGTTTAATCCCCCATCTAGAGAGGAAATTGAGGCCTTCCTTAGTAAGATCAAGTTTACCAGGATCTCATAAATTGATAGTCAATATTTAGACAGCGAGATAACCATTGAGGAAATCACCGATGTAATTAATAGTGGTAAATCGAACAAATCCCCTGGGGTGGATGGATTCGACTCTCTATTTTACAAAATATTTTTGCCTGAATTAAAGAGTTACTTATTTAACTTATTCAATGAGATAAAACAAACAGGGGATCTTCCTCCAGAGATGTCAGAGACAAAAATAGTCAGTACGGCATATATAGTAAGTCCTGACTTTGAGTCAAAAAAGTTTAAAATAGGAAATGGTACTCGCCAGGGATGTCCGCTATCTCCTTTATTGTTTATCCTCTTCATGGAGCCTTTAGCTATTTATATTAGAGAGTGTAGAGCTATAGAGGGAGTAATTATCAATCGGGAGGAATTTAAATTTATGGGTTTTGCAGACGACATAGTCATAACTATGACAAACCCTGAGGTGGCATGCCCAAAATTACAGGAAATCCTGGAAGAGTTCGGAAGATTATCATACTTTAAGATAAATTAACTAAAATCCAACACTTTAATTAGAGGTTTTAAACCTAAAGTCAAAAAGAGACTGGAAAAATCCTTTACTTATAACTGGAAGTCTGAATACATTGTTCACCTGGGTATAAAACTTTAATTCGGAGTTGAGGATATTCTCAAAGTCAACCTAAACGATGTTATGAAACAAATCAGACCTATCTTATGTAACTGGAGATCTCTAAATCTTTCCTGGTCTGCTCGAATTGCTGTAATTAACATGAGTATAATTCCAAAAATTACTTATTGTATTGTGGTAGAATATCAAACAACTATCTGAAAATCATCCAGGAAACCTTGGATAAATTTATATATGGAGGGAAAAAAAGCAGAATCATGAAAAGCTTAGTAAGTAAGACATTTGAAAAAGAAGGCTTAAATGCCCCTAGCATAAAGGATATATATCATAAAATTGTTGTTTCTCAACTTATAAGCTGGAACTTCCTCCACGTGAAACCTAGATGGTTGGACCTGGAAGAGGCTCTCATAAGGGAAACCTCTGTAAAGAACCTACTATGGCTCCCGCATTACAATAAAAATTCACTTGGTGAATTACCAAAAAACTTAAAGGTTCTATTAAAATTCTGGTATAAATATAAAGAGAGAATGCAAATAGCAAACTTTCCATCTTTAGCTACTCCTATCGAGCTTGTTTATCCAAGGGACCCTTCCTCGATTTTACAACTTTTGCACAGTAGAGGTATCACTTTGGCCTCAGAATTATATAAAAAAAAATGTTTTTTGACTTATTCAGAGTTACAGAAGAAATACAATCTTAAGAAACTTTCATGGTTAAACTATGAAAGCTTAAAACAAGTTTTAACTACCTGGGGTTTTTAAATGATAGGAATGAAATCACCAACTAAAATAGAAGAATTAATTATAAAGAGAATAATCTACACATTATTTCAAATTGTAATAAGATCTTAAGTAAGATTACTCCATTTAATAAAAGTAAGGGAATTATAGGTTGGGAATTAGATCTAAATATAGTCCTAGAAGAAGGTAATTGGAGGGCTATTTTAATGTTAATTAAGAAATCAGCTTTAAATTCAGCTTATCTGGAACTTTTTTTTAAATATTGCATAGATGGTACTTAACCCCGGTTAGAATGTCTAAATTCAATACAAATGGGGAAGCTCTATGCTGGAACCAGTGTGGTTCTCTAGGAGATGATGACCATGTCTGGTGGGAGTGCAAAAAGATATCTGATATTTGGTCAGAAATTTGCCAACTTCTATCTAGAGTATTAGACAAACACATTCCTTGCACCCCACAATTGGTCATCTTCCATAAAGACTTGGAGCTTTTTCACCCCAACGGGAAGACATTTGATTTTGCATGTTCTTTTGGGGCCAAATGGTTGATAGTAAAACACTGGAATACTCAGATTATTCCCACAATAAGTGAGTTAATCAATGTCATTTGCCTTAATAGGGACTTAACTACTAATTTTAATAGTTTGTTTTCTATAAAAAGTAGTAACACTATTAATTGGTCTAAATGGGACAATTACACCAAACATATAACTACTTAGTCTGAGATTGGGGATAAAGTCCCTTCTTCCCACCTCCTCTTTGGTTGCGCCTTTTCCATGTTTTACTCAGCCTCCTTGCCCAGTGCCTCTTTATCATGTTTTTTGCCTCTAAATGTGTGTATGTATGTACATTGTACATTACTGACTCTACAACATTATTAAGAAATTTGTTTTTTATGTATAGAAAATTGAATGTACAATGGATTGTTTTTTCCTTTTTTGTGTGTTTTGTTTGTCTTTTTGGCGATGTATTTATATTTGTTAATAAAATAAAATTAAAATAAAATGATAAAATGTTAATTGGACACAAATACATTATTATGGAAGTCTCAGAAGTCGCAACTAGTGGTACACAATTCTAAACAAATGCAAATCATAACATGTGGGCTAAATAAAATAGAAAGCCCTATAACTCTAGATGACTACGAGTATTTCCGAGTAGATTGCAAATTAGCAAAATTGCATAGAAACAGTATTATATTACAACATGTATTATTTTATCTTCCATTTTTTTAAAAAGCAACATAAAACAATGTATTTTTTCAGTGGAGGGAAAGCCTCCATAGTTTTAAGAATTATACATTATTTTATAAATCTGGTCGCAAATACTTGATTCATCTTCCAGAGATGCGAATGGAAATATGTATCTATATTTTGATGATTATTTGAATTAAACACAAGTTTTATCTTAAATGTAATGATTATCTAAAATCACATTTTTGGGTATATAAATTTCTCCACATACAGATGGAAGGATGAATATGAATATTTACTTTTTACTTAACACTGCATAAGTCCTACTTAGAACTGACAGCTTCCCTATGAAATGCTATCTCTAATATACCTTTGGGACAGCATTTGTTCTTAGGATGAAACTATTAAAACTGAAACACTTACAGTATGTGTATGTGAAGTTCTTCTCAATCAGTTTCATGAAAAAATATTATTCTTATGGCTTAATAAAAAACATGTGTTTTGAATTGTAAAATGTATTTTAAAATTCACAATACAATTCCTTTTGATATAGACAGATTACTTTCAGAGCACATACAATCTGCATACGAAGCATGTTAAATTAAAATATTATATTTAGAAAATAGTTAACTAGTTATTGTCTGTAAATCAGAAGCTTAAAATATTTTAGAAGATGAGCAACTCTTTATTATAAACTGACATACAATGGTACCATTATTGACATAACATCAAAGATATACATATTGTGAATACATTATAAATTGTATAAAGTATGTCAGTTTCAGCACTTGAAATGTTTGATTAGCTGCACTTGTGACATTTAATAAAAAGGCACTACTCTGTACAATTGATCATATGTATATTTATAATATAGAAAAACAGGTACCTGTTCAAATGCAAATTATTTTTTATTTCATGGAATTTAAATCAGAAGACTATTTGGCCTTGCACTTGTAAACTCTACAATGGCCTTACCCAATTTATCTCCTCCAACTCCCTTCTTGACACCTTCCAATACAGCATCTGACCCCAACACTTCACTGAGATAGCTCTCACAAAAATCACTAATGACTTGCTCACTGCCAAGTCAAAGGGTCACTTTTCTTTTCTACTTCTCCTGGATCTCTCTGCTGCCTTTGATACAGTTGACCACCCTTTTCTAATCCAAATTCTCCACTCCCTTGGAATGAGTCATATCATACCTACAAGATTGAACATTAAGTGTCTCCTTCTCAACCACCTCTTCTTCTCCTCACCCTCTGTCTGTTGGCGAACCCCAAGGTTCAGTCCTAGGCCCCCTCCTATTATCCATCTATAGATCCTCACTTGGCACCCTAATAAAATCTTTTTGGACTTCAGTCTCATCTCTATGCAGATGACACTTAAATCTTCCTCTCAGCACCTGATGTATCTCACTCTCTTCTAGCAGATGTTTCCAACTGCCTCTCAAGCATATTCTCCTGGATTTCTGCCCACCATCTCAAACTCAACTTGTCTAAGACCGAACTCTTAATCTTCCCACCATCTACTACAGCGTTAATTCCTCACATCTCTCTCTCACTGTCAACAACGCCATCAACACTCCTACCTCCCAAGCCTGTTCTTTTCTAGTTCTACTGGACCCTGCCCTCTCTTTCATTCCTCACATACAGTCACTAACAAAATCTTGTCTTTTCAATTTAAAAACATTTCCAAAATCGATCACTATGTTACACAAGATACAACTAAGATTCTAATACATTTCCTCATCATATCCCATCTTGACTACTGCAACTCACTTCTGGCTGGCCTACCCACCACCTGTCTATCCCTCCTTCAACCCATATTGAATGCATCCATTATACTCATCTACCGTACTAAATGCTCCATGTCTGCAGCACCTCTCTCTCAATCACTCCATTGGCTTCCTGCAGACTCCAGAATAAAATTTGAAATCATGACCCTAACTTACAAAGCTTTCTAAAACACTACACCCCCTTATATCTGTGCTCTCATCTCCAAATATTCCCCCACCAGCCCTCTTCACTCTGCTAATGACCTTCAGGACTTTTCTTGCACTGCCCCTATTCTCTAGAACTCGTTGCCTTGCTAATCTATACTATCCTCCTGCTTCAAATCCTTCAGAACCTCACTAAAAATACACCTGTTTAAAGATGCCTTTAACATGCCTCCTTAACAAGCACACTGCATTTCTCACCCTCCTGTACCACACTCAAAACCTTTAGATTGTAAGTGTGTGAGTTTTCAATCTTGCACAGTGCTTTGGGGAAAGCTCTATGGACACTGGATTTTAAGCTTAAATACAGGGCCCTCCATCTGTGCAATGTGTTAATATTGTTTTGCCTTGATCACAACTTATGTATATCGCTATGGAATATGTTGGGGCATTACAAATAAACAATAATAATAATAAAAATAATAATGTTATATTCAATACATGAAATGTGAAGGATAATACATTTTAAAACTTTATGTATATTTGAAATCTCTAATTAAGCTGCAGAGGTCTGTAGCCTATTAAAAGTGGCAACACAATAGGTAAAAGGAGCAAATGGATCATACAGAACAAAGGTCGGGATTCTAGGGGAAAAAAGGGTAAGGGACGTGATGAAGGTACTCTCAGATGCACAGGTACTGTGATCAGTGGCAGATTTACATCTATGATATACATAAGATAAAATCCTCAGATGCTCCTGCCACACACATCCCACAATTTATTATTATTATCCTTTATTTATAACGCGCCAACATATTCCGCAGCGCAATACAGGGGTTAGGTACAAGTATAAACAATACCCCACAATGAAAATAATGGAAGACCCTGTTATTGAGCTTTCAATCTGATATACACTGTGCTTTCCCTAAAGCACCTCACGAGATTAAAACTCGCAAACTTACATTCTAAAGGGTATGGGTGAGGTACAGGAGAGTGAGAGATGCATAGTGAATGAAGAGGCTAAAGATGATAGGCTTTTTTGAATAGATGTGTTTTTAAAGAGATTTTGAAGGATCTGAGGCAGGAAGATAGTCTGGTGGTGCGAGGTAAAGAGTTCCAAAGAATAGGGGCAGAACGTGAAAAGTCTTGAAGCCGGGAATGAGAGGAGGTGATGAAAGAGGAGAAGAGAAGAAGGTCATTAGCAGAGCGAAGAGGGCGGGTGGGAGTGTATTTTGGGATGAGAGCAGAGATGTAGGAGGGTGCACTATTGTGGAGGGCTTTATATGTTAGGGTCATGATTTTGAATTGTATTCTAGACGCTATGGGAAGCCAGTGGAGTGCCTGACAGAGAGGTGCTGCAGACACTGATCGTTTAGTTTGGTAGATGAGTCTAGCAGATGCATTCAAAATGGATTGGAGTGGAGACAGACGGGTGATAGGAAGGCCAGCAAGAAGAGTGTTGCAGTAATCGAGTCGAGATATGATGAGAGAGTGAATAAGAATTTTAGTTGTGTCTTGTGTGAGGTAGTGTCGTATTTTGGATATGTTTTTTAGGTGAAAGTGACAAGATTTTGTGAGTGATTGGATGTGGGGAATGAAAGAGAGGGAAGGGTCCAGTAGGACCCCAAGACAGCGGGCCTGAGAGGTGGGAGTGATGATGGCATTGTCAACAGTGAGAGATATTTGCGGAGTGAAAGCTGTAGTAGAGGGTGGAAAGATATGGAGCTCTGTCTTAGACATGTTGAGTTTGAGTTGACGGGCAGACATCTAGGAGGATATGCTCGAGAGGCAATTGGCAACATGAGCTAGAAGAGAGGGGGATAGTTCAGGTGCAGAAATGTAGATTTGGGTGTCATCAGCATATAAATGATACTGAAATCCAAAAGATTGTATAAGGGCACCAAGGGAGGATGTATAGATAGAGAAAAGGAGGGGGCCTAGGACTGAGCCTTGGGGTACACCGACAGTTAGAGGGCGAGGAGATGAAGAGGTGCCAGAGAAGGAGACACTAAATGTTCGATTTTCTAGATAAGATGTGAACCAAGAGAGAGCAGTGTCACGGATGCCAAGAGAGTGGAGAATTTGGATAAGAAGAGGATGATCAACTGTGTCAAAGGCAGCAGAGAGATCCAGGAGAATTAGGATAGAGAAATGACCCTTTGATTTGGCGTTGAGCAGGTCATTAGTAACTTTTGTGAGAGCTGTCTCTGTAGAGTGTTGGGGCCGGAAGCCAGACTGGAAGGGATCAAGGAGGGAGTTGGAGGAAATGAATTGTGTAAGGCAAGTGTAGACGACACGCTCAAGTAGTTTAGAAGCCAAGGGAAGTAGAGAGATAGGGCGGTATTTAGATGGAGAAGCTGGATCAGATGTGGGTTTCTTAAGAATGGGTGTAATTGTGGCTTGTTTCAAAGGTGATGGAAACTTGCCAGTGTCTAAGGAAAGGTTGAATCGATGTGTGAGAGCTGGGATAAGTGTGGTAGAGAGGGGGGGGGGATCAGCTGTGATGGAATAGGATCATGTGGACAAGTTGTGAGACGAGAGGTTGATAGAAGGTTAGCAACTTCATCCTCAGTGACAGGGTTAAAGGAGTTTATAGTGGCTATAGGTTTGGGAAAGGGTGCTGTTTGTTTTTTGAGGAGAAGGTGTGATATGGGCGCGTTGAGAGGAGAGTTCATTATGAATATTTTCAATTTTACTATTAAAGTATCTAGCAAAATCTTCAGCTGTAAGAGAGGAAGGGGCGGGAGGTGGGGGAGGGCAGAGGAGAGTGTTAAGAGTGGAGAACAAATGTTTGGGGTTGGAGGCCAAATTTGATATTAATGATGAGAAGTAGCTCTGTTTGGCAAGATTGAGGGCATAGAGATAGGAGCGTAGGATAAACTTGTAATGAAGGAAGTCTAAAGAGGAGCGAGATTTCCTCCATAGTCGTTCAGCGCTACGGGAGCACTTCTGGATGTAGCGTGTTTGTGTAGTGTGCCATGGTTGTAGATGAGAGCGGGGGCGTCTGCCTGTGGTTATGGGGGCTAGAGAGTCCAGGGTGGAATTTAGAGTCAAATTGTATTGTGTGGTAGCAATATCAGGGCAAGTGAGGGGACTGAGAAGGGGTTGCAGTAAATTGGAAAGGTGTTGTGAGTTAAGTGTCTGCAGTTTTCTGTGGGTTCTGGTAGTTGGGCGTGATAAAGGGTAGAGATTGGAAGGGGTAATGAGGCTGTAGGTTAGGAGATGGTGGTCAGAAAGAGGGAGTGGGGAGATTGTAAAATTGTAGATAGAGCAGTGATTAGAGAAAATTAGGTCCAGGGAGTGTCCATCCTGGTGGGTAGGGGATTCTATCCACTGTGAGAGGCCAAGGGAAGAGGTAAGTACAAATAGTTTTGTGGCTGTGGGAGAAGTGGGAGTGTCAGTGGCAATGTTGAAATCACCAAGAATGAGTGAGGGTATGTTAGAGGAGAGAAAGTGAGGGAGCCAGGCGGAAAAATGATCCAGAAATTGAGAGGCTGGACCAGGCGGGCAATAGATGACAGCCATTCGCAGAGAGATGGGTGAAAAGAGACGGATAGTGTGAACTTCGAAGGAAGAGAACTGGAGAGAGGGAACTGGGGGAATGCAATTGAAAGAGCAACGGGAGGAAAGTAATATGCCCACACCCCCACCTTGCTTATTCCCAGGTCTGGGTGTGTGACTAAAATGTAAGCCACCTTATGATAGTGCAGCAGTGGAGGCAGTGTCAGATGGAGAGAGTTTCAGTTATAGCTAAAAGGTTGAGGGAGTTGGAGATGAATAGGTCATGAATGTAAGTGAGTTTGTTGCAAACAGACCTGGCATTCCAGAGGGCACATGAGAAGGGCAAAGTGGAGGATTTGTGACAGATGATGGGTATTAAGTTATGAGGGTTTCTGGTGTTTGTTGTCCTGTGGGCTGAGCGTGACTGATAGAAGGTAGGAATGGATGAGGGGCCTGGGTTAGGAGATATATCTCCAGCAGCCAATAAAATAAGCAATGAAAGAGAGAGGATGTGAGAGTAGGACTTACAGAAATGTTTCTGCTTATTGACCTTAGGGGAGGGAGGAGATAGTGACTGGAGGAAGGAGAGGAGCTTGTGGGAGCAAAGAAGAGGGGAAGAGAGCAGGGAGGGTGAGATGGTGATACAGTTTGAGACATGAATTGGAGAAAGTGATGAGAGCCTGAGAAACAGACAGGAGATGATGAGGAAGAGGGAAGTGAGAGGAAACATTGTTACACTGTGTGTTCTTGAAGGAGTGGTTAGGGATAATTAGCAGATGTCACTGATTGGACAGGTGCAGGCACTTAGTAGGCCTCAATAAATTAAGTGTAAGCAGGGGTGGGTGGGAAGAGGGGAGGGAGGGATGGATGGAACTGCTTCAGGTGAGGGGAATTGTGAGCTCTGTGAGGGCAGTGTGTGTTCTTAAATGCTCCTTCAGGTGAGGGGAATTGTGGATATGGATATGATATGAATTGTGTGTACATTTGATAGTATGTGTGTGTATATATTGTTACATAATCAAGGTTTTCATGGAGAATATGCAGTTTATTTTCTGAAAAGTAGAAATGTATACCAAGAAAATACAGCTTATTAGCAACATTTGTTTTTGCATAGGGTATTATAGGTGACTCCGGGAAGGCAAGGAGGATGTTTGCTCCATCTCACCCCATAAGGCTTGTGCATTTATGGACTCTAGAATATTAATAAAGGGTCATCAACCCTAGCAATCTGATTGGTCAAATTAGATTTAAAATTAATATTGAGCAGGGGGAATAACGCAAAACCAATTCTGTTTGGCTGAAATAAAATAAAAAGCTATTTTAGCCAATCAAAATGCAAAAAAAATCCTGTTTAAGCCATTGAAAGCATGTCAGCAGCCATTTGGAGCATGGGGAGATTTTTCTTGGAGGAGCTCTATTAGTTAAAGTAATTTTTTTAGAGAGCAACATTGTTAACATATTAACACATATTAACATATAGCAAAGCAGGGAGGGCCCTGTCTTTGAGCTAGGAATCCATGGTGCATCCCTAAAGTTCTTAGGATAGAAACTCGTATAGTGAGTGGTAAAAGAGGGAGAGAGAGGTAATAAGCATGTTAGGGTGGAAGATGATACACATCTTTAAAGAAATTAGTTTTAAGTGAGGTTTTACATGTTTTGAGGCAAGAGGATACAATTGTATTTTGTCTAGTATCCAGCATTAATGATTGTGGTTTTAATTATTCCTATAATGATTTGAAGTTTGTAATAGATTAATGTGATGTTGATTACCTAGGACATAGTTTGTCTTTTCAACCACCTTCTACAATACTTTGGGGCTAATTGGTTTTCAATCAGGGACAAACCAGTAAAATATCAAGGTACATCATGCTTATAGAATTATAGAATGATATCCATACTGTGGCTAGATAAAATAAATCACATGATATGTGTATAATGTTGTTAAAAAGGAATTCAATTCATAAAGTTTATTGATAAGGAAGTATCTTATCCTAAATACGCCATAAACATCTTGGCACACAAAGTGACAAACTGCATAAAATTAAAGAAATATAAGCAGAAATAATATAAGCAAAAACCTCAACAAACTGCCATTTGAAATAGTTATGCATGCACTGTGTTTGATTATATAAATAGAATCACACTAATAACAATACAAGTAGTAATAAAGAAAAATAAATAAAGATAGAAATTAGCCCGCACAAGTCGATATGTATTGACATCTAGGAAGAAAAGTGACTGTATGAGGTGACAGAAATGGAATCGCATTGGTGAAAATATAAGCAAATAGCCTCAGCAGCAGCTATTGGAAACAGCTGAGATTGTAAGTATTACAATGTGTGTAGTTATACCAATGGAATCATATTGATATCAAAAAAGTGTTAATAGAGTAAAAATAAAATACAATTAAAATAAAGAGAGAAAGAAAACAAAGAAAGAAAATAAACCTGTACAAACAGTTTTAATAATAATACTTACCTACTTAAATAATCATCCAGCGATGATCATCGACTCACTCTTCTGCCCTGGAATAGTCACACTATCCATCTTGATTGAAATTAGAGGGAAATGCAGGGGGTAAGAAAAGCTCAAAAGGTCCTGATAGTGCAGATCAATATATTATTTACTAGCGAATTGCCCGTCAAAAAATGACGGCAATAGAATTGTAAGTCAAGGAATGTTGTTTGGCACAGACATTATTTTTTGTGGTGGTCTGAGATCTTGGCGCTCATTGCGAGCCTCTTGGTTGTTGTATTTTTTTTATCAGAGGCGCTTTTGGTGTCATTGTAAGGTCGGTGCTGATCTGCTTTTTGCGCTTATTGCAAGGCTGTCCCCTGGTGTAGTTTGTGTGGTATGAGCAGCGTTGGCGCTCGCAGTGAATGTCTTTATCGTTTCTGGCGATAGTGTTTTTTTTTTGTGTATATGTTTTTTGTGATGCTAATGAAATAATTAGTAAATTAATAAAGTAATATACTTTACTTATTTGTAAGTAATACATGCAGGAAGCATTGTGCTGAAGAGCTGAGAATCTGTTTGCATGTTCCTGCAGCATACAATGTAGGTTTGCAGTGTTGTGGAGCTGAGGTGTAAGTGTCGGCAATGTGTGCAGTGTGTAGTGTAAATAGGCCGTGTGCGCGAGGGGAAGCCGTTAGTGTAGCTGTGTACTTCCTCATTGTGTAAGTTAGTGTTGTAAAATGGCGGCGAATGTGTATGTGGTAGGCGGGTTTGTATGATTTAGCATCCTTGCTAATGGTGTATGCTGTAGGTCGTACAGGTTTTTGTAAAATACGTATTTGCTTTGTGGTATTTAGCGGCTTTAGGGGTCGTGTAGCCTCATTTTAGTTTTTTTCGGCTGCCATTTTTTCTCTCGCTTAGGAGATTTTTGAGTGGCTAAACTTTGTAAATTGGACTGAAATCGAGGTTTAAGCTGTGTTGCAGAGGTCCTGGGTGTCCCCCTTGGTGTGGGTAAGGTTTTTATTTTATTTTTGTGTTTTTTAATGTTTGGCACTGTGCGCGGGTTGGCCGTTAAGGTAGTATTTTTGTAGTCCGTAATGGTCGCAATTGTTTTTGTGTAAGTCCGCAATTTTTTGTTTTCTAAGTCCCGCGGCTGGTATATTTTTGTGTAAGTCTGTAGTTAGTCATTGCGTGTTTATGTTTTTTTGTTGCAAGTCCCGCTTGTGTAGTGGTTTGTAACCGGTTGTGAGGCGCCGTAGAGCCTCCACCTGCTCAATTGCTGCCCCTCGCTTTTTGAAGGTCCGCATTTGCGACCTGCAATGAGCCTGTGGCTCATTACAGCCGATGTGGGAGCTTCCACCTCAGCAAATGCGGCCCCTCGCTTTGCGAGGGTCCGCATTTGCGGTCCAAAAGTCGTAGGGGGTCGTAGGGATGAGCGCCTACGGTGCTCATCTCCATCAGCGCAAGGAGTGCCTTCGGCGCTCCTTGCCAGCAACTGCGGCCCTCGCTACGCGAGCCCGCAAGCGTTAGCAACAACTTGCATTGCTGACAACTATATATGTGATTGCATACAGAAATGAAAAACAACATCATATGTACAATTGGTAAGGAAAAATAACACAAAAATGCACTCACATTCTATATCCTCATCAATTATGAGGTATTTTGACAGCTCCAGTAGGTGTAGTCCTCTGTATCTCTCTGTCTGTTTAGCAATGGTGTGGGATAGAACCCATAAAAAGCAACAAAAAAAACAGTGATATTCTGGATAAAAAGCAGACTGAGCTAATGAAAGATATATATATAAATATATGGCACATACACATACAGTATGCTACTCCTACCTTGTGCTATCTAGACTCAAAATTAACTTAAATGGTTTAGCAAAGCACAAAAAGATTTTTGAAAGCAAATTATTTTTAGTTAGCTTATATTGTGATTTTAATTGTACACTGATGGAGATAACATTGCAATTATATTTTGCATTATAGGAGCCCGATTCAATTGCAAGACCGCATCTCGTGGGATACTGGCCATGTGGCTGCAGGTTTGCTGGGGGCTCCCGTTAGTCTCCGATTACGGAGCTATTCAAGGAAGGAACCTGAAAGTTATGGGCCCCAAAGCCAACTCCGTAAACCATGCACTGTTCTAGTCCATGTGGGTGGCCTGATATGTATTAACTCATTGATTCCTGAGATCAATATAACCCGGAAATGAGACATAAAAATACATTTTATTTACTGCCAATTTGCATGCTTGAGACTGCTGTGCAATTAATTATAATGTCTGTCATCACTTTCCCTGACATTTACAGTGCAGTATTAATTTTTTATTTGCATTTATAGTCCTACGAAAAGGTGTTTAACCACCTTGCGGGTCCTCTCTAGCACTTGTAGGATGTTCTACTTCATTTGCCATTTACGGTTGTGAAAACATTTGTGGGCTTGGAGAATTGGAGCAATTGAATAGCGATTTGCGATTTCAGCCATCATAATTATTTTGGAATTGAAAGATCAAAGGCTTTGGGAGGCTGTAAGTTTTGGGTTTAACCATCGAAGAGTTTTCAAGGTCTTAGAATTCATAGCACAACATTCTCAAGCTCGCAAATCGGCAAAGAAAAATACTTTATTTCACGTTTAATTTCTGTGTTATATTGATCCAGACAATCAGGGTGCTAAGGCACATAATGGAACTCGCATGTAATAGAATATCATATTTAAGGCTTTATCAATATTGCATTATGTCTGGAATGTGGGTCCAATCGTAACTCGAAATTCAAGCCCGTAGGACTTTGAAATCCAACCTCCAGTTTTCATTGAAGTAATAATGACGATCTCTGTTCCCCCTGGCTGTTCCTTATCGGGAGTTACAGTCTTGCTTAATTGATCATGTTCAAGCTCGCAAATGCTAAATACAATAGCATGGTTTACGATGTGTGCTATCTGGCCGGGACTTGTGTGCTTGGCCAATTGAATAGCACCGTAGTTATCTCACCTCATAACTATGCTACTGAATCCTTCTCATTTACCTACAATGTACATTTGTTAAATGCTTACCTGCAAGCATTTTCCTCCCATCTAGATAGCACCATACAATTGTGATTGTGTACAATATCTACATTTTTTGCTGACAACAAATAATTAATTTAAATGATTTTAAGCTTGATTTATATAACAATATTATAACTTTTCTTATAATGTTTATTTTTAAGGCCTTAATAACCGCTTTGAAGATTCACATTATAGGGGTTCTAATGAGCAAAGAACATGTTTTTGCAATTTTTTGTTCTATAAGTGAAAAATGAAGGATATTCCTATTCTGCCTTTCTTTAGTGCACATATTTTTTCACACTTTTAATTCCCTTAAAATAATCTTCACTTTCATTCTATCACTCAGCAGCCGATATTTGCACTTCACGCTATACACTATTATCATACAATTTAGATAGGTTGTGTGTTTTATTTCACACATTTATATACTCCATAATTCACTTTAGTATTTCTGGCATGGAAATACTATCGTAGTACACTAAACTTCAACACTTTTTTATCATTCAGCTCATCTATTCAAGTAATATATGTTTCATTGCAGAATTTAGGTTCATCTCATTCCTTATTATCTAAATATCAATTGACACATCATGATTCTGTACCAAACAGGAAAATAATAATGTATTTTATACAGCAAGCCTATTCTTTTGGTTATTGTATATATTTTTGATTTTTCATTATATTTTTTCTTTTTGATTTTCCAAAATTATTAAAATAATTTAATTTGATAGACACACTCGGATTATTTGTTATATAGGCACAGTTTTTGACCTCCTTTATTGAAGGCGTAGCATATATGCCCAAGTATGATATAAGCAACAAGATTTATAATTCAAATCATTGGTTTCCCTTATATGTATAATGTACATTAATATTCTATCTTCATTTCTTATATCTTAAGTCATTTAAACACCCTTCTAATATATATATATAGCCCTTAGTCCTTTTGGTGAGATCCCTTAAAACTCCTGACACCAGTATGGGCCGTTTTGAGCCTATTTGGTCTCAATTTGCAAGTAAATGTATTTTTTGTCAAAAACGATCCTAATAAAGTTGAATGGGACTTGAATGGACGCCGTGACGTCACCACGTTGACGTTCCGGTGTCCATTCAGCCACTGTCTGTAATAATAAAGTTTAATCAACTTTGAAAAACGTCATGACGTCATGACGTTGCGCATCACTGCATTTCTAATGGAATCCAATTAAGGAAGCTTTCTACAGGCCTTAAATAGGCCTAAAACGCTAGTTTAAGTTAAAAGCCTTAGAAAAAGTCCCCATGGAGGGACGAAACAGCCCGTTGGCATAATTTTTTCAAATTTTCTGAACCTTAGAACACTGGAAGCTAAGTACAAAGACTCTTTGGAGTGCAATTTTCCTTTTTTTTACAACTGTATTGGCTCAATTATCATTCCATCCACATATTTCAATATTCCAATTATCTAGAGGCATTAGAAAGTCTATGGAGAGCTGGATTGGAGAGCTTTACTACTGAACAGCAAGTGTATTACCACTATGGCTGTATTTATGTCATAGAATTATACTGCTATATGTGTTTTGTTTTGCTCATATCTAATAGTGCTATTCTCTCCTTGATATAGACACTGTAGATAATTCATTAATTTGTAATTGTATATGCTTTCAGTCCATTCAAGTATTTTCTAAGGTATCAGATTCTATTTTTATGTACATTTGTTTTTATATGTATATAGATACTCACACTTTTTACAAAAGTTCTTGCACTATCCTATGATTATCAGTATATCCTGTATTAACAGGAGTATCAGTATATTCTGATTTATGAGGATTGTGTAGCATAGTTTATGGTATGAATAGGTAATATGCAAATATTCAATAACTCATACTTATAATTTATTGGAGTATCTATATATAGTGTTTATACATTTTAATCGGCGTAGTTTCCGGATCCAGAGTATGCAATAAAGTTCTTTTTTTTTTTTTATATATAATCTTTTTTGATACATTAAGGGGTGTTAAGCACCCAGGTTACTAGCAATATAGATCATCATTTTTCTTTATTATATGTACAAAACTAGCAATATTAGCAGTTGTGTAACCCATGGACATAAAATATTTGTTGGGGGAAAAATCTGAATTTTGGAATACTCTGTTAATGAGTACATTACATATAGTAATATTATGTAAAATGAAGCACTTTTTTACAATAATAATGTTGATTTTCTAGTTCTGTCATTTAATCTAGTCTATCAAGCATATAGAAAGTAAAATATTTCTGTCTACCAGCTCTAGATGTTATCATTTGGGATGGGAAGGTTATTAAGGGGGGAAAATGGATAGGGGTTGGTAAAAGCCCAACTGTAGGCTGTGGAGTAGTTTAAACATGGTTCAACGGGGATTAACATGTTAATAATTTAAGTATATATTTACATTAATATTTTGGAGCCATATTTCAAATTTAAGTGCTGAAATAAGTGTTAGATGTTAAAATGTAAACATTCAGTCTGCCAATTTCTGCTGATATTAGGGTCCAGACACCACACCCCTTCCCCTTACTGACCCGGAAGCAGACTTCTTATGCCATTCAATGCAACCATAGTTCCACAATAATATAAGCACCCTCTCAAACACTCAACTTCCACCAATGTATCATAGATCTCTCTAGGGCACTACAGATTTATCAGCTTTTATTTATTTCTATTTAAAAACTATTTATTACTGATTAATTATGCTCAGTCAGAAATAAAGTTTTTTTTTTGTTTTGTTCTGTGGTCATTTAAAGTAATGCATACATGCTGGTTCTCTCTGAGTGCAACATATACAAGGTACAGTGTTAAACACACTTTAAAAGCTTTGCTTTATTTTATATGTAAGTATGAAACATCATCATATGTTTCTATCCTCTACAGTATTTGCATATTCTGATCTATTTATCTACTAATTGTCTAATTTTGTTTTTCAAAATTAACCAAGATCCAAGTATTTTTACGAAAATGAAGTCCAGGTCCAGAATCAATATTTTGTTACAGATATACAGGAAGCTTATACTGATTTAATATAAGCTATCATTATAGGAATAGGTACTTTTTTAGAAAAAGCTAGCAAGTATTTTGGGCCTGCTCTCAAGCTCATAGCTTAGTAATTGCAGAAAATCTTAAAAATCTAAAAATAATATTTTGTTTAAGGTAGATGCAAATGTTTTTAAGGTGTATTTATTTTAAAATATTAAAAAAAAACGGATAATTTAAAATGAAATATGAAATCTCCTAGCTGCCCTAAACATTCTCGGCTCCTTGAAGCAGATCACTTACCAATACAGTGATCTTCCCAGTCCCTTTAATTCCTTTGTAAATCTACCTCCAGTTAGTGAGTCTTAACAAGTAAGGCAGATTTGTGTTTTATAATCTGCACAATTTCCTTTTGATCCCAATGTACTGTTCTTATATTTATGGATTTGCTGATATATAATACATTTTTCTTGCAATCAATGATTGATTTTCTTATGTTAGACATTAATGATAACAAAACTAAAAAAATGCAATACATGTCATGTTTAAGTCATGGAGCCACATTCAATTCGTAGCCCATAACTCCATCGCAGACAGTCGAATTTCTGCGAGTGTGTTGCGGGCTCCCGTTGGTCTCTGATTACGATGCTATTCAATTGCTCAAGCAGTTCAGGGCAGGAACATGATCAATTAAACAAGGTAGTAACCTCGAATCAGCCAATAGAAAATATGACGGTCATTATTACGGCAGTAAGACATGGAGGTTACATGTCATTCAATTAGGATATGCGATCAGACTCGCAAACCATCAAAATAATGAAATATGAAAATGAATGCCAATACAGTTCTAGTCCATTTGGGTGGTTTGATATGTATTAACTCATAGATACCTGAGATTGATTTAGCCCCGAAATAAAGATTATTTCCTGACGATTTGCGAGCTATCCTAACTAAAGAAATCAGATTTGTCCTGCTTTTCTATGACTGATGTCCTGATCTGAGTGTGCTTGCTGGGTGCTGAGAGGTTGTACCCCAGAAACCAGGAGAGTCTTAGGGTTCACGATGCCCCTTGTCTCTGGATCATGATACCCTGTAAAGCAACACATTTAAAGGTTCCAAATAACAAAACATATCTGTGAAGTGTAAACATCATTCAATTCCACAAAAAAAAAAATACTCATTGGTATTACATTGGTTCACTATCCATGATAGCTCCTGAAGTACAATGCTGATGCCATTAGCAGTGCTTCAAACATGTTACATGAGACTGCAAGGGAAATGAAAAACAAAATAGTGCTGACTTTAAATGAAAATAGTGCTGGTGTTTAAATGAAAACATTTCTAAAAACAAATCACCATTTCTACAATATTGAATCATAAAAAAATTGGTCCGTTGATATAAATAAGAACCCACTATAACAAATGTCAGCTATGTGTGCAATTTAGACTCCTAGGTGTAAGAAAAAGTGCTATGTGATGTGTGGGTATTATTGTAATCTTTTGGGATCTGAGAGTTGGGTATTTTAACAAAATTAATTGTCCAAAAAACAGCAACAAAGAATATAAAAAAAAAGAGAGAAAAATTACAAGGCAAACTGACACAAGAAGACAAAAGGTTGAGAGAAGAGGGGGAAAGAAAACACATGGGAGGGAAATGAGGTTGGTAAAGGAGGCACAAGGGAGGGAGAGGAGGGGGAAATGAGACACAAGGGAGGGAGAGGAGAGGGAAGGAGACACAGGGGAGGGAGAGGGGCAGAGGGAGAGTGGAAAATGAGACACAGGAGAGGGAGAGGGAGCAAATGAGACACAGGGAGGGAGAGGGGTGGGGAAAGAAGACACAAGGGTGGGAGAAGAGGAAAGAATACACAAGGGAGGGAACGGAAGCGGGAAAGGAGACACAAAGGAGGGAGGAGGGGTGAAGGAGACACAAGGGAGTGAGAGGAGGGGGAAAGGAGAAACAGGAGAGGGAGAGGGGGAAAGGGAGAGGGATAGAGGGGGGAAATTAGACACAATGGAGGGAGAGGGAGGGAATGAGATACAAGGGAGGGAGGAGGAATGGAGACAAAAGGGAGGCAAAGGAGGGGGAAAGGAGACACAAGGGAGGGAGATGAGGAGGAAAGGAGACACAAGGGAGAGAGAGGAGGGGGGAAAGAGACACAGGGGAGGGAGAGGGGCAGAGGGAGAGTGGAAAATGAGACACGGGAGAGGGAGAGGGAGCAAATGAGACACAGGGAGGGAGAGGGGGAAGGGAGATGGGCAAAGGAGGCACAGGCAAGGGAGAGGGGGAGGAGACACAGGGGAGGGAGAGGGGGGAAGGAGACACAGGGGAGGGAGAGGTGTGAAAGGAGACACAGGGGAGGAAGAGGAAGGGGCAAGAAGACATAAGGGAGGGAGAGGAGGTGGAAAGAAGACAAAAGGGAGGTAGCAGAGGGAGGAAAAGACCCAAGGGTGGGAGAAGAGGGGGGAAATGTCATAAGGCTGGGAGAAGAGGGGCAAAAGAAGACACAAGGGAGGGAGATGAAGTTGGAAAGGTGACACAAAGGAGTGAGAGGAGGCGGAAAGAAGACACAATAGAGGAGAGGAGTGGGAAAGAATACACAAGGGAGGGAGAAGAGGGGGAAAGGAGACACAAGAGAGGGAGAGGAGGGGGGAACGAGATACAAGATAGGGAGATGAAGGGGGAAGCAGATACAAGGGAGGGAGAAGAGTGGGAAAGGAGACACAAGGGAGGGAGAGGAGGGGGGAATAAGACACATGGGAGGGAGAGGGGGAGACACAGGGGAGGAGAGGGGGAAAGGAAGAGGTAGAAAGGAGGCACAGGAGAGGGAGGGGGAAAGCAGACACAGGGGAGGGGGTAAAGGAGTCACAGGGGAGTGAGAGGGGGAAATGGAGAGGGGAAAGGAGGCATGGGAGAGTGGGAGGGGGAAAGAAGACAGAGGGGAAGGAAAGGACTGGGAAAGAAGACAAAAGGTAGGGAGAGGATGGTGAAAGAAGTGACAAGGGTGGGAGAGGAGGGTTAAAGGATATACTAAGGAGGCAGAGGAGGGGGAAAGGAGACACAAGACAGGGAGATGAGGTGGAAAGCAGATACAAGGGAGGGAAAGGAGGGGGAAAAGAGACATAAGGGAGGGAGATGAGGGGGAAAGAAGTCACATGGGAGGGAGAGGAGGGGCGAAGAAGACACAAAGGCTGGAGAGGAGTGGGAAAAGACTCAAGGGAGTTGGGAAGAAGACACAAGGGTGGGAGAAGAGGGGGAAAAGAAGACACAAGTGAGGGACAGGAGGGTGGAAAGAGACACAAGGTAGGGAGAGAAGGGGGAAAGAAGGCACAAAGGTAGGCGAGAGGAGGGGGAAAGGATACACAAGGGAGGGAGAGGAGGTGGAAAAGGTGACACAAGGGCGGGAGAGGAGGGCGAGTAAGAAGACACAAGGGTGGGAGAAGAAGGGGAAAGAAGACACAAGGGAGGGAGAGGATGGGGAAAGGAGATATAAGGGAGGGAGAGGAGGGGAAAGGAGACACAGGGGAGGGAGAGGAGGGGGAAAGAAGCCACATGGGAGGGAGAGGAGGAGGGAAGGAGACACAAAGGAGGGATAGGAGGGGGGAAAAGACCCAAGGAAGGGAAGGGAGGGGGAAAGAAGACACAAGGGTTGGAGAAGAATGGGAAAGAAGACACAAGGGTGGGAGAGGAGGGGGGAAGGAGATACAAAGGAGGGAGAGGAGGGGTAAAGGAGACACAAGACAGGGAGATGGGGGAAAGCAGAGGGAGAGGAGGGGGGAATAAGACACAAGGGAAGGGAGAGGGGGAGACACAGGGGAGGAGAGGGGGAAAGGGAGTGGGGGGAAGGAGGCACAGGAGAGGGAGGGGGAAAGGAGACACAGGGGAGGGGATAAAGGAGTCACAGGGGAGTGAGAGGGGGAAATGGAGAGGGGAAAGGAGGCATGAGAGAGTGGGAGGGGGAAAGAAGACAGAGGGGAAGGAAAGGACTGGGAAAGAAGACAAAAGGTAGGGAGAGGAGGGTGAAAGAAGTGACAAGGGTGGGAGAGGAGGGTTAAAGGATATACTAAGGAGTCAGAGGAGGGGGAAAGGAGACACAAGACAGGGAGATGAGGTGGAAAGCAGATACAAGGGAGGGAAAGGAGGGGGAAAAGAGACATAAGGGAGGGAGATGAGGGGGAAAGAAGTCACATGGGAGGGAGAGGAGGGGCGAAGAAGACACAAAGGCTGGAGAGGAGTGGGAAACGACTCAAGGGAGTTGGGAAGAAGACACAAGGGTGGGAGAAGAGGGGGAAAAGAAGACACAAGTGAGGGACAGGAGGGTGGAAAGAGACACAAGGTAGGGAGAGAAGGGGGAAAGAAGGCACAAAGGTAGGCGAGAGGAGGGGGAAAGGATACACAAGGGAGGGAGAGGAGATGGAAAAGGTGACACAAGGGCGGGAGAGGAGGGCGAGTAAGAAGACACAAGGGTGGGAGAAGAAGGGGAAAGAAGACACAAGGGAGGGAGAGGATGGGGAAAGGAGATATAAGGGAGGGAGAGGAGGGGAAAGGAGACACAGGGGAGGGAGAGGAGGGGGAAAGAAGCCACATGGGAGGGAGAGGAGGAGGGAAGGAGACACAAAGGAGGGATAGGAGGGGGGAAAAGACCCAAGGAAGGGAAGGGAGGGGGAAAGAAGACACAAGGGTTGGAGAAGAATGGGAAAGAAGACACAAGGGTGGGAGAGGAGGGGGGAAGGAGATACAAAGGAGGGAGAGGAGGGGTAAAGGAGACACAAGACAGGGAGATGGGGGAAAGCAGAGGGAGAGGAGGGGGGAATAAGACACAAGGGAAGGGAGAGGGGGAGACACAGGGGAGGAGAGGGGGAAAGGGAGTGGGGGGAAGGAGGCACAGGAGAGGGAGGGGGAAAGGAGACACAGGGGAGGGGGTAAAGGAGTCACAGGGGAGTGAGAGGGGGAAATGGAGAGGGGAAAGGAGGCATGAGAGAGTGGGAGGGGGAAAGAAGACAGAGGGGAAGGAAAGGACTGGGAAAGAAGACAAAAGGTAGGGAGAGGAGGGTGAAAGAAGTGACAAGGGTGGGAGAGGAGGGTTAAAGGATATACTAAGGAGTCAGAGGAGGGGGAAAGGAGACACAAGACAGGGAGATGAGGTGGAAAGCAGATACAAGGGAGGGAAAGGAGGGGGAAAAGAGACATAAGGGAGGGAGATGAGGGGGAAAGAAGTCACATGGGAGGGAGAGGAGGGGCGAAGAAGACACAAAGGCTGGAGAGGAGTGGGAAACGACTCAAGGGAGTTGGGAAGAAGACACAAGGGTGGGAGAAGAGGGGGAAAAGAAGACACAAGTGAGGGACAGGAGGGTGGAAAGAGAAAAAAGGTAGGGAGAGAAGGGGGAAAGAAGGCACAAAGGTAGGCGAGAGGAGGGGGAAAGGATACACAAGGGAGGGAGAGGAGATGGAAAAGGTGACACAAGGGCGGGAGAGGAGGGCGAGTAAGAAGACACAAGGGTGGGAGAAGAAGGGGAAAGAAGACACAAGGGAGGGAGAGGATGGGGAAAGGAGATATAAGGGAGGGAGAGGAGGGGAAAGGAGACACAGGGGAGGGAGAGGAGGGGGAAAGAAGCCACATGGGAGGGAGAGGAGGAGGGAAGGAGACACAAAGGAGGGATAGGAGGGGGGAAAAGACCCAAGGAAGGGAAGGGAGGGGGAAAGAAGACACAAGGGTTGGAGAAGAATGGGAAAGAAGACACAAGGGTGGGAGAGGAGGGGGGAAGGAGATACAAAGGAGGGAGAGGAGGGGTAAAGGAGACACAAGACAGGGAGATGGGGGAAAGCAGAGGGAGAGGAGGGGGGAATAAGACACAAGGGAAGGGAGAGGGGGAGACACAGGGGAGGAGAGGGGGAAAGGGAGTGGGGGAAAGGAGGCACAGGAGAGGGAGAGGTGTGAAAGGAGACACAGGGGATGAAGAGGAAGGGGCAAGAAGACATAAGGGAGGGAGAGGAGGGGGAAAGAAGACAAAAGGGAGGTAGCAGAGGGGGGAAAAGACCCAAGGGTGGGAGAAGAGGGGGAAATGTCATAAGGCTAGGAGTAGAGGGGCAAAAGAAGACATAAGGGAGGGACATGAACATGGAAAGGTGACACAAAGGAGTGAGAGGAGGGGGAAAGAAGACACAATAGAGGAGAGAAGTGGGAAAGAAGACACAGGGGAGGGAGAAGAGGGGCAAAGGAGACACAAGAGAAGGAGAGGAGGGGGGAAGAAGATACAAGACAGGGAGATGAGGGGGAAAGCAGATACAAGGGAGGGAGAAGAGGGTGAAAGGAGACACAAGGGAGGGAAAGGAGGGGGAATGAGACACAAGGGAGGGAGAGAAGAGGGAAAAATGAGACACAAGGGAGGGAGAAGAGGGGGAAAGGAGACAAAAGAGAGGAGGGGGAATAAGACACAAGGGAAGGGAGAGGAAGAGACAAAGGGGAGGAGAGGGGGAAAGGGAGAGGGGGGAAGGAGGCACAGGAGAGGGAGGGGGAAAGGAGACACAGGGGAGGGAGAGGAGGGGGAAAGAAGCCACATGGGAGGGAGAGGAGGAGGGAAGGAGACACAAAGGAGGGATAGGAGGGTGAAATAGACCCAAGGGAGGAAAGGGAGGGGGGAAGAAGGGTTGGAGAAGAAGGGGAAAGACAACACAAGGGAAGGAGAGGAGGGGGGAAGAAGATACAAAGTAGGGAGCGAAGGGTCAAAGGAGACACAAGACAGGGAGATGCACAAAGCAGATACAGGGGAGGCAGAGAAGGGGAAATAAGTTACATGGAAGGCGGAAGGAGATATTAAGGAGACACAAATGCGGGAGAGAAGGGTGGGAAAGAAGACACAAGGGCGGAGGAAGAGGGGGAAGAAGTCACATGGGAGGGAGAGGAGGACGGAAGGAGACACAAAGGAGGGAGAAGAAGGGGAAAAAGACCCAATGGAGGGAGAAGAGGGGGAGAGAAGACACAAGGGTGGAGGAAAAAGGGGAAAGAAGACGCAAGGGTGGGAGAGGAGGGGGGAAGGAGATACAAAGGAGGGAGAGGAGGGGGAAAGGAGACACAAGGGTGGGAAAAGAGGGGGGAGAAGTCACATGGGAGGGAGAGGAGGAGGGAAGGAAACACAAGAGAGGGAGAGAAAAAGGTGAAACAAGGGCAGGAGAGGAGGGTGGGAAAAAAGACACAAGGGGGAGAAGAAGGGGAAAGAAGACACAAGGGAGGGATAGGAGGGGGAAAGGAGATACAAGGGAGGCAGAGGAGGGGGAAAGGAGACACAAGTGAGGGAGAGGAAGGGAAAATAAGTCACATGGGAGGGAGAGGAGGAGGGAAGGAGACACAAAGGAGGGGGAGGAGGGGGGAAAAGACCCAAGGGAGGGAGAGGATGGGGGAAAGAAGACACAAGGGTGGGAGAAGAATGGGAAAGAATACACAAGGGACGGAGAGGAGGGGGGAAGGATATACAAAGGAGGGAGAGGAGGGGGAAAGGAGTCGCAAGACAGGGAGATGTGGGGAAAGCAGATACAAGGGAGGGAGGGAGCATACACAGGGTGGGAGAGGAGGGGGAAGGAGATATCACGGAGAGAGAGCCGGTGGCAAAGAAGACACAAGGGAGGGAGAGGATGGGAAAGAAGACCCAAGGGAGGGAGATGATGGTGGTGGGAGACACAAGGGTAGGAGAAGGGCGGGGAAAGAAGACACAAGGTGGGAGAAGAGGGGGATAGAAGACACAAGGGAGAAAGAAGAGCGGGAAAGAAAACACAAGGGAGGGAAAGGAGAGGGTGAAGGCACAAGTGAGGAGGGGGAAAAGGAGACACAAAGGATGGAGAGGAGGGGAAGGAGACACAAGGGAGGGAGAGGAGGGTGGAAAGGAGACACAAGTGAGGGAGAGTAGGGGGGAAAAAGACATAAGGGCGGCAAGAGGCGGAGGAAAGGAAACACAAGGGAGGGAGAGGAGAGGAAAAGGTGACACAAGGGCAGGAGAGGAGGGCGGAAAAGAAGATAAAAGACAGGGAGATGGGGAAAGCAGATATAAGGGAGGGAGAGAAGGGGGGAAGGAAACACAAGGCAGATAGAGGAGGGGGAAAGAGGTCACATGGGAGGGAGAGGATAGTGGGAGGAGACACAAAGGAGGAAGAGGAGGGGAAAAAGACCCAAGGGAGGGAGAGGAGGGGAAAGAAGACACATGGGTGGGAAAAGAGGGGGGGAGACACAAGTGAGGGAGAGGAGGGTGTAAAGGAGACACAAGGGAGGGAGAGAAGGTGGAAAGAAGACACAAGGGCAACAGAGGAGGGTGGGAAAGAAGACACAAGGGTGGGAGAAGAAGGGGAAAGAAGACACATGTGAGGGAGAGGAGGGGGAAATGAGATACAAAGGAGGGAAAGGAGGGGGGAAGGAGACACAAAGGAGGGATAGGAGGGTGAAATAGACCCAAGGGAGGGAAGTGAGGGGGAAAGAAGGGTTGGAGAAGAAGGGGAAAGACGACACAAGGGAAGGAGAGGATGGGAAGAAGATACAAAGGAGGGAGAGGAGGGGGAAAGGAGACACAAGACAGGGAGATGCAGAAAGCAGATACAGGGGAGGGAGAGAAGGGGAAATAAGTCACATGGGAGGTGAGAGGAGGGGGTAAGGAGACACAAATGCGGGAGAGGAGGGTGGGAAAGAAGACACAAGGGCGGAGGAAGAGGGGGAAGAAGTCACATGGGAGGGAGAGGAGGACGGAAGGAGACACAAAGGAGGGAGAGGAAGGGGAAAAAGACCCAATGGAGGGAGAGGAGGGGGAGAGAAGACACAAGGGTGGAGGAAAAAAGGGAAAGAAGACGCAAAGGTGGGAGAGGAGGGGGGAAGGAGATACAAAGGAGGGAGAGGAGGGGGAAAGGAGACACAAGACCGAGAGATGGGGGAAAGCAGATACAGGGGAGGGAGAGAAGGGGAAAGAAGTCACATGGGAGGCAAGAGGAGGGGGTAAGGAGACACAAATGCGGGAGAGGAGGGCAGGAAAGAAGACACAAGGGTGGGAAAAGAGGGGGGAGAAGTCACATGGGAGGGAGAGGAGGAGGGAAGGAAACACAAGAGAGGGAGAGGAAAAGGTGAAACAAGGGCAGGAGAGGAGGGTGGGAAATAAGACACATGGGGGGAGAAGAAGGGGAAAGAAGACACAAGGGAGGGATAGGAGGGGGAAAGGAGATACAAGGGAGGGAGAGGAGGGGGAAAGGAGACACAATTGAGGGAGAGGAAGGGGAAAGAAGTCACATGGGAGGGAGAGGAGGAGGGAAGGAGACACAAAGGAGGGGGAGGAGGGGGAAAAAGACCCAAGGGAGGGAGAGGATGGGGGAAAGAAGACACAAGGATGGGAGAAGAATGGGAAAGAATACACAAGGGACGGAGAGGAGAGGGGAAAGGATATACAAAGGAGGGAGAGGAGGGGGAAAGGAGACGTAAGACAGGGAGATGTGGGGAAAGCAGATACAAGGGAGGGATAGAAGGGGAAATGACCCAAGGGAGGGAGAGGAGGGGGAAAGAAGACACAAGGGTAGTAGAAGAGGGGGAAAGAAGACACAAGGTAGGGATAGGAGGGGGAAATAAGACACAAGGGAGGCGAGAGGAGGGGGAAAGGAGACACAAGGGCGGGAGAGGAGGGAGAGAAAGAAAACACAAGGGTGGGAGAAGAGGGGGAAGAAGACACATGGGAGGGAGAGGAGAGGGAAAGGAGACACAAAGGATGGAGAGAAGGGGAAAGAGGATACACAGGGTGGGAGAGGAGGGGGAAGGAGATATAAAGGAGAGAGAGGCGGTGGCAAAGAAGACACAAGGGAGTGAGAGGATGGGAAAGAAGACCCAAGGGAGGGAGATGATGTTGGTGGGAGACACAAGGGTAGGAGAAGGGCGGGGAAAGAAGACACAAGGTGGGAGAAGAGGGGGATAGAAGACACAAGGGAGAAAGAAGAGCGGGAAAGAAAACACAAGGGAGGGAAAGGAGGGGGAGGAGTCACAAGGGAGAGTGAGGAGGGGGAAAATGAGACACAAAGGATGGAGAGGAGGGTAAGGAGACACAAGGGAGGGAGAGGAGGTTGGAAAGGAGACACAAGGGAGGGAGAGTAGGGGGAAAGAAGACATAAGGGAGGCAAGAGGCGGAGGAAAGAAAACACAAGGGCAGGAGAGGAAGGCGGAAAAGAAGATAAAAGACAGGGAGATGGGGAAAGCAGATACAAGGGAGGGAGAGAAGGGGGGAAGGAAACACAAGGGAGATAGAGGAGGGGGAAAGAGGTCACATGGGAGGGAGAGGATAGTGGGAGGAGACACAAAGGAGGAAGAGGAGGGGAAAAAGACCCAAGGGAGGGAGAGGAGGTGAAAGAAGACACAAGGGTGGGAAAAGAGGGGGGGAGACACAAGTGAGGGAGAGGAGGGTGGAAAGGAGACACAAGGGAGGGAGAGAAGGTGGAAAGAAGACACAAGGGCAACAGAGGAGGGTGGGAAAGAAGACACAAGGGTGGGAGAAGAAGGGGAAAGAAGACACATGGGAGGGAGAGGAGGGGGAAATGAGATACAAAGGAGGGAAGGAGGGGGAAAGAAGACACAAGAAAGGGAGAAAAGGGGGGAAGAAGATACATGGGAGGGAGAGGAGGGGGAAAGAAGATACACGGGGTGGGAGTGGAGGGGGAAGGTGATACAAGGGAGGGATAGGCGGTGGCAAAGAAGACACAAGGGAGGGAGAGGATGGGAAAGAAGACCCAAGGGAGGGAGATGAGGGGGTGGAGAAGACACAAGGGTAGAGTAAGGGTGGGAAAGAAGACACAAGGGTGGGAGAAATGGGGGAAAGAAGACACAAGGGAGGCAAAGGAAGAGGAAGGAGACACAAGGGAGGGTGAGGAAGGGGAAAAGGAGACAGAAAGGAGGGAGAGGAGGGTAAGGAGTCACAAGGAAAGGAGGGAGAGGAGGGGAGAAAGAAGACACAAGGGTGGGAGAAGAGGAAAGAATACACAAGGGAGGGAAAGCATGGGGGCAAGGATACACATAGAAGGGAGAGGAGGGGGAAAATAAGACACAAGTGAGGGAGATGAGATGTTAAAGGAGACACAAGAGAGGCAGTGTAGAAAGGAGACACAAGGGAGGGTAGGGAGGGAAAAAAGAGACACAAGGGAGGTAGAGGAGGAGGAAATGAGACATAAGGGAGGAGAGGAGGGGGAATGGAGACACAGGGGAGTGAGAAGGGGAAAGGGGAGAGGCGAAAGTGAGACACAGTGGAGGCATAGGTGGCAAATTAAACACACCTGGGTGGGAGAGGGTGGGAAAGGGAGAGGGGAAAGGAGGCACAGGAGAGGGAGAGTGCTAGGAGACACAGTGAAGGGAGTAGGGAAGGAGACACAGGGAAGGGAGAAGTGAAAGGAGACACAGGGGTGGAATAGGAAGGGGAAAGAAGACACAAGGGAGGGAGAGGAGGGGAAAGAAGACACAAGGGAGGGAGAGGAGGTGGGAAAGAAGGAGCAAGGGAAGGAGCGGAGTAAAGAAAAGACTCAAGGGAGGGAGAGGAGGTGGGAAAACATACAAGGGTGGGAGAAAAGTGAGAAAATAAAAAAAAGGTGGGAGAAGAGGAAAGGTGACACAACGGAGGGAGAGGGGGGAAAGAAGACACAAGGGAGGCAGAAGTGGGGGAAAGGAGATACAAAGGAGGGAGAGGAGGGGGAAAGGAAACACAAGACAGGGAGATGAGGGGAAAATCAGATACAAGGGAGGGAGAGGAGGGGGAAAGGAGACACAAGGGAGGGAGAGGAGGGGGAATGAGACACAAGGGAGGGAGAGAAGGGGGGGAAATTAGACACAAGGGAGGGAGAAGAGGGGGAAAGGAGACAAAAGAGAGGGAGAAAGATAGGGGAGGCAGATGGGGAAACAGACACAGGGGAGGGAGAGGGGGACACAGGGGAAGGAGAGGGAGAAAGAGACACAATGGAGAGAGGGGCAGAGATACAGGGGAGGGATGGGGAAGAGACACAAGGGAGGGAGGGGGAAAGGAGAGGGAGAGGGGGAAAAGAGACACAGGGGAGGGAGAGACAAAGGGGACGGAGAGGGGGAAATGAGACAAAGGGGAGGGAGAGGGGGCAAAGGGAGAGCAGGAAATAAGACACAGGGGAGTGAGAGGGGGAATGGGATAGGAGCAAAAGAAACATAGGGGAGAGGGGGAAAGGGGAGGGGGGAAAAGGAGGCACAAAAAAGGTAGAGGGGGAAATGAGAAACGGGGATAGAGAGGGGGAGAGACACAGGGAAGGGATAGGGGAAGAGACACAAGGTAGAGGGGGGGAAGGAGAGGGAGGGAGGTGGGAGAAACACAGGAGGAAGTGGGGGGAGAGACAATGGGGAGGGAGAAGGGGTGGAAGAGACATGGAGGAGAGGGGGAGACACAGGGGGGTGGGAGAGTCCCAGTGGAGGGAGAGGGTGTGGGAGACACAATTTATCAAACTATACAATGCTGTGATTTTTCACGGGCAAGTTGCTAGTATTCTATAATGAGTGATGAATTGAAATAGAAGAAGATAATGGGAAACTCAAGAGATCTACTTAACAAAATAGATCAGTTAAAGAGGTGATAGGAATATACAGAAGATTCGTACAGGAAGGATCTTTACAGCATTGATAACATAAATAGTTTGTCCTGTGAGTTGAAGCCAAATATCTTAGAGAGTGAAGGCTGTAGTACTTGATGGGATCAAAGCTGAACTGTTCCAAATCCTACAAAATGATGCTGGGAAGAGTTGCGTTAATTATTCAAAAGAATTTGGAAAACTCATAAGCGGCAGTAGACTGGAAATGTTGTGTCTTTATATCAATGCCAAAAAAGGCAGTGCCAAAGAATGCTCCATTTATTGGACAATTGCATTAAGTTCACATGCCAGAAAGATTATTCTTAATATCCTGCAAACTCAGCTTCAGAGAAGAGAGTGCAAAAGCTGGCAGGCTGCTCAACATTAAAATGATGAAAATCATGGCAAAGAGCAATCTCAGTTCCTGGCAAATAGATGGGCATGAAGTGGAGGCAGTGACATTTTTTTCTGGACTCCAGATCTCTACAGATGATGACTGTAGCCATGAAATTAAAATGTGTTTTCTTCTGTCAAGGAAAGCTATAGTAAGTTTGGACAAGCTATTAAAAAAGTAAAATATTACACTATCACCAAAAGTCTTAATAGTTAGAACTATTATATTCCGAGTAGTAAACATCCCAATGTGAAATTTGGGCCTTATAGAAGGCTGCCTGCTGTAGAATTGAAAGCTTAGAATTGTGGTGCTGGAGAAAACTACTTGGAGTCCCTTGGACTTCAGCAAGATACAGTCAATCAATACTTGTTATTGTTGTTCAGTCATTCAGTCATGTATAACTCTCAGTGTCCATATGGACTGCAGTACACCAGGCATGACCAAACCTTTTAGTGTACAGTTTGAGTTAAATTGACTTCATTTCATGTCTGCAGTCACCACCTGCAGATATTATTTAGCTCAATCAGTACTACAGAAAATCAAATCAAACTGTTCATTAGACAGTTTGATCAAACTTAATAAACTGCGACAAGCAGAGTTAATTAATCAAGGTAAATGTCATAGTGCAAGCTCCACTTTGGTGAGGGTTACATGTGTGAGAATTGTGACTCACTGTGACACACTGTGAGTTCATGTTTCCTGAGAATGGGTGTAAGTGTCAAATGATAAAACTGTAATGATATATTAAATACCACCACCCACCCCTCCCTTCACTAACATGTTCAATGAGCAAAACCTCCAAGTTAGCAGGGAATTATGAAGCCAGACAACCGGCAAACTATATACACAAAGAATCTTCAAAAATAAAATGTTCTCTAAAAATGCTTTTATGCTCACATGGATGCTAATATTATTAGCTTGTTCCATACCTAACAAATGTAGTTGTTTAATGAAGACATAGATAATTTTACTACAACAAACTACAACGGGCAAATTTCTATATACTAGAAAATTGCAAGCCATAAATGTCTATAAGACTGAATGTCATGTGTAATGCAGATACATATTCTAAGTGTGAGAGACTTCTTGTGGGTGTGTCTGTGACTTCCTATGTGTGTGTGAGAGTCTCCTGGTGAGTGTGAGAGACCTCCTGTGTGTAATGTGTTGATTTGTTTTATTGCCTGTGTGTGTGAATATATCCTGGTGACTGTGAGTCTCCTGGTGAGTGTGAGATAATTCCTGTGTGTGTGTTTGTGTGTGTGACTGCCTGTGTGTGAGAGAGTCTCCTGGTGAGTGCGAGATACTTTCTGTGACTTTGTTTGTTTGCGTTACTGCCTTTGTGCATGTGAGAGAGTCTCCTGGTGAGTGTGAGAGACTTCATGTGTGTATGTGTTGGTGTGTTACTGCCTGTGTGTGTGAGTCTACTGGTGTTTTTGTGTGTGTGACTGCCTGTGTGTTTAGAAAGTCTCCTGGTGAGTGGGAAATACTTTGTTGTGTGTGTTTGTGTGTGACTACCTGTGTGTGTGTGTATGTTTGTGTGCGTCCTGTGAGTGTAAGTGACTTCCCTTGTGCGAGTGTCAGAGTCTCCTGGTGAGTGTGAGAGACTTCCCGTGTGTATTTATGTGAGCGACTGCCTGTATGTGTGAGAGTCTCCGGGTGAGTGTGAGAGACGTCCTGTGTGTGTGTGTTTGTGTGTATGACTGCCTGCATGTGTGTGAGTCTCTTAGTGAGGGTGGGAGACTTTCGGTGTGTATATGTCTGTATATCTGCCTGTGTGTGTGAGAGTCTCCTGTGAGTGTGAGAGACTTCCTTTGTGTTTGTGTGTGTGACTGCCTGTGTGTTTGAGAGTCTCCTGGTAAGTGTGAGAGACTAACTTTGTGTGTGTTATGATGTTACGGGCCTTCAATCTGCCAGATTCACTGTGACAGAAAGCATATATGGTATTAAAGAGGAGCTAGTGTGATGTCATTTGCTCCAACTGATACCTTTAGCCACGAAGATTTATCATCAAGGGCTGTTATTATCACTAGGTGAAAAAGGCAGCTGCCTAGGGTGGGGTTCATCATTTTCATAATAATAGTTTTAATTTATTTATGTTGCACAGATAGATTCTGCCTTGTCTAGACAGGTGCCATGAGCATGTTCTTTTGTGTGGATGGTGGGAGGGTGTGTATGTTAAGTGGCAGGTTTGTAGTTTGCTGTACTATCGTAAACAAACAGGGAGCATCTAGGCAAGCCGTTAGGACATTCATTACACTTTATCATCAGAGCACTAACACCAATACTGTACATTGTATGGTGCTGGAAAATATAAACAGATTGTTAGCTCTTCAGACTATTAATTGCTGAATAAATTAATTACAAATAGGTAAAGTATATTAATTTATTCAATAAATAATTAATTCATTATTCATTAAGTAAATATAGATGAATATATATCTCTCTTTATAATGAGTGCCCAAGGTGCTCAGAGGATCAAAACCAGACAAGAGGCTCGCCATGAGCGCCAAAGGCCAAAGGCGCTCATTGCAAGCCACTCGCTGAGCGCCGAAGGTGCTCAGCACGAAACTCGCAATGAGCACCGAAGGCCCTCACAATACAAAAAGGTTTGCATTGTGTGTTAAACAGCATTCCCATGGCTTCAAATTTTATTGACCGTCATTTTTTGATGGGCAAGTCACTAGTATTTTTAAGAATTTATAAAGATCTTAAAAATGAAATATGCTACCTGTTACTCACCATGAGGTAATTACATTGAAATGTTCATTAATAAATAAATAAATTATAAATTAAATTATAATATGAAGAGTTTTTTATGTGTGGACAACGTAATTTAAAAATATATTAGAATTAGTGCAGTGCAAATGATTTGTTAGACCTACAGCTCTTGGTGGAGCAGCATGGTGGTATGGAAACAGAGATAGATGTGCACTTGTGCACCCAGGGGCAGCTAAGTAAGTTTTTTGCCTAGGGGTAGCAGTGATGTTATGAATGAAATTACATCAGAAAATGATATTGATGTGGAAAGGTGTATTTTAAAATTTTATTCAAATGCAACATTTACATTTCATGTGATATTTTGATATTTTTAACTCTAAGCTCAGCTTTTTAGTTTAATATTTTTTTAAAAGTGAGAGGTTAATATTGAAATTATACCAGTATACTGAACAGCCACATATATGTTATACCTCAAACAATAGGTAGAAATTGTTGGTCGCATAAATAGTACCGGTGTTATGAAATCTATGATGTCATATTCCAATGTTTCAGTCTAATTGACATCAGCATTGCTACTGCAGGAAATCAAATCAAACTGTTGATTAGATGGTTTGATCAAACATGATCCCTGTGTAAAGATAAGCTGCGACAAGCAGAGTAAATTAATCAAGGTAAATGTCATAATGTAAGTTCTACTTTGGTGAGGGTTGCATATGTGAGAATTGTGATTCATTGTGACACACTGTGAGTTCATGTTCACTAACATATACGATGCGCAAAACCTCTCAGGACTTCCTATGTTTGTGTGTTTGTGTGTGAGAGAGTCTCCTGTGAGTGTGAGAGACCTCCTGTGTGTATGTTGGATTGTGTTATTGCCTGTGTGTGTGAATGTCTCCTGGTGATTGTGAGAAACTTCCTAGGTGTGTATGTTAGTGTGTGTGACTGCCTGTGTTTGTGAATATCTCCTGGTGAGTGTGAGAGATTTTCTGTGTGTGTGTGTGTTTGTGTGTGTGACTGCCTGTGTGTGTGTGTGAAAGAGAGTCTCTTAGTGAGAGTGAGAGACTTCCTGTGTTTATGTGTTTTTGTGTGTGTGTTACTGCCTGCGTGTGTGAAAGTCTTCTGGTGAGTGTGTAAGACTTTCTGTGTTTTTGTGTGTGTGATTGCCTGTGTGTGTGAAAGTCTCCTGGTAAATGGGAAAGACTTCCTGTGTGTGTTTGTGTGTGACTGCCTCTGTGTGTGAGTGTCTACTGGTGAGTGTGAGAGACTTCCTGTGTGTGTGTGTTTGTGTGTGTGACTGACTCTGTATGTGAGAGTCTCCGGGTGTGTGTGAGAACCCTTCTATGATGTTACGGTCCTTCAAACTCAGTGACGTCACAGGAAGTCTCTGCTCTTTACCATTATAGCTACTTCTAATGATGCACTAAATAACTACATAATACTTATCATTCATATTAACAATTATTAAGAAAATGTAAGATCTAGACTCATATGCAATCACATTTTAACTTTGCTGGCAACAACCCTGACTGCAAAAGTCTCCCAGAGTCACTAGGATAGAAAGCATATATGGTATCAAAGAGGAACTAGTGTGATGTAATTTTCTACGCTATAGAAAACAAACAAGACAAAGGAGCACACTGACATGCAGGAGGTATCAGTTCATTATAATAACTCTGGCTCTCACTTCCAGTTTGCCAAGCTGTCCTGGGAGAGGGTACATTTAGAGAGTTGTCCATATATTTTATTATCATATGTACTTGTGCTAAAGTCTATTATACTACCTCCCCCCAAAACCAATATATTTTTTGGCACAAAAAGATAATTTTAAAGAATTTATAAAGTTCTTAAAATGGAAATAAAATGCTACCTGTTACTCACCATGAGGTAATTACACTGAAAAGTTCATTAATAAATAAATTAATTCTAAATTAAATTAAATTATATTATGAAGAGTTTTTTGTGTGTGGACAACGTAATTTAAAAATATCTTAGAATTAGTTCAGTGCAAATGATTTGTTAGACCTACAGCTGTTGATGGAGCAGCATGGTGGTATGGAAACAGAGATAGATGTGCACTTGTGCACCGAGGGGCAGCTAAGTAAGTTTTTTGCCTAGGGGTAGCAGTGATGTTATGAATGAAATTACATCAGAAAATGATATTGATGTGGAAAGGTGTATTTTAAAATTTTATTCAAATGCAACATTTACATTTCATGTGATATTTTGATATTTTTAACTCTAAGCTCAGCTTTTTAGTTTAATATTTTTTTTAAAGTGAGAGGTTAATATTGAAATTATACCAGTATACTGAACAGCCACATATATGTTATACCTCAAACAGTAGGGAGAAATTATTGGTCGTATAAATAGTACCGGTGTTATGAAATCTATGATGTCATATTCCAATGTTTTAGTCTAATTGACATCAGCATTGCTACTATCCCATAGTACTTTGTATTGTAGCCAGGAGAATGGAAAAAGTGAAGCTAATGTCCTGTGATTTTGCTTTGCCGCAGCCATACATTCAGAATTGTAAGACCTTAATGACTGATCATTACTTCATTAATTTTTGTCTACTTTCACATGAGAACTTTTTCTGGGTCACACAAAAAGGTGTAATTTTTCAAAACTAGTGTTCTACTACTGTTTGCCTCTGGTCATTTGAAAATTAGAAAGGCTTGATGATTTAGCATTACAGTTATTAGTATTTACAATTTTCCTAGATTTTGATTGGTGTCTGCATTTATTTAGAACATTAAGGGAATTAAACAAGATAATGATAAAAGTGGTTTTAGACATTATAAAATAATAATATTTATATTTTGCATGCTTTATATGAAATACAAATTTACTGTGTAGCTTCATTTTCCTCTCTTCATTGCTACCACCTGTTACTTTCACTGGTGGCTGTCTTATTGTAAACTAATGAGCTTTCCTCTACTCTTGAGACCACTGTCAAACCCCATATTTCAAGTGTGCAGACAGACACTTAAGGCCTCATTCAATTAGGATTTGGCCAATTGAATAGGGCTCTATATAAGCACAGAGCATATTTTTTTACAGAAGTTTTTAGTTAGTAACTTCTATCCAAAAGCAAGGTCTTAACTAACTAAACACTTCTGTAAAAAAAATATGCTCTGTGCTTATATAGAGCCCTAATCAATTGGCCGAATCGCAATTGAATGAGGCCCTCACAGTGTTTCCAAATGGTAGATGCCACAACAGCAGCATAACTGAGGATTTTTTTTTTGACCATCTTTTTTCATCTTTAATAATATAGGGGTAATACACATGACAGGTCCAATTTGTGATTCTGTGGCATATCAACATTACCCTGAAGGCCTGATAACAATATGACAGGTGATAATGTGAATTGATTGATAGCAAAACACTTGATGGGATTTCACCAAATGATAATGGGTAAACATCTTGGCACGTGGTCACCAGCAATTTCCAGGATGGCCATAGCAGAGATGGAGTTGAGTTGGCTGGTGCTCCACGCGCTTCTGCACAGCGTCTATGTGTGTTTGCTTCCCTTCCTGATGGGTTAGAGTAGATTAGTGTGGTGTATTTTTCCCTGGTCAGCTTCTGGATTGCTATTTTGTCGTGGTGAAGGGGCTTGTGTAGTTAAATGAAGCTGTGAGCTATACCATGTAGGGTCACTCTAGGTGGGCAGGTCATAGCAGAGAGGTCAGACAAATTGCAGTCTACTGGGGAAGAAACTGGCAACCCACTCCGGTATCTTTGCCATAAAAACCTTGTGGATAAGCACAGACATAGACGTAGATAAGTGTGCTGCAGTCCATAGGGACACAGAGAGTCGGATACAACTGAAGGACTGAACAACAACAACAAAATTCCCTTTATACGTGATATATGTCATGCGGCAGTGTAATTTGGCCACTAGTTATTTTCCCAATGTAGATCTGATGAGTGAGATGTATATAGGATTATCTTTGTAATTTTAGGGTCCACATTAGAGCCTCTGTGAGTGAGAAATGGATAACATGGCAGGTAGTTTACAGCCTTATTAAATTGTGATTCAGCCAATTAAAAAAGGCTCTATATAAGGACAGAGCATATTTTTTTCCAGAAGATTTTAGTTAGTGAACGTCTATACAAAAGCAAAGTCTTCACTAATTAAAAACTTATGTAAAAAAAACATGCTCTGTGCTTATATAGAGCCCTATTCAATTGTCCAAATCACAATTTAATAAGGCTGTTAATGTTTTTGTGTTGCAATTTAATCAGGGAGTGTCTCTTTAATTGCTTTCAGCATCTTGCAGCAGGACTTTTCATATTAGCATAGGGAATTGTTGTGCAATGAATTATAATGCCTTCCATTTCTTTCCCTGTATTTTAAAGTCTATTGGTGGGTTTTTATTGTCTTTTGTAGTGTTACAAACTAGTTTGTAAACACTTTGCTGGTCCTATTTGGACCCCGCAATATATTTGGCTACATTTGCCGTTTGAAGGCAATCAGGTCCTTGGGAAATTGTAGCAATTGAATAGCAATTTGCAATTTCATTGATTGTAACATTTGCCGGCTTGAAAGATCAAACGCTTTGATGGGTTGGGAGTTACGATTTTGACAACCTCAGGGATTTTCAGCCTGTAACCCGCAGATCGTTTGCGGCTAGCTCTAAATACGCCAATTGAATAGCTACCGTATATACTCGAGTATAAGCTGACTCTAGTATAAGCCGAGGCACCAATTTTACCACAAAATACTGGAAAAACTTAGTGATCCGAGTATAAGCCGAGGGTAGGAAATTGCTGCCCCCTTTGTC
The DNA here is from genome assembly GCA_027410445.1 of Discoglossus pictus. Lineage (NCBI taxonomy): Eukaryota > Metazoa > Chordata > Amphibia > Anura > Alytidae > Discoglossus > Discoglossus pictus. The sequence continues at coordinate 257,668,724 of CM050167.1, read as the reverse complement.
CCTCTTGTGCCCTCTGTGTCCCCCTCTTGTGTGCCCTCTGTGCCCATTTCTTGTGTCCCCCCTCTTTCTCCCCTGTGTCTCTTACCCCCTCTAACTCCCCTGTGTCTCTTCGCCCCCTCTCCCTCCCCTGTGACTCTTCCACCCTCTCCCTTCCCTGTATCTCTTCCCCCCTATCCCTTCCATGTGTCTCATTCCCTCCCCCTCCCTTTCCTGTGTCTCTTCCCCCCTCTCCCTTCCCTGTGTCTCTTCCCCCCTCTCTTCCCTGTGTCTCTTTCCCTACCCCTCCCTTCCTTGTTTCTCTTTCTCTCCCCTTATCCCCCTCCTCAACCCCCCTCCTCAACCCCTGTTCACAACCTCTCTCCTCAACCCCCTCCTCAACCCCCCTCCTCAAACCCCTCCTCATCCTCTCTCCTTAACCCCCCTCCTCATCCTCTCTCCTCGACCCCCCTCCACATCTTCAACTTCCCTCCTCAATCCCCTCCTCTCCTCAACCTCCCTCCTCAATCCCCTCTTAATCCTCAACCTCCCTCCTCAACCCCCCCTTGTCCTGAACCCCCCTCCTCATCCTCAACCCCCTCCTCAACCTCTCTCCTCAACCCCCATCCTCATCCACAACCCCCCCATCTTCAACCCTCCATCCTCAACCCCCCCATCCTCAACCCCCCATCCTCAACCACATCCTCAACCCCCCATCCTCTACCCCCATCCTCAACTTCCCCATCCTCAACCCCCATCCTCATCCTCAACCCCCCATCCTCAACCCCCACCTCATACTCAACTTCCCCATCCTCAACCCCACCATCCTCACCCCACCATCCTCAACCCCCCCATCCTCAACCCCCATCCTCATTCTGAACCCCCCATCCTCAAACCCCCATCCTCAACCCCCTTTCTCATCCTCAACCCCCCTCATCAACCTCCCTCCTCAACCCCTTTCCTCATCCTCAACCCCCCTCCTCCACCTCAACCTCTATCCTTATCCTCAACCCCCATCCTCATCCTCAACCCCCCATCCTCAACCCCTCCATCCTCCACCCCCCTATCCTCAACCCCCCTCCTCAACCTCAATCCCCCATCCTCATCCTCAACCCCATCATCATCCTCAACTCCCCCATCCTCAACCCCCCCATTGCTCAACCCCCACATCCTCAATTACCCCATCCTCAACCCCCATCCTCAACCCCCATCTTCAACCCCCCATCTCAACCGCTCCATCATCATTCTTAATCCCCCCATCCTCAACCCCACCATCCTCAACACTCCTCCTCATCCTTAACCCCCCTCCTCAAACTCAACCCCCCATCCTAAATCCCCCTCCTCCCTTGCCCTTTCCCCTCACTTACCTTACATCTGCAGCAGCCGGGATATGCTAATGACGTGACATCACATGCGCGTCACGTCATTGGCTGGGTCAAGACGCAGCCTGAAGGAGCACAGAGGAGCGGCTGCTGCAAAAGTAAGGTAAGTGGGGCGAAAGGGAGAGGGGGAGGTATTTAGAGGGCTAAAGTGAGGATGGGGGTTTAGGAAGAGGAGGGGAGTTTAGGATGAGCATGGGGGGTTGAGGATGAGGATGGGGCGTTGAGGATGATAAGGGGGGGAGGGAAAGAGAGACACGGGGGTGGAAAGAGAGACACGGGGGAAAGAGAGACACAGGGGGGAAAGAGAGAGACACGGGGGGGAAGAGACATGGGGGAGAAAGAGAGGAATGGGGGGAAAGAGAGACATGGGGGAAAGAGAGACACAGGTTGGCGACTTGAGTATAAGCCGAGGCGGCCCTTTTCAGCCTTAAAAAAAGGTCTGAAAAACTCGGCTTATACTCGAGTATATACGGTAATTAGTTTATGGGCTACATAACGGGCTCCAGTATCCAACAATTGCTCAATTGAATAGGCACCTTAGATGTTCAACACATTTGCATGTCCCTTCTCTAAACTTGTTTTAGATATTCAAATGTGAACACAGATGTACTATTTATTTACTGTATCATGAGAAAGACAAACAGTGTGTTAATAATAATACCTTTTTTTTTGTCATTGAATAAAAACTTGATTTATAAAATGTCTAAGCTTTAAAAGAATGTTATATATTTTTAATAAATCATGCAAATACATTACATTCACACTGTTTTGCCCAACAGAGTAGTAAAATCACCATATTTGTAGAAGACCAAGAATTATATCATATATATATTAAAGCATAACAAATATAGCATATTTTAATAGGATTGTTAAAACTGGTGAAACATTTTTAGAGATTAAGTATACTTAATACAAAATATGTAAAGAATATGACTATAATTTAGATTGTAAGTCTGCGAGTTTCAATCCTGGAAGGTGCTTTAGGGAAAGCGCTATGGACACCGGATTCCAAGCTCAAAGACAGGGGCCTCCATTCATTGCAATGTGTGAATCTTGAACTTGTTATTGCCTGTAACTTAACTTATGTATAGCTCTACAGAATAATAATAATATAATTCTTTGTTTTTTGAGACCAGAATAACATAACAAAATATTTTTTGAGAAAAGAGAACTATACTGTGAGTTTATGATGTACATTCTATTTTAGAAACAATATTAATATACAATATTTATGTGCAAGCAATGTTTCAGGACCCATCAATATTATGTATTTCCCACTAAATGTACACACTTGCCCATTTTGTGATAAAAATGTGCACTGCTGTAAACATCTTGTTTTGTTTTGTCTCTGCTACCCCCAGTGGCTCAATATCCACATGCCTAGATGAAGACAGAAGTGAATATATGTAGGTATTTTGAGACAAATCCATGTTTAACTAACATGAATACTTGTATGTGTCAATTCCAATGTGTTACTTATCAAGAAAAAAAAAAGTTCTATCCAAACTTTAAAACAATAGTCAGATTGAATTATTTGAAACTTTTTTAAAATATACATAAAATTATAACATTTTGGTGGATAAGATATTTTTCTGGTCGGGAAAAAAATGTAATTTTCAACATGTCAATTTTGCCAATAATGAATTACTTATTCCGCTGTATACCTTTGAAAAACCCATTACACATTATCAAGAGATTTCAAAAATTGATAGATGTTTATATATATAATGGGGTGAAAAAGCTAGACTCAATTCAGAAATAACTAAGAAAGAATCACCAATCACTAGCATCACCAAACGTAAGAGATTACTATCAGGCTATAAGATTAATATATATCGCTAATTGGGAATTTGTAAATTAACCACCTAGCTAGTTCGATATTGAACAAGCCCTGATGAGAAAAAGAACATTATTAGATTTGTTATGGACAAAAGAAAGAGAAATAAAGGCATTACAAAATATCCCATTGATTATAAAAACTAACTTGAAGTATTGGGATTTAAAAAAAACAACAAAAAAAATGAACTTTCAATTGAGATGTTTCTAGCAAGCACTATTCAAGGATTATCAGATTGCGATACCCCAAATGAACAATTTATTTGGAATACGTGGAACTTGAAATATAGCAGATTTTTTTTATAATAAAGGATCAGTTATCTCTTTTGATAGATTACAAAGTAAATATAATATACCATCTTCATATTGGATAACATATAATTCTCTTATCTCTGTATTAACTAAAGCTAATTATAAAGAAAAAGGATGACTTTGAAATTTGAAGAACTTTGTATGAAACAAGATAAAAGTAAATTCATTGCTAAATACTATAAAATAATATCTTCAAAAATAGAACAGAATAAAACTACAAAAATGGAGATATGTGGAAAAAGATGTTGGACAAAGTTGGAATAAAACTATACGGTTTAATGCTTTCTCTTTAACATCATCAACAATTAAATGCTCTATATACAAAGATACTTTTTTTTTTTTTTTTAATAATAATACAAAGATGGTATTACACTCCAGTAAAATTAGCACTTTTGAACCAAACATCAGATTGTTGCTGGAGGGAATGTGGTCAGAAAGGTATATTATACCATCTCTGGTGGAAATGTCCAACAATTATAGATCTTTGGGAAAACAGTATAATTAAAATCTTAGACATTACTAAAATTAAACTGAAGAGAACCCCAGAAGTAGTTCTTTTACATTTTTTACCTAAAGAAATTATAAATACAACAAAAAACTTTTTATTTATATTCTTATGGTGATAAAAATGACAATAGTCAGGAACTGAAAATGAAAACAAGTACCAAAATGGACAGAAATAAAAAAATGTATTGAGAGAAACAGAGAAATGGAAAAAAAACCTCATTGACTTTAATAATATAATACAAGGAAGAAGTAAGACATGGACATAGTGGGATAAACATTATACACACAAAGATTAAATAAAGATAAATTTAGAAATACACACAATACTGACTATATAAAAAGAAGGAGGAGAAAAGATGAATGAAATACATTTATGCTACAACCTTTTTTTCTATTCATTCCCTTATATAAATTATTATATGACAATAATTGAGTTGAATGTTTTTGATATAAAATTTTCATGTATGTAAATGTTATTGTATGTTAATAAAAAAAAGAAAAGAAAAAGTAAAGTTGAGAATATTTTATGACATTTAAATGAATTTGTTCTGTTTTTTTATTTGGTTGCAACCCTTTACACTGTAAATTTAGGAGTTTTAAGCACTATGTACTTTTCTAATCTCAAAGACAGGGCCCTCCATTATTTTGCACTGTGTTAATATTATTTTTTTGCCTTGTACTTATCCCCTGTAAAATGTTATGGAACATGTTAGTGCACTACAAATAAAGAATAATAATAATAACTCACTGTACTGAAAAATACTAATATTTTTTGTGAAAATCCATGCTTCTTTCGTTTGTTAATTAGTTTAATTATACATAGATTTAGATAAGAAATATGATACAGGTACCTTTTAATTAAAAAATCAATAACTCATTAGCAACGTATTGCTGTACTGACATAAATCTTCTGCTTAATCTTGTGTTTGTAGATAAACAGTATTTGGAACAGCAATGACAAGATCAATAATTATTGATCAGTTTTTCAATACGTTGTTAACACCAAGTAAGAGGTGTATCCTAAAAATATTCATCTGTACAGTATATTGCAATGTATGACATTGCTTGAAGACCACTTTAAATGCAAATTATATGTTTCTTTGCCTTTAAGCATTCTATGTACTATTAAGTTTCTTAAATATTAGAAGAATAAGAAACTTAACCCTTGGGCTGCCATATATTTCAAGAGATCTCTGTCACAATATTAACATTTATAAGATTGTGCTGAAAATCTGTGTGTGCATTATAAAAGTGGCCAATTTTCTACTTTATCAAGAAAAAATATTTTGCAATATTGCTGCATGCCACGAATCTAATAGATTAAATTGTTTACTTTAACGTAAAACTAGTTCCGAAATCTATGGATTCCATTAATAAACTACTAACGAAATATCTAACTTATCTATATAAAAAAAATATATCTCAACTGTGGCAGCTCTTTTTGTGCAGATAAAGTACCCATCACAATCACCACTAGCCTTGTTTTGCAGTGTATCCTCACTATACATAAACCGTCCGTTAGAGAAAAGCCTTGCATAGTATTTGTAGAGGCCGGATTGCTTGATGTATTGCAAAATTAGCCAGGGATGTGAGACAACCCAGGAGGACAATATGTTGTTCCCAGTTATACCCACAAAGTATTTATGGTTTTTCTTTGTGCTATCTGTGCCCACGTCCATATTCTCCATGGGAAAAAGGTATGCTAGGCCTGGACAGAAGGCGAAGATGTGGATGGAGGTAGCCAGTGAGGTCAGTTCTCTAGGAGTCTTTGTGAGGAATGTTAGGTCCATAAAGGACAGGTGATTGGACTCCCAAGCCTAGTGGACACTCAGAAGGCCAGCACCATGCCAGGTGAATATCATTAATTCTATCATCCTGTAATATACTGAAAAATGGGAACCAACAATATATGGGATATGTAAGGTCTCTGGATATGACTAGGTATCACATATATAGTTGTGAGCATGCGGGTTGTTGCTAACGCTGTGGCCTCTTGCGAAGCCGAAAGCACTCCTTGTCAGCAACTGCGGATCTTGCTAAATTTACGGACTTATGAAACAAAAATACGAGACACGTTACGACCCATTACGACCTCGAAAAAACGTCCGAAACCCGCGCACATGAAAACATGAAAAACACAATAAATACACACAACAAATACATAAAAAGCTTACCTACAGCAAGGGGGGGCACCGAGGACCTCAAAACCTGAAGTTACACCTCAATTTAACTAGAAATAAAAGAGTTTAGACACCTGAAAATCACCTAAGCGAGAGAAAAAATTGCCGCCGAACAAAACGAAAACGAGGCTAAAGGACCCTAAACACGCAAAACACCACCAAACACGTATGATTTTCTGAAAAAGTCGGACGACATCCGAAAACAAGGATGCAAAATCCGCCACAGACGCATACAACACATATTAGGCGCCATTTTAGAACACTAACTAATACAATCCGCAAGTACACAGCTACCCTAACAGATTTGCCTCTCGCACGCACACTATTACACTGCACACATTCATGAAGCTTACACAGCAGCTCCACAGCACTGATCGTGCAGCAACATGAAAACAGATTGCCAGCTCTTCAACACAATGCTTTGTGCATATATTACTTCACAATAGGCAAAGTATATTAATTTCTTATTTTATTAATTATTCATTGATTTTCCAAAAAAAAACACCAACGCTGCCTACAGCACACAAACAACCAAGAGCCTAGCAATGAGCGCCAAAGGCGCTCAGCACAAGGCTCGCAATGAGATCTTAAAACACCAACAAAATTAATTTTGCACACAAACAACATTACCTTCCTTACAATCTTATTGCCATCATTTTTTGACGGGCAAGTCTCTAGTATAATATATGTGTGTGTCTGTTTACTTAGAGATATCAGTTTACAATGAGAATCAATTAAAACAAACAATTAAAGCAAATAGACATCAAATAAATAGTCTGTTTATGTGTGTGCCCACTGCTGAGTATGTAGATACAGACTCTGTAGGTCTGGATGTGCAGAGTAATATTGTAGCCTATCAGGGAACATGTTTCAGCAGCATGTTGCTAACTCTTGCTGAGAGATGGTCACAGACTGGTTAGTATGAGACACAGCACAGTAAGTACAGCAGAGTCTTCATGAGCTGCCTTCCCTTTTCACGGCTTATTGGTTTTATATGAGGCAGAGCCTGAGAGCAGACCAAATATGAAGATCCCAATAATGCCCCCATCCAGCAGGATCCATAATACGAGGAGGAGGAAGAGGAGCAGCAGCAGCAACAGCAGGACCAGCCAGCATACAAGATCCAGGATATGAGGAGGAGGACAATAAATAGATGTAATCAGTGGGGGAACCTGCAGGAGCTTCCACCACCAGTTAGAGTTAACCCCTATTGCTCCCTCCAATACCCAATCAACTTACCTTCTGGCACTTCATACTGGTCCACCCCCGTCCAGCACCCCAACCTTATCCTCCACCATCATCTCCTCCTCCAGCAATGTGGATGCCGTCTCAGTTATACACTATCACTTGTGACCCATGAAATGATCCCATTTTAAAAATGCTCTTGTCCACCTGTGTTTCACACACACCAATGATAATAATGCATGGTCTGCTACATTTAAGACTGTTCTCTGTGGATCTACAGGGGATTCTCATTCACAGAATTCACAGTTGTTTTTTTTTTGTTTTTTTGCATTATTGTTTTGTATTGTTTTTTTTATTTTTTATTGTTCATTTTTATGTCAGATGTGCATTGAGAATTACATTTTAGACAGCAATGTGTGTAAGATGGGTCCTAAATATCATTCTAGAACTTCTGAAAGTAGTTTTAAGAGACAGAAAAAGTTAAAAACTTGCAAGAAAAAGTTGAAATGTTGGATATGCTTAGTAAAGCAAAGTCATTACGATATAAATGAATTTAATGTATCATATATAAAGGAAATACATATTGATATAGCTGTTGCTGTAGCTACATCAGTGGGAGCACAAACTTTACCTCAAGCCAGAGAATCACATGTCTCCAGTGCAGATGTGCAGTTTTTTCTGTTGGTGCAAGACTGCTATAAATAAAGGTATTTCTTTAGCGTCCAATCTAATAATAGAAAAGGCAATGTTATTACATGCTTCTATAAAGTAACAGGGTTGTGGTGGTAACAGGTCTAATTCAATTCGGTTTTATGCTGGCCAAAACTGGTTTCACTATTTCTGAAAACAATTTGGCATACGTAATGTAAAAATTATCTGATAAATAGCCTCTGCCAACCAAGAGGCAGTGAAAGAATTTCCAGAGACCTTAAGGAAACGTATTGAAGAGAAGGGTTATGCACCTGAGCAAGTGTTAAACACTTATGAAACAGCACTCTTTTGGAAGAAAATGTCTCAAAAAACATTCAATAGTAAAGAAGAAAACCTGGCTTTAAGATAGAAAGGGATATACTTACTATGTTGTTGTGAAAATGCCTCTGGATATATAATAAAGCCTGCCACCATTATCAAATATGCTAATCCTCGAGCATTGAAGGGAAAGTATAAGTCCCAGCTCACAATTTTTTAGATAAGCAATCAAAAGGCTTGGATCATAAAAACATTTTTGGGGTTTGGCTTAAACAGTGTTTTGTTCAGGAGGTCAGAAAGCTTGCCCGTAATGAAATTCAGTTTTAAGTTTTGTTCTTACTCGATACTGCCCCTGGACACCGAGATGAGTTCAACATTGATGGCATGGAATTTTGAATGGGGGTAATACGAACATTTAAGGCTTTCTACACACATTACTAAATGGTGAGGATTGTGCAGACTAACAAACAAGATCCCAGTGCAAAAGACATCATGAAGATATGGAAAGTTTATACTTTTGCTGATGCCATTAGTGTCGATGAGAGAGCGATGAAAGATGTAAAGGTGGAAACAGTCAACTCGTGTTTGAAGAATCTTTGCACATGTGTATGCCAGAGCACTTACAGTTCTATAGAGCCAATCAAAGAGATTTTGAGAGACATTGTGGAGTTGGCAAGGAAGGTGGATAGGGGAGGGTTCAGCAATATTGGATATAGAAAATATTTAAGAAATAATTGACAGATCTCTGCATTAACAAAGGATGACTTAATAAAGCTGACTGTTCCTGAATCCGATGCAATACCAGATGAGCAGATGAAGAAGAAGCGTAAGCCAAGTTTACCTTGAATAACATAGCAAAGGGGGGCAAAGTAAGGTCAAATCTGCAATGGATTATTTTCACAACATTAACCCATGTATGTTACCATTCTTACATGTAAAATAATTGGTAGAAGAGCTTGTGTCAACATACATCAACATTTGTAATAAGATGAAGAAGCAGAAATAACAGAGATCAACACCAAGAATCCCAGCTTCCACTTTGACTCCTTCTACATTCTCCAGCCACCATACTCATACAAGATCAGGATGAAGACCCTGATGATCCACTTCCAATGCTGTAATAAATAACAATATTTCTGTGTAAATAATCAGCAACAAACATGTTTTACTGTTCTGTACATAGGCAGCAAACTGTGTTGCAAGTCTCATATTGAAAAATAGAGAGAGAGAAAGAAAATTATAACAATTTGTTCATGATTGAAGGGAAAAGCGGTAAAAATAAATCGAATAATCCTAAAAAATAACTGTTATTCACCTAATTCTAGAAATTAGTATATGTGAATACTGCATATAAACTGTGCAGAAAAGATAAATGTCATTAAGATCAGAACATGGACTCCTCTCCAATATAAAGATAAATTACAAGGTGCTCTGATTTATCATACTCCATATTCTGTGTGACTATTTTATTAAATTTAGGTCACTTTGTGTATCTCTGTTGGCCTTTACTGTATATTGGAGAGAAATCCATGTTCTAATTTAAATTACACTTTTATTTTTTGCACTATTGGTAGTATATAAAGTATTCTCACATACCAATTTCTAGAATTAGGGTATACGGCTATACCAGGAACAGAACCCCTGTGAATGTTGAGGGTCACCTGTAAGGAAATTATATTCTTATCATACCATAATCAATCTGTTTTTTTCTAATGATTAGAGATTTGTGACATTAACATACATTACATTTATTTATCTGATTTGTGTATCCATATCATCTTTTAGTATACCCATCCTACGTTAAAGTATAGTGGATGTGTATAAATCATATATTCAAACATCATTTGCATGAAGAGATTGATAAAATATGGTTAACAGCATACTCATATTTATATATCAATAATATTTGATATTACTGGACAGCCCTCTATCTTTATGGATTTCATAACTGTAATCTTATGTTTCCATGTCAATAATGTTATGTTCATTAGTAATGTATTTTTGGCCAAATGTTTAACAGCTGACATGTGCATTTAGTATGGCATCATGATAAAATATGTAGCATTGTTTACTCTCAAAAACATGTTAGTGTGAACAATACAGGCCATAACAGTGACACAGGTGTGGTTTTTCAGATGTCTTCTGAATTGTGCCCAAATTATGATCAAGTAGTATTTTAAATGTTATAAGCACATATTTCTATATTATGCGTGAACTACTCTAACACTTATTTGTGGAGGAAAAACGACTAAATCTTTACATTATAACACTGTTTTGGATCACCATTCCGCTGAAGGGGTTTTAAACAAATCACATGTAACTTTCATAATTAACTTTCATAATTAAATAAAGCAATAACACTAGTTATATTTAACATATTTATTATATAATATTGATACATGCACAACAGCAATGGCGCAGGACAGGTTTATACATGATTCCCATTGGAAATAAATTTCCTGGTGCTACTTCTGCCTCTTCACAGCCTCCTTGTGCTCTTCCTCCACAGCTACAACACAATAATGTAATCCCCCTTGTCATCAATTGAGCCTATATACCAATGTCCCTGTGTATATAACACCCTGTCTCTAACATACTCCCTAACACAATCCTGTGTATGGCCTGTGCTAGTAATTTGCCTGTTGAGGTTCACCTCCAGCATGGGTGACCACCATAATTTAGCCACAATCAAATGTCACCTAGAATGCTGAGCAAAAGGAGAAGAGGTAAGGGCCACTGCAGGCCCAGTTTTACCACTAGGCAGAGTAGGCTGCTGCCTAGGGACATTTACCATAAGGGACGCATCATTTTTAGTGTTATAAGTGTTTCTTTAGTTGATGTTGCCCCCTGTTAGGAATGTGGAGGTAGGACAGGAATACAGGCACAGAAGAACAGTGTATCAACACTGTTAGAGGTTGGATAGACAGTGGGCTCAACAGGAGTGCATTAAAAGTGTATGTAGCAACCCCTTCATGCTTGTCAGCATGCTCCAGCTACTGCTTTTACTACTCTGCAGCACTGCAAAACAGGCAGTGAATCATGGTTCCCAAGCAGCACAATGCACTCTACAGTTGCTGGACTGCAATGAGCGCCGAAGGCTGCAATGAGCCCATAGGATTTAGTCTCGTAGGACTTAGGACCCAAGCCCGTAGATGCAACTGTGAGCCCGCAGTTGCATGGCTGCACTAAATTCTGAATTTAACAGCCAAACCATGGAACCGGGAAGACCAGAAAAAAAAAAAAATATGCCTCAAATTAACTTACACACTCACACACAGTAAGGGGGGGGGGGTGCATTTTAATTTGAGACATATTTGACATTTTTCCACGATAGAAAATCCCCTAAGCGAGAAAAAAAAATGTCAGCCGAAAAAACGTAACAGGATGAAAACGAGGCCTGAAGGCAGTAAAAAAGAGCCCGAAGCCAGTAACACTTAAAACAAGCCAGTAACACTTAAGGCAAGACAGTAACACTTAACCCAAGCCAGTAGCATTTAACCCAAGCCAGTAACACTTAACCCAGGGCACTAACACTTTACCCAAGGCAGTAACACTTAACCCAAGTCAGTAACACTCATTGTGAGGCCCCTAAACTACACGGGAGGAGAGGCTCGCCATTAGCGCTGAGCATCAAAAAAGCACCAAAGTTGCGGGTTGGACGATGCCTGCAATGAGCACTAAGGCTCGTAAAGTAGACGAAAGGAGAGGCTTGCTATGAACGCCGAAGGTGCTCAGAGGGTGCACAGTCTCACATTGTGAGGCAAACAGCATTAGTACACGGGAGGGAGAGGAAGAGAGGCTCGCAATGAGCCCCAAAGGTGATCAATCGCAAGGCCTGTAAAGTACACAGGGGGAGAGGTTCGCGATGAGCATCGAAGGTGATCATTGCAAAGCAGAAAAGTTGCGGCTTGCCAAAACCGTCAATGAGTGGCAAAGCCATTGCGAGGCCTGTAAAGTACGTGGGGGGAGAGACTCGCAATGAGCACCAAAGGTACTCAGATTGTGTGTCAAACAGCATTTCCAGGCTTTCAATTTTAATACTGTCATTTTTGATGTGCAAGTAGCTAGTATATATATATATATATATATATATATATATATATATATATATACCGTATATACTCGAGTATAAGCCGAGTTTTACAGCCCTTTCTTTAAGGCAAAAAAAGGGCCCCCTCGGCTTATACTCGAGTCACTCTATCCCGTGTCTCTCTAACCCCCCCGTGTCTCTCTAACCCCCCCGTGTCTCTAACCCCCCGTGTCTCTAGCCCCCCCGTGTGTCTCTAACCCCCAGTGTGTCTCTCTACCCCCCGTGTCTCTTTCCCTCCCCCCTCCTCAACCTAAACCCCCTCAACCCCCCTCCTCCACCTACACCCCCCTAAATACTTCCCCCCTCTCCCCTCACTTACCTGCTTGTGCCATGGCCTCTGCTCCTTGACCCGGCGCCACATCACTTGATGTAGCATGCACGCGTCATTAGCATATACTGTGTGCGCCGGGTCAAGGAGCGGAGGCCGGAGCACAAGCAGGTAAGTGAGGAGAGAGGGGGGAGGTATTTTGGGGTTGAGGGGGATTGAGGGGGGGGTTGAGGTTGAGGAGGTGGGTTGGGGTTGAGGGAGGTTGAGGAGGGGGGTTGAGGGGGGTTGAGGAGTGAGGTTGAGGATGGGGGGGTTGAGGAGGGAGTTTGAGGAAGGGGTTGAGGATGGGGGATTGAGGAGGAAGGTTGAGGATGAGGAGGGAGGTTGAGGATGAGGGGTTGAGGAGGGCGGTTGAGGTTGAGGAGTGGGGTTGAGGAGAGAGAATGAGGATGGGGGGTTGAGGAGGGGGGTTAAGGAGGAAGGTTGACGAGGGGGTTAAGGATGGGGGGTTGAGGAGGGAGGTGGAGGAGGGGGTTGAGGAGGGAGGTTGAGGTTGAGGAGGGAGGTTGAGGATGAGGAGGGAGGTTGAGGATGAAGAGGGAGGTTGAGGATGAGGAGAAGGGCTTGAGGAGGAGGGTTGAGGATGGGGGGTTGAGGAGAGAGGATGAGGATGGGGGAGTTGAGGAGGGGTTGAGGATGAAGATAGGGGTTGAGGAGGGAGGATGAGGATGGGGGCTTGAGGAGGGGGTTGAGGATGGGGGGGTTGAGGAGGGAGGTTGAGGATTAGGAGGGAGGTTGAGGATTAGTAGGGGTTGAGGAGGGGGGTTGAGGTTGAGGAGGGGGGTTGAGGATGGGGGGTTGAGGAGAGAGGATGAGGATGGGGGGTTTAGGAGGGGGGTTGAGGATGGGTGTTTGAGGAGAGAGGATGAGGTTGGGGGGTTGAGGAGGGGGTTGAGGATGAGGAGGGAGGTTGAGGATGAGGAGGGAGGTTGAGGAGTGGGGTGGAGGAGGGTGATAAGGGAGGGTGGAAGAGACACATGGAAGGGAGAGGTTGGAAGAGACACGGAAAGAGAGGGGGACACAGAGGGCACAAGAGGGACACAGGGGGCAGCACATTTCCCACCCTCGGCTTATACTCGAGTCACACATTTTACCCAGTATTTTGTGGTAAAATGGGTGCCTCGGCTTATACTCAGGTCGGCTTATACTCGAGTATATATGGTATATATATATATATATATATATATATATATATATATATATATATATATATATATTTATATATATATATATATATATATATATATATATATATATATATATATATATATATATATATATACATTAGTTACACTCCTAGACCTGGGAACAAGCAAGGCAGAGGCTTCCCTCCATCCAGTTCTCTTGTTTTGAAGTTCACATTATCCACCTCTTCTCAACTTTCCTTTTGCGGACGGCTGTAATCTATTGCCCTCTTGGGTCACCCTCTCAATTTCTGGTTCTTTTTGCCGTCTGGCTTCCTCGCTTGGTGATTTCAACACTGCCACTGACACTCCTACCTCCACTACAGCTGCAAAATTACTTTCACTTACCTCTTCCCATGGCCTCTTGCAATGGACAGAGTCCCCATGATGGACACTCCCTTGACATTATATTTTAAAACCTCCAACCTTGTCATAACCCCATTCCCCCTATCTGACCACCAGAACCCACAAACACCTGCAAGCACTTGACTCACAACACCTTTCCAGTGTGCTACAAACCCTTCTCAGTCTCCTCACCACCCTCACCTGTCCAGCTCACAATACAACATGACTCTAACTTCCACTTTTGACACTCTTGCCCCCATAGCCAAAGGCAAATGAACTAATTATCCTCCATAACCATGGCACACTACGCAAACATGCTACATGCAGAGGTGCTCCCACACTGAATGACTAACTCGAAAACCGTTTGGGGGCTGCCCCAAAAAAAAACAATTTATTACAATTGTCTCTGTTCAAGTCTTGGGTGCCTCACGAAAGCTGCCCTTGCTTGTATTTTCAAAGTCTTGAGGGGCTAAGGGTTATGGGCTTCGGCCTCGTTTTGAGCCTTTTTAAAAACATTTACGTCTTTACGGCCGCCAATCTTTTTCTAGCTTAGCCGATTTTCAATCTCTGAATAACGCCAATTAAGCCTCAAATTAGCTTGCAACCTCATTCACAGGCTCCCGGCCTCTCCCCCTGTGCTGTGTATGAGGTTGTAAGTAATTTTTTCAAATTAATTGTCGTCTTTTCGTGGTCTTCTGACGGCTCCCGAGTTACGGGCTTGTAGAAAATATCGGCCGTTAAATATCGGGGCTAATCGCGGGAATCACCCATGAGCGCCTTCAATCTGTTTTCATCCTCCATTGGTGGAGTGTCCTCAGACAAAATAACAACTATAATGGGACAGTTGACCCTTAGAGGGACCCTGAAAGGCCACAATTGCAAGGTCTGCAATGAGCGCCTGTGGCACCCATTGTGAGCCCTGCAATAAGTGCCTTTGTCACTCATTGCAGCAAAGTCATCAAGGCCTCATGATGAGAGCCTACAGCACTCATCATGAGGCCTGCAATGAGCACCCTTGGCGCTCTTTGCTCATGTGCAAACTTGTAATATTTAACATAGTGTTACCAACAATCTCGCAACTATGACAACTGTATATATATATATATATATATATATATATATATATATATATATATATATTAATATATATATACAAGCATAACCCATGTAACACTTCATATGCTTTCCAAGAAAACCCTGGGCTAAAATTTGATAAATAGGATAGGAGAATACACAAGTTTAAATGTAATTTTAAGTTACTGTATTTTTATATTAACTTGCAAAATACATTATTCAAAACACAAAAACATACTGGCCTCCATTCAATTGCATACCAGACATAAGTTTGCTGACTTGAAATTTGCAAAAGTTACAGAGCGATTAAATTGAACAAGGCCGGAGTTTAAGTGCCGAACCCTCAAAACCGTAAACCCTGGTTTTGTATGTAACGCTTCTGGGTATCCAATCAGATGAAGCACACCAAACTCAAGCAAGCACGTAATTTCCAATCCTATCGCAGCCCAATTAACCAATTGGAACCGGATAACGCTAATAAACACCGCGGGAAGACTACTGAAACGGTAAAACCTCTATAGGCCCAAACTCAATTTCTTATTTTCATTTTTAATGCATTGTTTACTTTGTTTTTAAACGTAATAACTGTAATATAACCAAGCATGAAGACATCCTGTATAGCAAACTGTCATAACAGTGAATTCATGTCATTGGTCTGGGGATTGACAGATCAACATAATCTAGGTTGTAGTTTTAAAGATGTGCCCATGGTTTGACCTCTCAGTTTATGTCACATTAAAGTTACAGCCTCATTATATTACTGTTTTTTTTTTTTTTTTCTGTATCATATCACACATTGGTATGTGCATTCCAGGGTAACATTCACAGTTTTTTTTATGGCTATCAACTGGATTGTATATTGTATATTTAGATAGCAGCAACATGTATCAGCCATTGGTATGTGGCAATATCAATAACTATGGGGTATATTTATGAATATGAAAGGTGATGGCTGTGTATCACTTGTTGTTAATGTTATTACTTCAAGCCCATTCTCACCTTGCAAGGATTAAGGCCAGTCAGTATCCAGTATTTCTGGAATTTTAACTATACTGCTCATGGACATCCTGCTCATCAACAGTGCGTCCCACAGATTTTAGTCCACCACCTTGATGAGACCGCCACCTGTAGCTCTGGCATTTGCAGCTTCCTCAGCCATCGTCCTCTTCACTATGGATTGGCAGATGCGTAAGATATTGAGGAGTTGCTGCAGGTTTCTAGTGAGAGCCTTACCAACGATGATCTCCAAGAACTGACATAAAAAGGAATTAATGCAGAACCTGAAAATAATGATTCTGAAAATTAGGAACCCTACCAAGATTGGGCTCATGAGAAAAATTAAAACAGACTTTTGACAGCTAAAAAATGTAAGTCTATATTTCTTTGTACATTCAGTGGCCCCTATTCAATTGAGTTAGTTACTGGAGCCCATAATGTAGCCCGAAAAGTAATTTGCTATTCAATTGGTGCAAACAATTTGCGGATTACAAGCTGAAAATGCAGTTGTTAAAATCGTAACTCCAACCTATCTAAACCTTTGATCTTTCAAGCCCGCAAATGTTACAATCATTAAAATGGCAAATCGCTATTCAATTGCTACAATTCCCCACGGATGCAATTGCCTTCAAACCAGCAAACGGCAAACGTTGCAAAAATATTACGGGTTCCAAATAGGACTCGCAAAGAGTTTACAGACTAGTTTGTAACACTGCAAAAGACTATTAAAATACACTACTGGACTTTAAAATATGAGTGCAACTCGGACCTTGGTAGGCGTGACCGAAAATGTGCTAGCTGCCGCGCAATGCCGTGAGAGGCCGATTAAGATGGCGTCCACTGACAATTGGACCCCATATGATTGACTGCAGAGGACCGGGACATGGGAGTGGAACTGCTGGCGATCAGTGTTTGCAGCTGTGTTGTAAGCAGCATAGAGCAGCTCACACGCTGAGGATTCGCCACGCCAAATGATAGTGGGCAGTTTCTCCTCACTACCAAATGAGTGCTGACAACGTGGATGGACCTGCATGGCTAATTCAGAGCTGCACAGGACCTAACTGGAACAAAAAATGTGGATGTGGGTTAAAACCCTTTCCCACATGGGCTCTAGTTCAGCAATACATCACCCTGATCCAGGAAGTATTGATACCAGTAACCAGCGTGATCAGCATCAGCTCTGGAGAGCTAAAGCTAAGTATTCCATTCCCACTCTGCTCAATTGAACTCTGTATTACACAACAACAACCCACAATATGCTATTAGGATGTTGAATTATAATAAACAGGGTTATAAACCCTGATAACAAATCACAAATAGGGAGACAATGAAAGGGATACAGATATCAAAATATAACATCCAATGGGCTCTTAAAGGAAACCAAACATTGAGTTATAGTTTTTCTGTTTTACTCTGATTATTGTGGTGGACTAGTGCCCCTCCCTAATAAAATCGGGAGGGTTTTCTGGCATCAGACTATAGCAAACCAGTATTTAAGGTATTGCAATAACCAGTGGGGAATTGGCAGCAACTTTGGAAACTGTCCTCTCACTATATTGTGATAATTTAAAAGAGGTGGGTTATTCCCCTCTCTTAACGAACTCTTGCGAGGTACTGTTGTGAGGTACTATTCTTCAATTCTAAATATTGTAGAGGGATTAGTGCCTCTTCCTAATAAAATCAAAATATCTTCTTGGCACCACATCATATACAAGAATTATAAGGACATTGACTAAACTTAATCGTTATAACAACCACATTTAAGAATATCTAATCCAAACATTTGTAAGGATCAAATGCAAGTAACCTAGGACAACTCTAATACTCTTCTATAGTAGAATTTGGAGTGTACTATCACATATATAGTTGTGAGCGTACGGGCCGTTGCTCACGCTTGCGGGCCCGCAAGCGTGAGCAACGGCCCGTATGCTCAGTTGCTAGCATGGAGCCGCGGCCCTCACGTCTCCTGTAGCACACTGCTGTGGTGGGACTATGCCTGAAGAGGAGGCTGTGCCAGTGAGCCTGTGTGGATGCTGTGCCCCGGGGGGTGTTAGGACACTGATCCTGCAGCATGCAGCAGCCACACCGCAAGGAGATTCCATGGGCAGACTCTACTGGTGAGTGTGCCCAGCAATGCATGGGCAATGGCACTGAGAGGGTTAACCCCTGCACTGCTATGTGGGCCTGTTCTGGGCCTGCAGGGGTTAATGCTCTACATGCTGAGGGTCAGGTAGTAGTAGATGGGGTCTCCTATAGGCGTCTGGGGTGATATATATGGAGATATAGAGGTCTGCACATATTGCATGTGAAATAACCTATTAATATTAGAATGTTATCATATAGGTTGGAATGGATCTTACTATATGATTGTATCAACTGTATAACATGGAAATACCTGCACCTATAGGATTCAGTTATATACTCTGCCTCTGATCTTACCATGTGTGCTTATAGGATTCTATGTATCTGAACTTACCATATGTTCTGCACATGATCTTTTTAAAAGTATTTGATATAACATAAATAGTGACCTCCATATCATGCTGCTATATGCCCCATAGATGTGTTTACCATATGTGCTGTCTGGCATTGTACTATATACACTAATGATGTTAGTTAATGCACTGTATATATTCTTACTATAAGCACTGTGTTTGAACCTAATTTCTGCGCAGTATGGGATATTACTATGTGCATTATAATACCTTACCATATGTGCTGTATGACATCTTACCGAAGGCGCTCCTTGCCAGCAACTGCGACCCTCCCAAAATTTACTTATATTACGCAAACAACACGTCACACCAACGACCCTCACAAACAACATACGAGACATGTTAACACTGATTACGACCTCGCAAAAATCAGCCGCAACTCGCGAACATGAAAAAAAAAAAACACAATAAATACACACAGCACATACATAAAAAGCTTACCGACAGCAAGAGAGAGCATCCAGGACCTCAGAAAAACTACTTACACCTTCACTTAACTAAAAATAAAAGAGTTTACACACTTAAAAATTCTCTAAGCGACAGAAAGAATCGTCCGCAACTCGCGAACATCACAAAATGTAAAACACAATAAATACACACAGCACATACATAAAAAGCTTACCTACAGCAAGAGGGAGCATCCAGGACCTCAAAAAAAAAAAACTTACACCTTAATTTACCTCAAAATAAAAGAGTTTAGACACTAAAAAATTCTCTAAGCGACAGAAAAAATGGCGGCGAACAAAATGAAACGAAGCTACAGCGCTCTAACCACGGAAAACACCACAAGAAACTCGCAAAACACCACAAAAGACCTACGGATAATCCGCTAAGACGCATACCACACATTACCCGCCATTTTACTCCAATGTGGAAGTACACAACTACGCTAACGGTTACGGCTCGCGAAAGCACAGTATTACACTGCACACATTCATCACGCTTACACAGCAGCTCCACACCACTAATGCTGCAGCAACATCAAAACAGATTGCTAGCTCTTCAACACAATGCTTCAAAATAGGTAAAGTATATTCATTTATTATTTTAAATTACATATTTCAGTAGGACACACAAAACACCATTAGCTACCTTACAATTCCATTGCCGTCATTTTTTGACGGGCAATTCGCTAGTCACATATATAGTTGTGAGTATGCGGGTTGTTGCTAACGCTGCTGTCTCGCATAGCGAGCCTGCGGCCCTCGGAAAGCAAGAGCCTCAGTTGCTGGCATGAAGTGCCAAAGGCGCTCCTTGCCAGCAACTGCGGACCTCGCAAAATTTACCGACTTACGAAACAAAAATCCGAGACGCATTACGACCCATTACGACCTCGCAAAAAAGCCCGAAACCTGCACACATGAAAACATAAAAAACACAATAAATACACACCACAAATACATACAAAGCTTACCTACAGCAAGGGGGGGCACCCAGGACTTCGAAAACTGAAGTTGCACCTCAATTTAACTCGAAATAAAAGAGGTAAAAAATGGCCGCCGAAAAAAACGAAAATGAGGCTACAGCACTCTAACGACGCAAAACACAACCAAACACCTACGGATTTTCTGAAAAAGACGTATAAGATCCGAAAACAAGGACGCAACCCGCGCGACCTGAAAAACATTAGAAACACAATAAATACACACAACAAACACAGATATAGGCACTAGACCCATGGAGGCATTGACAATGGAGACTAGATCTAACATACATTTTTTAGATTGAAAACAAAGACTAGGAGGGGTAAGAAAGGCCTTAAATATATTCAAACCACACAAAAAAACAAAAAAGAATTAAATTCCCTATGGGTGTTTAACCTCTCAAAATTCCAACTCTCTAGTCACCATATACAGTATCTGTACTACAAAAGGGATTTAATTTTTCCCCTACTGATGACTTTAACCTGTGTGAGTAAGATGTACATTTATTTGCCAGGAAACTTGCTCTTAAAAAACATTTCTCAAAAAGAGGAAATAACATGTGTTTAAATAGTTATGATCAGAAAACTTTGAAAACATTAGCTCTAACTAAGAGTCAATCTTCAAATCTAACCAAACAAGAAACACAGGCCCTACAAGAATTCAAAATCAACAAGAACATTATTATAAAAAAATGCAGACAAGGGGGGCAATGTTGTTGTTTTGGATAAAACAGATTATATTGAGGAATGTCTCAGATTGCTTAATGACAAAAATTGTTACATTAAAATTAAGTCTGGACCATACAGTGAGATTCTTAGAAGAACTATCAGAGATGCTCCACAAAGGCCTAGAAAATAAAACCATTAATAAACAAGAATTTGAATTCATGCTCAGTAAAAATCCTAAAGTGGCTACCTTTTACACCATACCAAAAATTTATAAGAATGCCAAGAAACCCCCAGGGAGACCGATAGTATCGGGTATTGGCAATTTAACTGAAAACTCTAGTAAATATCTAGATCAAATTCTAAGAGAATTTGTATTCAGCCTTTCTTCTTATGTTAAAGACTCTAAGGAAGTATTAACAAAACTAGATGGCATACAATCTTCAAAAAAATACCATACTGGTGTCACTTGATGTGGAAGCTTTATACACTAGCATCCATCATGCTAAAGGAATAGCTGCTGTCAAGTATTTCCTTAACAAACAAGGCAATCAATATGCCATACACAATGAATTCATCTTAGCCTTACTAGAATTTATCTTAACCCATAATTATTTTATCTTTATGGATAAATTCTATAAACAAATACGAGGAACGGCGATGGGTACAGCCTGCGCCCCCACCTATGCAAATTTATTCTTGGGGTGGTGGGAAGAGCAAATGGTTTTTAGAGAAGAAATGGAGATATACACTTCACACATAGAACTCTGGGTTCAATTTATCAATGACATTTTAATACTCTGGAATGGTTCCACTGAACAATTACAGAACTTTATAAAAACTCTTAACGCCAATAATTTAGGCCTTTATTTGACATCAGAAAGTAGCCATGAGTAAATTACATTCTTGGACTTAGAAATATTTAAAACAAGAGATGGTACTGTTGGCACTAAGACCTATAGAAAACCTACAGCTACTAACAGTTTGTTGCATGCTGAAAGTAGCCACCCTAAGGCCTTGATAGAAGGCATACCTATTGGTCAATACTTGAGAGTAAAAAGAAATTGCTCTAATGACAAAGACTTTGAGAAAGAATCTCAGGACCTACAATGTCGCTTCTTGGAAAGAGGGTATTCAAAAAAAATCAGAGAGCCAAAAACACCAAGAGAGATTATCTCCTAAAGGATAAAAAGAGAGAATCAGACAACACTGTAAGATGCATTGGAACTTCCAATAACAAATGGCATGAGGTTAAAAAAATATTTAATAAACATTGGGGTATTTTATTGGATGATAAAGATCTGAAACCATATCTACCCATCCATGCAGCTATTACCAGTAGACGGTCTAGAAATCTAGGAGACTACCTCTCAAAAAGTCATTTGGAAACAGAGAAGGGCCAATCATGGTTACAAAAAACAAAAGGCTGCTTTAAATGTCATTCATGCAAAGCATGTAAATATGTCAAACCGACAAAACATTTTCTTTCAGAAAAACAAACATATAAGATAAAACATTTTATTACATGTAAAACAGAGGGTGTTATATACTTGATAACATGTTTGTGTGGAGCCAGATACGTAGGTAAAACCTGTAGAGAATTCAGGAGACGTATTCTGGAGCACATCTATAGTGTCCAAAAAGAATATGATAACCCAATAGCTATGCATGTCAATAATAAACATAAAGGCAATATTAGTTCTGACATTTACAGGTATAGATCATGTTGCAAAAACAATAAGGAGAGGTGACATAGACACTGAGGGCCTCATTCTATAATCGGCCGTAGGAGATGCGGGGCCGCAAGGACCGGCCGCAAGCTATTCGGCTATTCTATTCCCCTCCGGCCGGGGATTCCGGCAGGCTTGCGGCCGGCGCCTTGTTATCCCTTGCGGCCTCTCGCGCCGGAGGAAAGCCCTTGATCTAAAACGGCCGCAAGAGTTTCGGCCGCAAGAAAATCCTGGTTGCTATTCAATTGCTCCTGGAACCCTCTCTGCAAGGCTAAAACCGAGCCACAGCTTACTTGCAGCAAAAAGGTCCCGCTAGCACCAATTAAGCACATTATAAAGCCGAAATAAAGCTATCCTGCACTCTGAGGAGACTATAAAGTGATTGTAGGTGTTAGCAAAAATAGCACAACATTCCCCTATACTCAAATCCGTAAATACATTATTTTTTAATTTATGTCACATATCCATGGAAAAAGTTCAGAGGGCTTGGAGCACCTCAGACCCGCCCACGCTGCGGCCGGAAAATAAACAGTTAATGTAAACTCAGATTTGGGCTGATGTGCAAGCTTGAGAGGTGGTTGCTATTAATCCTCATGTCCCCCAATATGATCCCTAGCATTTACAGAGCTTTACAGTGCCGTCTTGAATTTATTTTTGCATTTAAAGATTTCTGAGCTTACGGCCGGTTGCAAGATATACGGCCGGCCGTAAGGGGAGATCCATCGCAGCCTTGCGGCCGTTTTACGGCCGATAATAGAATGAGGCCCTGAGTTATTAAAGAAAGAAGCCAAATGGATCTATCTATTAGACACTAAAAAAACGAAGGGCCTGAATGAAGGCTTCACCTTTACTCTTTATATTTAAAATCTCATGAAACCACAGTATAATATTATCAAGGACTAAATTTACATACTGGATGAATATCAATTTTTGTCATTATATAAGCAATACTATAAACGCATGGGGTTCATATTCAACTGGTTTTGTAATATGGAGAATAATTATAATACCAAATGTAAAGGATGTTAATAAACATAGGTAATTAGAAATAAAGCCAACTTGGTTTTACACACCAAGCATTAAATAGGTAAACAATAGACAATTACCTTGCCTTAACTTTGGTTATTTGGAATATAATAAATAGCCAATATAAATAATCTTATTTACATTCTCCTAATTATATAGATTCTTGATGTAAAGCCACATTTTGGTTGTAAAGATTATGTATATCTATCATATACATCATTAAATATCTTAATAATATACATATATCCATACCCAATACCAAAACCCGATTATGTTTGTTATATTCCCTTATAGACTTTCTACATTTAACATCAGCCAAATTTCTAAACAAAGAGTTAACTAATTACATTTTTAATTGTAAGGTTAAAGGATTATGTATTTAATCCTATCAGGTTTTTAACTCCGTTTCTGTTGCCATGACTACGCCAGCCTTTAAAAAGGTACTATGGGAAGGCTGACGTAACCCTTGATGAAATTCAAGAAACGTACGTCGCGTTCACATAGGAACGTCGTCGCGGGTCAATTACGTCACTAATGTGCGTCCAGACCGCGGCGTGCTAAGCAGAGAGCTAGCGTTTTTGTTCTCAGGCCCATAGCATAAAGTCCCTTCCCTGTTCTGAACATTTAAGCTATTTAGCTAGTATAACCTCAGAAATAAGGTAAGGATATACATAGAAAGATCCTGGTGACAAACGCTGCAATTATTGGGATAATATTGATGCAGTATTTGGACTATATTCAATCAGCCAACACTGTAATTTCAGAAAGCAGTGGATTTGGAAAGCAACATAGTATTGATACATTCATTATTTATTTCAGTATTGAGGCATTCACCACTCAATATTTGTCACTGTGTCTCCTTAGAAATACCAGCACATAGCTGGATAATAGAACCTTCTGTACCAATTCAGCCTGCTATATACTATATATATTTATTTATATGTTTCACCTTTATACAGATGTATAGCACACAGCTGTACACTATATTAATCGCAGCACCTGGCAGAACCTACAACCCAAATGCTAACAGTGATGCAGACAAAACAGAATATCACAAATCTAAAAAAATATATATATTAACTCCATAATGCCAATAGTGGCGCACTCAAATCAGGATACTACAACAAATGTTATTAACACATATAAAAACAAGAATAGATCCTGCTTTCTGTGCACCAAATTCAAAGCCTAACCCCATAACCTAAACCTACAATGCCAACTGTCGTTCACACAAAACAGTATACTACTACGAATATTGTCATATTTAAACATTTGCATTTCTGTCTTTCTTTTTCAACAGACACTGCCTAAAGAGGGTCACAGGAACATTGGCAGCAGGGGACCCTCTGTCATTAATACACAACTAAGAATTCTACAGAACAGGTACAGTATAACAAGTAAAAACAAAAAAACAATAATCTATCCTGTTTGGTGTGCGCAAAGATCAAAATGCACTTCAACATAAATAACCCTCTAAGCGTAACAGCAGAACCTACAACCCTAATGCTAACACTCACATATACAAAACAGAATAGAACAAAACAAAAACAAAAAAATTCAATCCATAATGACAATAGTGGCGCACATAAAACAGGATACTACAACAAATTTTGGTCACAGATATAAAATGAAAAATAGATTATGTTTTTAATGCCACAACCTATAAGCCTAACCCCACAACCATAACAAATCATCTCAACAGTGGCGTACACAAAACAAGATACTACAACAAATATTGTTAACACATATAAAATAGAAGGCTATATCCTGTTTTCTGTGCATCAAACTCAAACACTAACCCCATAACCTAAACCTAATGCCAATTAAGGTGCGTACAAAACAGTATACTGCTACCAATATTGTTAACACATATAAAATGGAACAATAAATACTCTTTTCTGTGCACCAACCTCTAAGCCTAACCCCATAACCTAAACCTCTAATATCAACTGTGATGCACACAAAACAGGATAGTACAACAAATGTTGTTAACACGTACTAAATCAAACAATACATCCTTTTTTGGGTGCACCAACCTCTAAACCTAACCCCATAACCTAAACCTATAATGGCAACAGTGGTGCACACAAACCAGAATAATACAACAAATGTTATGAAAACATAATAAATGCAAGGATCTATCCTGTATTTTATGCACTACTCTCTAAGCCTAACCCCATAAGCTAATCCTCTATGAATACATACAAAATGGAAGTATATTTCCTGTTTTATATACTGCAAACAAAAAAATATTGATTGTGATTTTAACATTTCCATCTCTCTCTTTAATTCTCAACAGACCCTGCCTGAAGACTCTAATCATCTCCACAGCAATTTCAACAGAACACATTGAAACAAGAGGTACAGTATTACAAGTAAAACAAAAACAAAAATATTTAATAAATCCATAATGCCAATACTGCTGCACACAAAATAGGATACTACAACAAATGTGATTAACAGATATAAAATTAAAAATTGTCTTTTTGCTATGCCACAACCTATAAGAGTAACCCCACAACTAAAACCTCTAATGCCAAATGGGGTGCACACAAAACAGCATACTGCTATCAATATTGTTAACACATATACAGGGAGTGCAGAATTATTAGGCAAGTTGTATTTTTGAGGATTAATTTTATTATTGAACAACAACCATGTTCTCAATGAACCCAAAAAACTCATTAATATCAAAGCTGAATATTTTTGGAAGTCGTTTTTAGTTTGTTTTTAGTTTTAGCTATTTTAGGGGGATATCTGTGTGTGCAGGTGACTATTACTGTGCATAATTATTAGGCAACTTAACAAAAAACAAATATATACCCATTTCAATTATTTATTTTTACCAGTGAAACCAATATAACATCTCAACATTCACAAATATACATTTCTGACATTCAAAAACAAAACAAAAACAAATCAGTGACCAATATAGCCACCTTTCTTTGCAAGGACACTCAAAAGCCTGCCATCCATGGATTCTGTCAGTGTTTTGATCTGTTCACCATCAACATTGCTTGCAGCAGCAACCACAGCCTCCCAGACACTGTTCAGAGAGGTGTACTGTTTTCCCTCCTTGTAAATCTCACATTTGATGATGGACCACAGGTTCTCAATGGGGTTCAGATCAGGTGAACAAGGAGGCCATGTCATTAGATTTTCTTCTTTTATACCCTTTCTTGCCAGCCACGCTGTGGAGTACTTGGACGCGTGTGATGGAGCATTGTCCTGCATGAAAATCATGTTTTTCTTGAAGGATGCAGACTTCTTCCTGTACCACTGCTTGAAGAAGGTGTCTTCCAGGAACTGGCAGTAGGACTGGGAGTTGAGCTTGACTCCATCCTCAACCCGAAAAGGCCCCACAAACTCATCTTTGATGATACCAGCCCAAACCAGTACTCCACCTCCACCTTGCTGGCGTCTGAGTCGGACTGGAGCTCTCTGCCCTTTACCAATCCAGCCACGGGCCCATCCATCTGGCCCATCAAGACTCACTCTCATTTCATCAGTCCATGAAACCTTAGAAAAATCAGTCTTGAGATATTTCTTGGCCCAGTCTTGACGTTTCAGCTTGTGTGTCTTGTTCAGTAGTGGTTGTCTTTCAGCCTTTCTTACCTTGGCCATGTCTCTGAGTATTGCACACCTTGTGCTTTTGGGCACTCCAGTGATGTTGCAGCTCTGAAATATGGCCAAACTGGTGGCAAGTGGCATCGTGGCAGCTGCACGCTTGACTTTTCTCAGTTCATGGGCAGTTATTTTGCGCCTTGGTTTTTCCACACGCTTCTTGCGACCCTGTTGACTATTTTGAATGAAACGCTTGATTGTTCGATGATCACGCTTCAGAAGCTTTGCAATTTTAAGAGTGCTGCATCCCTCTGCAAGATATCTCACTATTTTTGACTTTTCTGAGCCTGTCAAGTCCTTCTTTTGACCCATTTTGCCAAAGGAAAGGAAGTTGCCTAATAATTATGCACACCTGATATAGGGTGTTGATGTCATTAGACCACACCCCTTCTCATTACAGAGATGCACATCACCTAATATGCTTAATTGGTAGTAGGCTTTCGAGCCTATACAGCTTGGAGTAAGACAACATGCATAAAGAGGATGATGTGGTCAAAATACTCATTTGCCTAATAATTCTGCACTCCCTGTAAAATCTAAAAAAAAAAGGAAGTTTTTTTGTGCACCAACCTCTAAGCTGAACACCATAACCTAAACTTCTAATGCCAACTGTGGGGCACACAAAACAGGATGCCACAACAAATGCTGTTAACACATACTAAATCAAATAAGATAACCTGTTTTATGTGCAACATCACTCCATCTCTCTCTTTCATTCTCAACAGACACTGCCTGAAGACTCTCATCATCTCGACAGCAAAACATTTGAAGAAAAGAGGTACAGTATTACAAAGTATTACAAGTAAAAAAAAAAAAAAAAAACACTGCTGTTTACACATATCAAATGGAAGTACATCATAACCGTAAACCCCCATTAACAACATTGGCGCATGCACAACAGGATAGGAAGAAAAAACAAAATAAGCACTACCCTAAACCCTAATAACAACAGTGCTGCACACAAAACACAAAATGACAATGCTCTTAATATATACAAAATGGAAGGATATATCATATTTCTGGTACCATCTAAGCCCAACTCCATATGCCAAACAACTAATGACAACAGTAGCGCAAAAAAAAAAAAAACAACTAAACACATAATAACAACACTGCCACAAACAAAACCCGATAATACAAGAAATGCTGTTCTCATATACAAAATAAAAGGAACTATTATATTTGCTGTGCGCCTTTCACACCATACACTGTAACCTAACTAATCTGATAAGTCTAACCTCCCAAACCTAACCTCATAATGCAAACAGTGCTGCGCACAAAACAGGATATGAGAAAAAAACTAAAGCAAAAAAAAAGGTAAAACAAATCAAGAAACAAAGGAGCAAAAGTACTAATGGACTACTTTTATTTACAGATTAATATGAGTGAAACTGACAATAAACAGGGAAAGAAAAGACTAACTAGAGAACGTCAAAGAACATTGGCAGATCATCAGACGCTGGAGCAGAAGGAAATTTGACGACAAAAAGAACGGGAGAGACTCGCAAGCAGGTGACCAATTAACATCCAAGCCCAAGAAGGCTACTAAAAAACAAAAGCATTTAGAAAATGTGGATCAACAATCAGATAAGAATTCTAATGAGGATTTAGACAGTCACATTGATATATCTTCTCACAATTGTCCTTTATTTAAATCTTTAGCAGTAGAGGTTCTTAATTGTGGTAATATGAATATTGTCTGTCAGTTTTGTGGGGCTTATCATTTCCAACAGGAAAAACCCAGAGATGGCCAGTTCGTTAGTTGCTGTCAAAAAGGCAAGGTAAGACTTCCAGAAAGGCCCAATTCCCAACATATTTAAAAAAGTATTATGACAGAGCCTTCTATCCCTAACTACATTTTTTTAAAAACAAACATAAGATCCTACAATAGTGCCATATCCTTTGCATCTATGGGTGCAACATTAGCTACTATAGTGCCAGGACATGGCCCTTACTGCTTCAAAGTACAAGGACAAATTTACCATTGTACTTCTTATTTACATCCAGAAGAAGGGGAGCAAAGAAAATGTGCTCAACTATGTGTCCTAGATACTATGGAAGCTGTTGAACAATGTATGCAGCTTCCAGAAATAAAAAATGATTACCCATTGTGTTTATAGAGCTTGATGACCCAAAACCCGTACACTCAAGCCTATAAAAAAAGGTCAGAAATAGAACAAGAACAAATAACTCATGCACAATTACATCAGTTACCAATCCCAGAAGTCAATATGGTTCTTAAAAGAGATCGACATACTGATAAACGCTGTTACAACTTACCAACGTCAAATGAGGTTGCAATGGTCTTTCAAAATGATGAGGGAGAATCACCATTTCAAAGGGATATTAGAATATATCCCAGAAATGAGGAGTAACATTTTATCAACATAAGTATCTTAAGTACAAATTTAGATCCAATGACATATCCAATTTTTTCCCAAATGGGGGAGCCAGATGGCAACCAAAATTAACAGTTACCCCAATTCAAAAGTACGCGTTAGAAATAACATTTCCATGCTTGAATTTAAAGTGGCTCAAACTGCCATTAGAGATGGATTTAATCCCATTTTATGTCGTGGAAAACTGACACAATAATGGATCATTGATTCACATTAGCAAGTTGAGGCATATAATTTAAATTTCATCAAATATAAACAAGATAAACTACGTTTATAGCAGTATTTTGGACTGATGGATTATGTCGCTGAGGCAGCTACAAACAGAGAGCTTGCAGCTGGCAAAGCCATCATTTTACCTTCTTCTTTCCAAGGATCTCCTCGCAATATGCGAGAAAGATACAATGTTGCTATGGCTATTGTAACTAGATTTGGAAAACCAGATTTATTTATTACATTTACATGTAATCCACAATGGCCAGAGATTGCACAGAATCTGCTAATTGGACAAACTGCTTCCGATAGACCAGATTTGGGGGCAAGAATCTTCAAAATAAAATTAACTGAATTAATACATGACATAACCATAACTCAGTTATTTGGCAAATGTCTGGCTTATGTTTATACCATTGAATTTAAAAAAAGAGGACTTCCACATGCACATTTGCTTATAATTCTTCAAGAAAAATATAAATTTGGATACTGGTGATAAAGTGGATTCAGTCATCATTGACAGTCATCATTGCTGAACTACCAGATCCAGAAATACATGGTAGACTATAAGAGATTGTAACTCATTGCATGATTTATGGACCATGTGGAGATATTAATCCACAATCACCATGTATGGAAAATAAAAAATGCACTAAAGAACTTCCAAAAGATTATAGAGACAAAACATATGCCAATTGATGGCTATCCATTATATAGAAGAAGAGAAGGCCAAACTGCCATTATGTGTGGCAAAAAATTGGATAACAGATATGTGGTGCCATACAATCCACATTTACTCGTGAAGTATAATGCACACATTAATGTGGAAGACTGCACTTCTATAAAATCCATTAAATATGTCTACAAATATATTTACAAAGGCTATGATGCAGCTACTGTAGTGGTAAAAAGTGCAGAAAACCGAGATCAAACTGCGTTCTTACATGATGAACTTGCATCTCATGTAGATATTCACTATGTAAGTGCGCCAGAAGCAATGTGGCATCTTCTCAAATTTGAAGTGCATGATCGCTCACATGCAGTATATCAATTAGCTGTACATTTGCCCAAAAGACACTTAGTTTATTTCAATGTTGGAAATAAAAGAAATGCTTTGGCACAAAGTGAGCATCGGCAAACTACACTAACTGTGGGGTTTCAATGAAATTGTACTGAATTGGAGGCAAGGGAATTGTTGTATATTGACATTCCCTACCATTATGTTTTTGTTAATGTATTATGGCGAAAAAGAAAAAGCTGTGGAAATAAAATTATAACTCAAATATACACTGTAAATTCAAGAGACCTTGAACGTTTTTGCTTATGTTTACTCCTTTTAAATGTTCCTGGTGCACCAAAGTTTTGAACAGTTGAGAACTGTTAATGACACAGTTTATGACACATTTCATTTAGCTGCGCGACACAGAAGCTTCCTGGCTGATGATACAGAATGGGAAAGATGTCTAGAAGAAGCAACATTGTGTCAAATGCCACAGCAGATAAGAGAACAATTTGCATTCATTTGCATATTCTCAAATGCTCCAAATGCATTAGCTTTGTGGGACAAATTTGAAACAAATATATCTGAGGACTTTTTGCAACGATACAATGAGCCTATTGCAGAATTAAAAACATTAATTGAAATTCAACAGGTCTTTCTCTCTCATGGATTAAATTGTGCAAATCTTAATCTGCCAGATCCAGGAATCATAGCTTAAATAAACTTGGAAGACTATGATATTCAGCTTCAAAACCAAATAACACAAGAAAGACTTGCAACTTTAAATACCTTACAATTGCAAGCATTTAACGCCATAAAAAGTGCTCCAGAGGATGACTTGCTCAAAGAGCGTTATTTCTATCTAGATGAACCTGGTGGATCAGGAAAAATGTATCTATATAATTTATTGATGAGTTTTGTTCGTGCACAAGGTGAAATAGCACTGCCATTTGCAACAACTGGAATTGCCGCACTTTTTTTAGAAGGTGGAAGAACTGTGCATAGTGGATTTAAACTGCCAGTTCCTATTCTGGAAACATCAGTGTCGGATATAAGAATGACATCATTACAAGCAAAAATTAAGAAAGGTAAATCAATTATCATCAATGTCATGCCATGCTCTACAATGCATTGACCGTTTGTTGCGTGAAGTCATGGATAATGATTGGAGATTTTAGACAAACATGACCTGTTGTTGTCCATGGAAATCGCACGGACATTGTAGAAACATGTATTAAGTCAAGTACACTATGGAAACTCTTTTCTCACCTCAAATTAGAACAAAATATGAGATCACAAGGACAAAATGAATTCAATGAGTGGCTCATCAAAATTGTAGAAGGAAAAACAGAACAAATTCAGAATTTACCCAATGATACCGTGGAAATTCCATCTCATATGATTTGCAAACAGGACATTATATCGGCTATATTCCAAAATACAATAAGTAACAACGATTATGCAGAGCTTGCAACAAAAGTAATATTAACTTTAAAAAAATAAGGATGCATTGCTGCTTTTTTTTTTAATATTTTTATTTTACAAATATACAAATATACATAGTTGCATATACAATACATTACAATCCATTCATTTCTAAAAACTAACACATTTTCATGCCCTTTCTCTTTATTAGTCATAGTAACATATTTCCTGAAATTTTAACTATAAAGGACATTCTCCCTACACTTATTGATTTCTTTAATAGCCTCTTTTCCCCTCCCAACATTTATATCCCGAGAGACCCGGCTCTTATTAACTTTTAACCTCCTCTATCCTACCAGGCCTTTTTAGATCAAGGTATCCACCTGGACTACAGGGGGCTTTTATTTTAGCCGATGTGTGGGAGAACCTTATTTTTAATTTGGCTTTATTATGTTTATTACTAATGTAGGACCTTTAGTGAGTCAATGTATTGAATATACAAAAAGCTGTAATTTAATTCCTAACTTTTAAATTTTGGTTGGGAAATTTTCACCCTAGTGAAGAAGTCAACCAATTGAGCTTTATTTCTTAAATACCTTTCATACACCTGATTTCCACCCTATCATCTCTCAGACATTCTAGCCAGGTTGGAATGGGAAGGCGGAGAAGGGCCAGGGAGGGAATGTTCTGCCGTGGAAAACATGATGTTGTAGTGAGGTACCTCCGCAGGGGTTAATTAGAAATGGAATCCCAAATGGTCCATTTTACAGGATCCTGTTTTAGCTGAAATGCAATAATAAAATCTCTCTCTAATTCCCAATTATATCCCAACATGACCAATATTTCGGATAGTTTTGGAAGAGCATCTTTCCTCCAATTGCGTGCAATTGCAGTTTTAACTACCTGAAAAATTTGAGTCATAAACGCTTTATTTTTTATATCCAACTTAGGAGGAAACAAATTAAACAACGCCGTCTGCGGATTTGCTATAATATCTGTCTTGAGTATATTAGATAAATATTCAAAGAACTCCTCCCAAAGTAGAAGGGATATAGGACATTCCCACCATATATGAAACATATCTGCTGATTTCCCACAATTCCTCCAACATAGTTTGGCTTCTGGGTTAAATGATATAAAGTACATTTTGGAGGGAACCCAATACCATCTATCAAGTAATTCAAATTGGATTTCTCTCTGGTTTACATTTTTAACAAACCTATTTAAGGATTTTAGAGCTTGTTGCCATGACTCTTTGGATATCCTTAACTGCATGTCTTTAGCCCAGAGATCCATAGATTTAGTTGTATCCGTCTGTGTTTGCTTATAAATAATCTCACTACACTTTGAAATCAAGTGGCTAGTATTTTGGGACATTATTAATGTTTCAAAGTTGTTTAAGCTATGTCGGTTAATGTCTTTAATTCTGTCTTTCAAAACTTGTGACAATTTGTATGAAGTAAACCAAAGATTAGTTGAAATATTATATTTCTTCTTTAGCATATTATAATCTAATATTTTACCTTTATCTTTATCTAAAATATGACCCAATAGATATATTCCCTTGTCTTTTCATTCTGGTTATAGGTAAATATAATTTAAATGTGCTAACGTTGTCAAGGGAGTAAGTTCACTATACTTCTCTAGGAATTTAAATTTTTTATTCATTTTTATCCACTCTTTTACCATTGCAGTCAAAAGAGTTGCTCTCGGGTCGATATATGATAATGCTAGTTTGGGGGTAAACAGAAGGGCATTGAGATCCATGTTGTTGAGCATATCGCTTAACACCTGATTCTCCGGATGAATGGAAAGAGGTTGACTCCACTTTATATATTGCGCAAGTTTGATTGCTTCCTGATAGTGAGAAACCATTGGGTATGCAATGCCACCTTTTATAAATGTTCTACTCATTATTACCTTTTTCACTCTGATCTGACCATTTTTATTAATATATCTATCAATCAGCCTCTGGAATTTAGCTAACCATTGGCTTGGAATTGGAAAAGGGAAAGATCTTAGTACATAATTGAGTTTAGGAAGAAAAGACATCTTGACTGATGCGATTCTACCAGAGAAGGAGATTTGATTGACCGGCCAATTCTCAATAAGCTCTTTAGATGTTTAATATAAGTTATTTAAGTTGGAAGCTTGAATGCTTCGTAAGTCCACACTAAAGTTAATTCCCAGATGTGTAAATCCTTTTGTATGAGCTAACTGATACGTGTTAATTAGGCACTCCACATCATTCTCTGGAATATTAATACTCAAGGCTTCAGATTTCCCTATATTTAATTTGTAATTCGACACCTTACTATAGTTAGCAATAATTTCCATCAGCGCCTTCATAGAAAAGGAGGTTGCTCCATATAGACGACTACATCATCCGCAAAGAGGGAGATCTTATATTCCTTTTTGCCTAATCTGATCCCTTTAAACTCCGATGAAGCCCTAATGGCTATGGCAAGATGTTCTAGGATCAAGGCGAATAGAATGGGAGACAGCGGACAACCCTGACGGGTTCCATTTGTTACCGTAAAATAATCTGATTGTACACCTTTTCCCAAAACCGATGCCGAGGGAGCCTTGTATAAAGCACCTAGGATGCATTGCTTCTGAATAATGAAATATTACATTTAATACATGCACCGCAAAAAAACTGTCACAGTGCAGATTGTGTACTTGGTGATGACAAAGAAACTCAGACAAACTTTTCAACTGAATTTATTAATTTGTTAACTCCATCTGTAATGCTACACATATTTTGCAGCTAAAAAAAGGTGCATTTGTCATGTTACTGCGTAATATGAACCCAAGAAAAGGACTATGTAAAGGTACCAGATTAATTGTCCAAGAACTAAAAGATCATTTAATAAATGCAGAAATTCTCAATGGTACCCATAAAGGTGAAGAGTTTTCATACCAAGAATAGATTTGGCACCAATTGAAAGTAGCTTGCCTTTTGTACTTCAGAGAAGATAATTTCCGATCATCATGGCATTTGCCATGACCATTAATAAGTCATAAGGACAAACTTTTAAATCTGTTGGAATCTTTTTAGAAGAACTTGTATTTGCCCATGGCCAACTGTATGTTGCATTTTCAAGATGCAAGAATCCAGAGCAAATAAAAGTTTATATTGAAAACATCCAAAGTCAGGGTGATTTATTAGATGATGGACAAATTTTTCCTAAAAACATTGTCTACTATGAAGTACTGTAAATTCAATTACAAACAATCCAAATTGCAACTAAGCCACAAAGAACCCAATTCAATAAGCAACAGTGCTCTTACATCTAAGTCAAACTCACAACAAATATAGAGAACAGTGGTTTTATTTCAAGGACGTCATTTTAGGTCACTCAGGCTCTTTTTAGAGTACCACTATTTTGCTAAGTAAACTCTATAAAATGGCAAAAAAACATAGAGAACAGTGGTTATACCTCTTTTTAGAGGACCACTATTTCAGTTAGGAAACTCTATGTGCCATTTTCAACAAATAGAGCAATTAAAAAAAAAAGAAGAAAAAACAACAACAATAAAGAATGGTTATATTCCATAGACAAAATTACAAGTCTGCTGGGCACTTTTAAAGGGAACCACTTTGACAGACAAAACAAACAAAAAAAATTGAATGTCTTGGAAGTCACTTTTGCTAGGATTGGCCCCACAAAACAGTTACCTTGCATTTTTTTATCTTTACGGTTTCCATTTTAATACTTTAAGTTCATGTTTGTAATGTTAAAATTCTATTTTCAAAGGACTGAAAAGTTGTTTCATTCTATGTTATTAAGGTTTAATGTTAGTAGCACAATCATCATTTGTTGCAAAATGTAAATGTTTCATGATATAGAGAGTATTGATCCAGGGACTAATCTGATCGCTAGTTAATGGGGTCAGGAAGGAATTATTTTTTTTGCCCATTTTGAAACAATTGACAAACTTTTACAGAGTTTTTTTTGGTTTGCCTTCCTCTGGATTCAATATTCAAGATCACTATATTTTTTAATAATTTCATTTTAAATGTTATTAACTTACGTTAATGTTTGCATTATTAACATTGTATTTTACAAGGTTTGAAACGTTAATTTCACGATTATTAAGGATTTATGTCAGTAGCAGCATAATCATTTGTTACAAATTTCAATGTATAATTTAATAGACAGGATTCGTCCAGGGAGTAATCCGATCGCCAGTTACGGGGGTCAGGAAGGAATTAATATTTTCCCCCTTTGATACAATTGGCTAACTTTCAATGGGGAGTTTTACTGTTTGCATTTCTCGGGATTCAATACCTATGTGCTTTAACAGTACTTAAACTACAAGTTGCATGTTAAGTACTTTAGGATTGACCTGTTCCTGGCCGATAGGGAGACTATGAACAGAGTGAGCCAGGCGGAAGTTGGTCCTATTACAATCTCTGACCCCCTCTTACATAACTATGAATATCAACTTAGAAACTAACAATAACATTAGACCCCCATGAAAGTTGGATGACAAGATAATTCATAATCCAGAAAGAATACAATCCTTAACGAGGAGATAAATACATTTTTTGCTATCAATAACGACTCAGTCTATTTGAAAAGTATGGTATGGTTAGCATTCAATGCATTTTTTAGGGGTATTCCTATTAAACTGCAAAGTCAGATTAAAAAAGAAAGAGGAGAATAGTGATGTCCCGAACAGTTCGCCGGAGAACTATTCGCGGTGATTTTCGCATGTTCGCGTCCGCCACGAACGGCGAACACATGCGATTTTCGGTTTGCCCCCTATACATTATCATTGAGGAAACTTTGAACATCATTTATTTTATTTTATAATTTTTTGTGTGTAATCTATGCCTTCCTGCAAGCGTGTGTGTGTGACAGGCTAACACCTAACAGCTTATATTGTGCTTATTTTCACTACTCATACCTGGTGGTGTACCATACATTGAAAACAACCATTTTTTTCCTGTAATCTAATTTCAGTTGCCTGCCTGTGTCAGGCTCACAGCTTATATTGTGCTCAGTGACATAAAACAACACGTTTTTGACTGTAATAGATTGAATAGCAATTGCCTGCCTACAGGCGTGTGTGTGAAGCCTATTGCATCTACTCTGCCAACTTTTGCCAGTGCACAGTGATACGTCATATCTGGTGCAACCGTAGTGTACAGTGACATAAAACAACACTTTTTTTACTGTAATCGATTGAATATCAGTTGCCTGCCTACAGGCGTGTGTGTGAGGCCTACAGCGCCTACTCTGCCAACTTTTGCCAGTGCACAGTGACACTCATATCTGGTGGCACCTTAGATTGCACGCGCAGTGCCCCAAATTTGAAGTAGGAGGTCCGACCAAGCATCTTTTTCCATCTCCCTGTTCCAAAAATCAATGCCATATACATATCCCCTAATAGTGGACGTAACAGGGATTGAACCGATTGGAATAGTACTACTTAACAGTACACACCTTATAATAACGCAGACAGAGGCAACGCAGAGAGAGGAGTCTGAAGAAGAGGAGTCAGAGGAGGAAGGTGGCTTTGAGGAGGTGGAAGACCAAACACAGCAGGCGTCCCAGGGGGCTTGTTGTCACCTTTCGGGGACCCTTGGTGGCTGGGTGGAGGAAGAGACCTTCAATGACATCAGTGAAGACAAGGAACGGGACATGGCTAGCTTGGTATCCAACCTTGTGCAAATGGGGAGTTTGCGGTTGTGCAAAGGGACTGTTTGCGGTTGTTTGCGGTGCATTACCCTTACACTACCTGATCGATACAACATCATACCTGATGTTTTAAAGCATGTTATTCCAAACAATTTAGGAATGTTAGGTGATTTATGCCCCTTATGGCTTAAAACCAGACTTTGCATCAACTATGTAATTTTCCGTGGGAGTTTTGCCATGGATCCCCCTCCGGCATACTACAGTCCAGGTGTTAGTCCCCTTGAAACAACTTTCCCATCGCTATTGTGGCCAGAAAGAGTCTCTGTGGGTTTTGAAATTCGCCTGCCCATTGAAGTCTATGGCGGTTCGCCGGGTTCGCCCATTCGCGAACATTTGAGTGAAGTTCGTGTCCGATGTTCGCGAAACGAAAATTTGATGTTCGCGACATCACTAGAGGAGAACCACTACTGAAATTATTGATTCAGTTACACAACTTAGAGTAGAAGAATAGGTTCAAATTTGAAGAGTCTACTTCTAAAGAGATAAAAAAAAAAAAAAATAAACAAAATCAATCAGCTGATTTCAGATAAAGCCATATTCCGAATGCTACAAAAATATTACCATAATGATAACAAGACAAGTAAAACGCTGCCCAATAAAAAAATAAATAATTCTATGGTCCAGAACAGATGGGCTAATGATAGAAGGTAAATTGTATTCTAGACCTGAGGATGTGGCTAACATATTTTCAGATTACTACAAAAAACTTTACAATTTATCACAACACTCATGGTTCAAGGAACCAACATCAAATGGCATCAACAACTTCCTTAGCAAATATAAATCACCCAAACTGACAGATAAAGAATAATAGGTACTTAACAAACTCATCACTGAATTTTAAATTCTAGAAATTATTAATCATCTAAAACCATATAAAACACCAGGCCCACATTGTTATACCAACTTATTTTATAAAACATTTCACCCAAAACTGGTTAATAACTTAAAGGACTTGTTCAACAAATTTAAAATTGTAGGTAAAATTCCAAGTGAAATGCAAAAAGCAAACATCGTCCTTATACCAAAACAAAACAAAGACTTACAGTCTTGTATCAACTATAGACCCATATCATTAATGAATCTGAATCTCAAACTTTACGCTAAAGTTCTGGCGGTCAGATTAAAAGCTGTAATTAACATCTTAATATCGAATGACCAAGCAGGTTTTATTTCTGGCCGCCAGGGCGTGGACAATGTACGAAAACTTATGGGCCTGATAGATATAGCACAACATAGAGGTACTCCCACCCTATTCTTGTCAATGGATGCTGAAAAAGCATTTGACAGAGTAG
Source organism: Discoglossus pictus (assembly GCA_027410445.1). Lineage (NCBI taxonomy): Eukaryota > Metazoa > Chordata > Amphibia > Anura > Alytidae > Discoglossus > Discoglossus pictus. Next base: position 257,629,356 of record CM050167.1, on the reverse strand, counting down.
GGTGGGAGTATATGAAACAAACTGTGGACAGGATGGGTTTTGGATAATTCTCTACTAAAGCTATAAGGGTGCTATACTCAGCACGCTTAGCCGCAATAATGGTACGATTCTAAATTGCAATATTTTGATGTTGGGAAAGGCACTAGACGGGGATGTCCTCTCTCTCCCATCCTTTTTGCACTATTTTTGGAACCACTGGCAGGAGCAATTATGAGTTCCCCTGGAATAAAGGGGGATAAGGGTGGGAGAGAGAGAACATAAAACAACCTTTTTTGCGGATGATATAGTGGTGTCTCTCACTCAACCGGAAACATCTTTGACCCAAGTGCTGAAACTGATTGCTAAATATGGTCTTGTTTCAAATTATAAATTAAACCTTACCAAATCAGAGATTCTTACTATTAATATTACAAATGAATATAAAGCATATTTAAATTCTAGATTCTCGTTTAAATGGTATCATCTTCAAGGACGCCCTGCATAAGATGATCTCAGTTAATGTGAAAAAGTTATTGATACATGGAAAACTGAGATTATCATTTGTGGGCAGAATTGCTAGTATTAAGAAGGCCATTCAGACCAATTATATGTTATGATGTATGCCTGTTCAATTTCCAAACTATTGTATGTCAAAGTTTCAAATGACGTTCAATAAATGTATCCACACCAGGAAACACATAAGACTCAAGAGAACAACAATGGCACGTAGTTTTAATAATGGTGGAATATTGTATCCTATTTTAAGTTTATATAAAAAAGCTAATATATTAGCTTGTGCTTTAAAATGGTTGGAGCTACAGAACAGGTATACATGGAATTAGATTGAGCAAGTAGTGGTCTCGGAGATAGATTTAAGCGCTCTAATTTTCATGGAGAACTATCCAATTAAAATTATTGGAACAGGAGGTTACATCATTAAAAATATTCTACAAAAATGAAAAACCATTAACAAGATACATCAGTTATTATCCTTTCCAAGTAGACTTATGCCAATTACAATATTAACCAATCATTACAGGTTATCCTGTAATAGGGACTGGACTAGGAATGGGATACTGATCCTAAATGATTTGGCCAAACTCAGCCCAGAGATAGGTTCACTTTAAAATATTAAACAAATGGCATATGGTTTCTTATAAAATATTTAAAAACTCACATCTCTCCAATGATAAATTTTGTTGGCAAAGATGTGGTATCAAAGGTGACCACTTTTATGTCCTGTGGGATTGCCCAAACATTAGACAATTGTGGAACAATGGCTTCCAATTTATTTCCCTTAAAAAATATATTAGATCATCACCCACTGCGGGCTTGTTACATATTCTTCCTGAAGACTTGATAAAAAGCGAAATAGCTTTTGGTATCCAGATATTCATAATACTGAAACTAGTAATAGTTGTTTTAGGTGGAAACAAGAGAAAATTCCCAGTTGGTCTGAAAAAAGTTTAAGATAAAAAAAGTTAAGGAACTTGAAAGCAAAAAAATATAGAGAAAGCAATGGATGGCATTAGAATTCATTGCACAACAATTCCAAAGGAACAAATAGGCCTTTAAAAAAATTGTCATTTGTTGGAAAGGTCATGATTAATTTGCAATACAAAAACATTAAAGTGCCTGCCATATTATCCCTTTCTCACTCACAGAGGCTCTAATGTGGACCCTAAAAATAAAAAAAGATAATATTATATACATCTCACTCATCAGATCTAGATTGGGAAAATAAATAGTGGCCAAATTACACCGCCACGTGACATATATCAAGTACCAGGGGAACATACACCACACTAATCTATTCTAACCCATCAGGAAATACACATGGAAGCTGTGCAGAGGCACATGGAGCAACAGCCAACTCACTTCCATTAGGGACAATCTACTATACACCCATCCTTGAAAGATGCCAAGATGTATACCCATTATCATTTGGTGAAGTTACATCACGTGTTTTGCTATCAATCAATTCACAATATTACCCGTTGTTTTGTTTTTAGCCCTTCAAGGGAATGTTGATACTCCACAGTGTCACAAATGGAACCACCCATGGGTATTAACCCTATATTATTATTTTATTATCAGTATTATCATATGTATTCATTTATTGCATAGTAACGAGGGCTCATTAGTTTATAGACATAGGAAAGTGACACAAATGTGATGTATGTGGATGTCCCAAAACCCCAACCATAGAAAAACACTGACACAGTGATAACAATATAACAAAGCGTTTTCATACACAGAGCACACTCAGAAATGTACATTAATATCAGGTTTGTGGTGTGGGCAGATCCAAGAAGGGTAAGAGGATTTTTGGAAAAAGGGGATACCTAAATGGGGTAATGTCATAGTCTAGAATGATTATGATCATGATGCATATCACCGACTAGAATGATGCATATGACAGACCAGGGTCACATGTGGTCACTACACCACTTCAACCGGAATCTGATGAAAACAAGGATCATCAGAAATCACTCCATTTAATCAAAATAACCAGTAATGTGTATAGCAGTTACTTTTGGTTATCATCTGCTCAATCAATCAGATCCAATACATCATGGATAATGTCATACAAATTAATTCCAGTGTGTTTTCATATGTTAAGGAATAATCCCAAATCGATGATCAGAATCTGGAAACAGAAAGAGGAGTTTGAGTAACATGCCTTCATGGCCATGAGACTGGGCTACTAAGAACTACAGAGACAAGAACAAGATATCAATCGTAACACTATTTGGATTGACTTCAACATTTCACTCCACATTGCACATTAATTGCTGAAATATTGTGTACAGGCAATAGTATGTCAACATTTATACTAAGTAATATTCATTGAGGAGTGTTGATGAGGAGGACTTAGGGAATGTTCTTGCCTAACTCCTCTTTCTCAGCACTAGGCCTCCACCTTCCATGCCCGCGCGCCTCCTCCCTCTACCACGTTGAGGAGGTGTTGGAGTGATGGGTGCATCCACCTGCCATGGCTGTGTAGCAGGTGGCATTGGTGGTAAGGTGTGAGATGAGGAGGCCACCGGCTCTGGTTCTGATGGTTGTGGAGCCTGTGAAACCAAAGGCTGGAGAGATATGACCTGACCTTTCTCCAATTATAATACCCGCTCAATGAGTGTTCGCTGGGCTTCTCTGCCCCTATTTGCCTTTTGCTCATACCTCTCCATCATTCAATTGTATATGTGCTGTGTATAGCTATGTGTACATATTAATCTATATGTGTGAATTATGTGTTATCAGTAATTATGTGTGTTGTAAATTAAGTGTTAATATTTCTTAGTAGTCAAAATAGCAAAAAGCTTACAAAACTGCTCCTTGTCTCTCTCTCTCTCTCCAAAACTCTGAGACCCACCAACAACCTAGACCTGTGTGTTGACTTTCTCATCTACAGCACAGGTCTAACAAAGCAGAATACAATATATTTTACATAAACAGAGAGAAATATACTAATTTCATGAAATATGTTCAAGGCAATGAAAGGGGTGCATTCTAATCATTGAAACCTCATCACTCCCTGACACCCATACAGGCTACCAATAGCTACATGTTCTATTTTGTCTTTCCATGACAAATTACAGCTATAAATTACTTACTCATTTCTTATTTTCTAGCTGCACACTAGTTTCTTTATTTCTAAATACAACTGTTTCTTTTATTTTAGCAGGTTACATTTATAGATTACTTAAAGTTCCTACTCTGCCCATTTCTCTTTTAGTTACACTTTCAATCTGTAAATTCCTTCTTTTTCTTATTTTCTCATAATGTTTCTTTCTATGTTTCCTATGATAATAAGTTTCCTTGTTTCATTCTTATATTCACTAGTTCAAACTCTGTTTCTGCCTAATTGTCCAGCCCAGATCCAGTGTGTGAGTTCACTGGAAGGTGACGCATACAGTGCCTTATGTCCGTGTCTTGTAGGGCTTCATCATAACAGGTTATATTATTTTATCACAAAGATAGCATTGTAATATAGAAACCATTATCATTCTTTTCTGCACAGGCATGAACTATAAATATACATTTTTCTAAGTTTTACAGTATTTCTGGTGTGTTTTTTTGTGAGCTCATTTTACAGATTGCTTCAAATGGCATATTCACATGCACAGTATTAATTAACTTGTTATTGCTTTTTTATATAGTTACAATTCAATATTTTTATCCAGGTTTATTTGTGTTTTTACTGCTTCGTTCTCAATTGAACAACTTATGGTAACAGATACTTACATTAGAAGGTAAAGTAAAGGTCATTTTTGGTGATTATTTTTTCAAATTTGAAAAATATAGAACCATTAACCTTTGAATTATTTTTGTTCTCTCGTTGCTTTAGAGTCAAAGAATAAAATTCATCAGTGTAAAGGTCAGCTGTGAAGCTTACAATTAAAAGGTAATTTGGAGTACATTTAACTTTTTTTCTTCTCATTAGAAATCACTTTCAATGGCTTGTATATATGAAACATATTTCTAGCTATTACAACAGTACAAATACACTTTAATATATGGGGATAAATAAAATATAGCTTTAGTTATACATACATATTATACAAACATAACTCAATATGCATTTGTACCACAACTACCTGGATACAAATCATTTATCCTAATAATGAATCTAGAAAGATTCTTATGGTGAGGAACCTGGACAACACTGCACCAAAGCTGAAAATACTGTTATATTAACAATTTGAATACTATTATTTTGTTAGCCAATATTTTTTATTTATTCATGCAATTTTTTGTATATGTTTTATTTTTTGCAGTAAGAACATTTACTTCAAAGCATATGCTAGAATTTGATATAACTTCTTAAACTTTTATATTGAAAAAAATACTGACTAAAATTTTCTAAAAAGAGCTTCACCTTTGTGGTTCACTATAGAACAACAAAAAAACACAGAAACAATGAAAATATTATCTTAAACTACTGAATGTAATTATGGCAACAACTCATCAACTAAGCAGACATTATTGATTTAGATGTCAGAATATGAGGCAATTCAGTTTGACTAGTCATAGATATGAAGGCCTCTGAATAAACTAATGCACAACTGGGACCATTGACCTGCTGGATACCTTTCCATGATTACAGCGGTTTCCTTGACCATAAATTGTTACTCAACTGTTTTTCAAATAATGCTTTACTTGATCTTCAAGTTTTTAAGATTCACGATCAAACTACTCTGCCTGGAGCCTCTTGAGGAGCATTTGCATACTAACTTTTATTAATATATTCCAAGATATACTGCTGGGACAGTCTGCAATAATAATTTTACATTTTCTTTGGTACAGTAATGTATGGACATGTTTACCGTATGTGAAAGTATTCTTGATAAAAAATGTGAAGGCATCAATAATATATACAAGACATCTTAACTTGAATTACATGACATCTTATTAGAATTTGAACACATCACATTTTTATTTAATAATTAAAAGTCAAATCTTTTCAATAGCATTATTTCCTAGTGTTACATTGTTGCATTCACATTATGAGAATGTATTAAAAAGATGAACAATTTGTGAACTAAAGGGAGGACAAGGGACTATTTACATATGTACATATAAATTAATTTATTATTTATTCTTTAAATTGACAGCAGAGCGTAAAGACAAAAATCACTTAAAACAAAAAATATATATTTAACATCCTTTGTAATGAGTACATTTATAGAGAGTGTAAAGAGCTATATGAATGTTACGTAGTATATGACTCCTAACTATAGTCCTAAATGGATATTTATATCCCTATTAAATTAGAGCTAAGAGCTAACCGATAGCACATAGTGGCATCAGTAGCACTACATTGCTATTAAATTAGCCTCTAAAACTGACACGCAGCCGACTTGCGTTTGAAATCAATGCCTAAGAGACAGGCAATGTGTAACGTTGCAGCCTGAAAACCCATTGATCTGTCATCCACGTAGCCCTTCCGAGACAATCATGCTATTAAATTGTTCAGATGTCCCCCACGAGCTAGCCCGTAACACTCAAATGTTAGCTGAAGCCCCACGGGTGCTCCAGAACACCCGCAAAGGCTACGAAATCCCTTACGTGTGCTGCCCGAGCAGCACAAAAGCCCCCTGAACCAGCCCCCGTCCCTCCCTCCAGCACCTAAACCTCCCCCTGCTTCCCAAGTACATCCACATCCTGCAGAGGTCCCGATCGGGACCCACGCAGCCACCCAATATTAACTCTGTGGCAGTTAAATAGTTACCCTGGCCGCGGGAGTACTTCAAGTACACCCTTGGCACCAAAAATTAATCTCCCTATGCTGGGGGTTCCTATCGGGCCCCCCACAGTGTCCCCATGTTGACTCTTGCTGCGAGGTTCCCAATCGGGACCCCCGCGGCAGTCAATATGTTAACCCCTACCATGGGGGAACTTCAAGTACCCCCTCAGCACTTAAAATAAACCCCCCTTTGCAGAGAGTCCCTGCAGTTTCACCATATCACCCCTTAAAGCGGGGGTCCTGATCAGCACTCAATCGGGACCTCCCGCTGCATTTCAAATTCAAATTTCCCGCCTTGCGGGTTCTGAAAAGACTGTAAAGGTCCCGAAAAGACATGCAATAACTGCCGTGGGGGTACTGTAAGTACCCCCCAGGCACCTAATATTAACCCCATCACTCATGGGGGTCTATACAGACCACCATGAGCCTCTAATTAACCCCATCAGGCCAATAGGGGTCTATATAGACCCCTATAGAACACTAATCCACCCCATCAGTCCAATAGGGGTCTATATAGACCCCTATAGGACACTAATTAACCCCTATAATAACACTGTAAGTGCCATGAGAGTCCTACAGGACCCTCATGACACAAAGTCTAAGCACTACACTACACTATTAACCCTAACCATACCCCATTAACCCTATCTATACCCATTAACCCATACTAAGCCCCGTTAACCCTATCTGGACCCAATAACCCTATCTAGGCCAATTTAACCCTAATCCTATGTAACCCCATTTCTTATGGGGTTCTATACAACCCACATATGTTTTTAATTAACCCCATCACTGATTGGGGTCTATACAGACCTCCATAAGTCTCTAATTAACCCCTTCAGTCCAAAAAAGGTCTATATAGACCCTCATAAGCCTTTATTTAACCCCATAAGTCCAATTAGGCTCTATAAAGACACTTATGGGACACTAAGCACTCTAACAGTAACCCCATCAGTGCCATGAGGGTCCTCCAAGACACTCAGCACACTAAGTACAAACACAACACTGCACTACCCCCTCAATAAACCAATACATCTAAACCAACCCCCTCTAACTAATGAACCCCCCTCCTCACTATCCTAATTACTGCCCTTAACCTTAACCTATTAACACCTACAATGCCTACCTAACCCCAATTAAACCCCCCACACCCCACTAATCACAAAAAATAATAAATCCTACATTACAAAAAATTAAAAACCTAGGGCCCTATTAAATTCCAGCCTCGTAAATAAGAGGCTTCTACTTAAGCCCTACGTACTGCAAAGTTTCTCTAACTTACAATGCTATTAAATTAGCCCTGCTGCGAGCAACGTGTGAGCTACGCAGCAGGGCCGTACGTATCTACACTGCGTAAATGTACATGAGGAGTGACAGCCTGCGAGATGATATCGCAGGCTCCCACTCCTCATCAAGTGCTGCGGGGGTCCTAAAAGGGACCTCCGCGGCAGTCCCCCACATAAGCATTGCCGTGGGGGGTACTCCAAACCCCCCCCAGGCACCTAAAATGAACCCCCCCTCAATGCGGGGGTCCCTGTCGGGACCCCCGAAGTGTCCTCACATGAACACCTTGCTGCAGGGGTCCATAGGAACCCCCGCAGCCCCCACACATTAACCCCTTGCAGCGGGGGTCCCCGATCGGCACTGATCAGGCCCCCGCTGCATTTAAAACTTTTAAATTCCCCGCCGCGGCTCCTTAAAGGGGCCGCGGCACACTATTAGCCAATCCCGGCCGCGGCACTTAAAATTAACCCCCCTCTATGCTGGGGGTCCCCATCGGGACCCCCGAAGTGTCCCCACATAAACCCATTGCAGGGGGGGTCCCCGATCTGCATAGATCAGGCCCCCCGCTGCATTTAAAACTTTTAAATTCCCCGCCGCGGCTCCTTAAAGGGACCGCGGCACACTATTAGCCAATCCCGGCCGCGGCACTTAAAATTAACCCCCCTCTATGCTGGGGGTCCCCATCGGGACCCCCGAAGTGTCCCCATATAAACCCCCTGCAGCGGGGGGCCCCGATCGGCACCGATCGTGACCCTGCTGCAATTCAATTTTAAATTTCCCGCCTCGCGGGTCCTCAAAGGACCGTAAAGGTCCTGAAAGGACTCGCACTAAAAATAATAACCCCAGGCAACTATAATTACCCCATTAACTCATGATGGTCAATCCAGACCACCATAAGGCCTAAATTAACCCATTAACTCATGGTGGTCAATCCAGACCACCATAAGGCCTAAATTAACCCATTAACTCATGGTGGTCAATCCAGACCACCATAAGACCTAAATTAACCCATTAACTCATGATGGTCAATCCAGACCACCATAAGGCCTAAATTAACCCATTAACTCATGGTGGTCAATACAGACCACCATAAGACCTAAATTAACCCATTAACTCATGGTGGTCAATCCAGACCACCATAAGGCCTAAATTAACCCATTAACTCATGGTGGTCAATCCAGACCACCATAAGGCCTAAATTAACCCATTAACTCATGGTGGTCAATCCAGACCACCATAAGACCTAAATTAACCCATTAACTCATGATGGTCAATCCAGACCACCATAAGGCCTAAATTAACCCATTAACTCATGGTGGTCAATACAGACCACCATAAGACCTAAATTAACCCATTAACTCATGGTGGTCAATCCAGACCACCATAAGGCCTAAATTAACCCATTAACTCATGGTGGTCAATACAGACCACCATAAGGCCTAAATTAACCCATTAACTCATGGTGGTCAATACAGACCACCATAAGACCTAAATTAACCCATTAACTCATGATGGTCAATCCAGACCACCATAAGGCCTAAATTAACCCATTAACTCATGGTGGTCAATACAGACCACCATAAGACCTAAATTAACCCATTAACTCATGATGGTCAATCCAGACCACCATAAGGCCTAAATTAACCCATTAACTCATGGTGGTCAATCCAGACCACCATAAGGCCTAAATTAACCCATTAACTCATGGTGGTCAATACAGACCACCATAAGGCTCTATTTAACCCCATCAGTCCCATAAGGGTATATTATTACCATTATGGGCCTGTTACAACCCAACATTAACCACATAAGTGCCATGATGGTCCTCAAGGACCATCATGACACTAACTACAAACACTACACTATAACCCCCAATAAACCATTTAATCTAAACTAACCCCCCTCTACACTAATCTATTAACACTTACACTACCTACCTACACTACCTACCCCCTAATAAACCTCCCCAACACTCTAATTACAAAAAACAAAAAACCTACAGTACAAAAAACAAAAAAACCTACAGTACAGAAAACAAAAAAAAATTACACACCTGAAAAGGAAAGACAGATAAACACAATACAATAATACATATAATACATTACATACATTACATACAATACATGACATTACATATAATATATTAAATATAATATATTAAATATAATATATTACATATAATACATTACATACATTACATACAATACATGACATTACATATAATATATTAAATATAATATATTAAATATAATATATTACATATAATACATTACATACATTACATACAATACATGACATTACATATAATATATTAAATATAATATATTAAATATAATATATTACATATAATACATTACATACATTACATACAATACATGACATTACATATAATATATTAAATATAATATATTAAATATAATATATTACATATAATACATTACATACATTACATACAATACATGACATTACATATAATATATTAAATATAATATATTAAATATAATATATTACATATAATACATTACATACATTACATACAATACATGACATTACATATAATATATTAAATATAATATATTAAATATAATATATTACATATAATATATTACATATAGTCCTAATCAAATACCCCCTATCTATCTAACATACAATCTATTTAATTTAAAATAAATCCTAACTATATCAAATACATCCCCCTATCTATCTAATATACAAAAAATCCTAACTACATACACAGACCCTTATTCTAAAATAAAATAAAATAATTACAGTCCTAACTACATACACAGACCCTAATTCTAAGCTAAAATCAATAAATTAAGACCACTTACCTTTAAGATGTTGCTTCAGATCACTAACCTATGGGTCAAACAAAAAAAAAAAATTAGTACAAAACATTAACATCAAATAAATAAACATTATATACATTCTACATATTCAACTCACCTTTACAGCATGTCCAGTCACTGTTAAGCTCTTCCGGCGCGGCCCTGTTAAAAAAAAAAAACACAATACATGAATACATGAATACAATATATAAACAATAAATAAAATACACAAATAAACATCTAAATATACATTTAACTTACCTCCCCGCGATGTCCCCGGCCTTCTCTCCTTCAGCCCCGGCTGGGCCGCGGAACCATCCGCGCTCTAAAAAAAAATAAAAAAAAAACTAACGGAGGTCTGCACTGGCAGACCTCCCCGACGCTACTGAACCTCCCGGAGTCGTTTCCGGGAGGAAATTGGCATTGTCGGCTTGTGATTGGCTGAAAAAGCTGTCAGCCAATCAAAAGTCGTCAATGTAGGAGCCAATCAGGATGCGCAGATGTCTTCTACCAATCACTCCGTGGGGGTGTATCCCATAGTGATTGGCTGAAGGCATCTGAGCGTTGTGATTGGTTCCCATAAAGATAGACAAGTGTTTTAGCCAATCAGGGTGGGATATTGGGGTGTATCCCATCCTGATTGGCTCACACATTGACGACTTTTGATTGGCTGAAATTGATAGACAGCTTTTTCAGCCAATCACAAGCCGCCAATGCCAATTTCCTCCCGGAAACGACTCCGGGAGGTTCAGTAGCGTCGGGGAGGTCTGCCAGTGCAGACCTCCGTTAGTTTTTTTTCTTTTTTTTTTTTAGAGCGCGGATGGTTCCGCGGCCCAGCCGGGGCTGAAGGAGAGAAGGCCGGGGACATCGCGGGGAGGTAAGTTAAATGTATATTTAGATGTTTATTTGTGTATTTTATTTATTGTTTATATATTGTATTCATGTATTCATGTATTGTGTTTTTTTTTTTTTAACAGGGCCGCGCCGGAAGAGCTTAACAGTGACTGGACATGCTGTAAAGGTGAGTTGAATATGTAGAATGTATATAATGTTTATTTATTTGATGTTAATGTTTTGTACTAATTTTTTTTTTTTGTTTGACCCATAGGTTAGTGATCTGAAGCAACATCTTAAAGGTAAGTGGTCTTAATTTATTGATTTTAGCTTAGAATTAGGGTCTGTGTATGTAGTTAGGACTGTAATTATTTTATTTTATTTTAGAATAAGGGTCTGTGTATGTAGTTAGGATTTTTTGTATATTAGATAGATAGGGGGATGTATTTGATATAGTTAGGATTTATTTTAAATTAAATAGATTGTATGTTAGATAGATAGGGGGTATTTGATTAGGACTATATGTAATATATTATATTTAATATATTATATTTAATATATTATATGTAATGTCATGTATTGTATGTAATGTATGTAATGTATTATATGTAATATATTATATTTAATATATTATATTTAATATATTATATGTAATGTCATGTATTGTATGTAATGTATGTAATGTATTATATGTAATATATTATATTTAATATATTATATTTAATATATTATATGTAATGTCATGTATTGTATGTAATGTATGTAATGTATTATATGTAATATATTATATTTAATATATTATATTTAATATATTATATGTAATGTCATGTATTGTATGTAATGTATGTAATGTATTATATGTAATATATTATATTTAATATATTATATTTAATATATTATATGTAATGTCATGTATTGTATGTAATGTATGTAATGTATTATATGTAATATATTATATTTAATATATTATATTTAATATATTATATGTAATGTCATGTATTGTATGTAATGTATGTAATGTATTATATGTAATATATTATATTTAATATATTATATTTAATATATTATATGTAATGTCATGTATTGTATGTAATGTATGTAATGTATTATATGTAATATATTATATTTAATATATTATATTTAATATATTATATGTAATGTCATGTATTGTATGTAATGTATGTAATGTATTATATGTAATATATTATATTTAATATATTATATTTAATATATTATATGTAATGTCATGTATTGTATGTAATGTATGTAATGTATTATATGTAATATATTATATTTAATATATTATATTTAATATATTATATGTAATGTCATGTATTGTATGTAATGTATGTAATGTATTATATGTATTATTGTATTGTGTTTATCTGTCTTTCCTTTTCAGGTGTGTAATTTTTTTTTGTTTTCTGTACTGTAGGTTTTTTTGTTTTTTGTACTGTAGGTTTTTTGTTTTTTGTAATTAGAGTGTTGGGGAGGTTTATTAGGGGGTAGGTAGTGTAGGTAGGTAGTGTAAGTGTTAATAGATTAGTGTAGAGGGGGGTTAGTTTAGATTAAATGGTTTATTGGGGGTTATAGTGTAGTGTTTGTAGTTAGTGTCATGATGGTCCTTGAGGACCATCATGGCACTTATGTGGTTAATGTCGGGTTGTAACAGGCCCATAATGGTAATAATATACCCTTATGGGACTGATGGGGTTAAATAGAGCCTTATGGTGGTCTGGATTGACCATCATGAGTTAATGGGGTAATTATAGTTGCCTGGGGTTATTATTTTTAGTGCGAGTCCTTTCAGGACCTTTACGGTCCTTTGAGGACCCGCGAGGCGGGAAATTTAAAATTGAATTGCAGCAGGGTCACGATCGGTGCCGATCGGGGCCCCCCGCTGCAGGGGGTTTATATGGGGACACTTCGGGGGTCCCGATGGGGACCCCCAGCATAGAGGGGGGTTAATTTTAAGTGCCGCGGCCGGGATTGGCTAATAGTGTGCCGCGGTCCCTTTAAGGAGCCGCGGCGGGGAATTTAAAAGTTTTAAATGCAGCGGGGGGCCTGATCTATGCAGATCGGGGACCCCCCCTGCAATGGGTTTATGTGGGGACACTTCGGGGGTCCCGATGGGGACCCCCAGCATAGAGGGGGGTTAATTTTAAGTGCCGCGGCCGGGATTGGCTAATAGTGTGCCGCGGCCCCTTTAAGGAGCCGCGGCGGGGAATTTAAAAGTTTTAAATGCAGCGGGGGGCCTGATCTATGCAGATCGGGGACCCCCGCTGCAAGGGGTTAATGTGGGGGTGCTGCAGGGGTCCTGATAGAGACCCCTGCAGCATGGGGGATGTGTATAGGGTGCAGGGGGGAGCCTCACGCTGCTGTCTCGGGCTGTTCCGAGGCAGCACGTAGAGGCTTTCGGATCCCTTGCGTGGACTTTTTGTCCACGTAGGGATTCTTACGATATGCGAGACTCGTGCATAGATTTAAGGCTACGTAGCTCTCTCGGAGCCTATTCTCGGCCATTTTCTCGCAGTCATATCGTAAAGCAGGCTGCGAGAGATTCGGTTCTCGCAAACAGCAGGAAAACTGCCTTTTGCGAGCACCGAGAGAACTACGAGGGAGAATTTAATAGGGCCCCTAGATCACAGAAAATAAAAAACCTACCTTACAAAAATAAAAAAGCAACACTACAGAAAATTATAAATAAATAAAAATAAATAAAAAATAAGAAAAGAAAATTATCCAAAATAAAAAAAATAATTACAACAAATAATAAAACTACTGTACTAAAAATAAAACAAACTAAGATGCTAAAAATAAAAAAAACTACTTCACTGAAAATAAAAAAAAGCATACATCACATGAAGTAAAACATACATTACATACTGTACATTAATACCTACGGAGTGTATCCCATTGTGATTAGCTTTAAGCATCTGCATCTTCTAATTTGCTGATGTAATTGTCAATCAGATTGCAGCCAATCCGAAGATGCAGATGCTTGGAGCCAATCAGAATCAAGGGTGTATCCCATTCTGATTGGCTGAAGGCAATAGTGCCTTGTGATTGGTTTACAAATGATTGTCAGGTCCATCAGCCAATCAGAATGGAATATAGGGGTGTATCCCATTCTGATTGGCTCACACCTTGGTGCCTTCTAATTGACTGAAATTGTTCAGACAGTTAGAAGGCGACATTTCCATTTTTTTTACCAGAAGAAGTGCTCCAAGCTCCATTTGCTGTGGAGAGCTCCTCCACGGAGGAGCTCTGTTACTTTTAAAAACATTTTTAGTGCATCTGTTTTTTTTTCAAGGGCCCTGCCAGAGAAGACATCAAGAAGAATGGGAACATCGCTGAAATGTAAGTGTAATATCTAGAATGTATTGTTTATTTGTTGTGTTTAATTTTGTTACTAATTGTAATGTTTATTTTTCTCGTAGAGGTGCCGGACCTGCAGCAATCAAGGATGGGCCCATATGCTAGGGACGAAGGCCAGAAAAACATTGTCGCATTTGGGTAAGGTACGTGGGCTTATTTATCCTATTTAAGGTTTAGTGAGGGGGGTTGTTTTAGGTCAGATAGAGGGATTTTTATTGTATGTATTTAGGGGTTAAATGTATGTAGATAGGGTTATTGATGTATGTAGTTAGGGGTTACATGTATGTAGATAGGGGTATTGATGTATGTAGTTAGGGTATATGTAGTTAGGGTATTAATGTTTGCAGTTAGGGTATATGAAGTTACGGTTTAGACCCCCATAAGTAATAGGATTAATTAGAGACTTATGGGATCTATATAGACCCTCATAAGAGATGGTGCTAAATAGGACTAGATAGGGGTTCCATAGGACTAGATAGGGCTAGATGGGGTTCAGTGGTTAATGACAGGGGTTACTTCAGTAGGGGAGGTTTAAATAGGGTTAATTACTTAGATGTGGTTAATTTATATTTATTGGTTTATTGTGGTGGCTCATAGTGTAGTGTAGGGTAGTGCTTGGAGGACCCTCATGGCACTTATAGTTTTAATATTGGGGGTTAATTTGTGTCCGAAAAAGGTCTGTATAGACCCTTATGGGACTGATGGGCTTAAGTAGTGTCCTATAAGTGTCTGTAAGGACCATTATGGGAATAAGGGGGTTCATTTTAATCTCATAAGGGTCTGTATAGACCCATATGAGTGATGGGGTTAATTTATGCCTCGGGGGGTACTTATAGTACCCCAGCTGCAGAGGTTAATATTTTAGTGATCGCGGGTCCTTTAAGGACCTTTACAGTCCTTTCAGGACTCGAGGCGGGAAATTTGAAATGCAGCGGTGGGCCCGATCAGGACACCGCAGCAACGGTTAATATGGGGAGGCTGAGGGAGTCCCAATGGGGACCCCCAGCATTGGGGGGGTTCATTTTAGGTGCCACGGGGGTACCTGGTGCACAATAGTTTGCTGTGGGCCTTTAAGGGTCCACGGTGGGAAATTTTAATTTTTAAATGTAGCCGCGGTCCCGATTGGGGACCCCCAGCATAGGGGGGTTAATTTTAAGGGCTTGTGTTGGCAGGGCTTGTGTTTTTAACTGCCACAGAGGTCCTGATGGGGACCACTGAGGCAAGGGCTGATGTCGGGAGGCTGCGTGTGCTCAAGCAGGCTTTCATTAGCCATGACGGCAATCTCTCCTGCCATTGGCTAATTCAGACCTATTGCTATGTATTTTCTTAAGTGATAGTAGCATGATCGCAGATCCAATGTGCGAGAAGACTGGCTTACGAAATAGCCTTTCTCCTCACAGCTCGCAGCCCCTCTCTAATTTAATAGCAACGCAACTCAGGAGAATTTGGAGCACGTTGGGTTTAAGAGCTCCACGTTGGAGTTCTGAGGCTGGAATTTAATAGGGCTATACATTATTTAAACTGTACCTAGCTCTGCACCAAAATTCTCAATAGCAATATCATCTCTTTTTGAGGCTCTAGTTATTTTCCAACAGTTACTAATTTAGGTGAAAGATAGGACTTGTTCTGCAATTATGATTGGGGTGTGCCTACAAAATGTTTACTACAGACACTGTTTTTCCTGGCTCACTTTCATATGTTATTACATTCAAATAAATGGGGTTGTTCAGTACCTTCTAATGGTTACTTTATCCTCACTCAAGCTATGGAGTATATCCAAAGTAACTGATTGTAGAAAGGCTTGAAATGTAGCAGAAAGTGGCAAATAATCAAAGTACTAGTGTCACAACTGTATCAAACTGATGTGCTCAAAGTATGTTCTGTACTTTTTATTGTTAACAAGATTTGTGGTTCAAATACTAAGCGGCCATACATTTAATGTCTGTGACTCTCAAAAACTAGTCTGTAATATATCTACATGATTAAGACCCAACAGACAACCACCATCATTTCCAAACTGATATATCAATTTTTTTAACAGTGCACAATTGGTCCATAGCAATTCCCATTCTGGGGCAATGGTCTGTCTATAGAAAGGTCCTATGCTTGTATTTATATAAGCTACAGTCTTTCTAGTTACTGTTCTCCACTAAGGACGCCAGAGTGTAACGTCACACATTGCGTCCAACCCTAATGCATATTTCAACGCTATTTATAAGATATTTTAATTGTGTTTATTTTGTTAATATATATATACAAGCAAATTGCCCATCAAAAAATGACAGCAATAGAATTGTAAAAGAAGGAATGGTGTTTGGCACAGACATTATTTTTTGTGGTAGTCTGAGATCTCAGCGGTCATTGCGAGCCTCTTAATTGTGGTATTTTTTGTTATCAGAGGCGCTTTTTCTGTCATTGTAAGGTTGGCGCTGATGTGCTTTTTGTGCTTATTGCAAGGCTGTCCCCTGGTGTAGTTTGTGTGCTTTGAGCAGCGTTGGCGCTCATCGTGAGGTGTGCAGTGAATGTCTTTTGTGTTTATTGCGATGTTTTTTTTTTTTGTGTGAATATGTTGTGTGTGATGCTAATGAAATAAGTAGTAAATTAATAAATTAATATAGTTTACCTATTTGTAAGTAATACATGCAGGAAGAATTGTGCTGAAGAGGTGACAATCTGTTTTTATGTTCCTGCAGCATACAATGTAGGTTTGCAGTGTTGTTTAGCTGAGGTTTAAGTGTCAGCAATGTGTGCAGTGTCTAGTGTAAATATGCTGCGTGCGCAAGGGGAATCTGTTAGTGTAGCTGGGTACTTCCGCATTCTGTAAGTTAGTGTTGTAAAATGGAGGCGAATGTGTATGTGGTAGGCGGGTTTGTATGATGAAGCATCCTTGCTAATGGTGTATGTTGTAAGTCGTCCGGGTTTTTGTAAAAGCCATATTTGCTTTGTGGAATTTAGCGGCTTTAGGGGTCGTGTAGCCTCGTTTTCGCTTTTTTTCGGTGTCCATTTTTTCTCTTGCTTAGGAGATTTTCGAGTGGCTAAACTCTGTAAATTTGACAGAATTCGAGGTTTAAGCTGTATTGCAGAGCTCCTGGGTGTCCCCCTTTGGTGTTGGTAAGGTTTTTATTTTATTTTTGTGTGTATTTTTGTGTTTTTTAATGTTTGGCGCTGTGCGCGGGTTGTCCGTTAAAGTCGTATTTTTGCAAGTCTGTAACAGATTGGGTCGTAATTGTTTTTGTGTAAGTCTGCAATTTATTTTGTTCTAAGTCCCGCGGCTGGTCTATTTTTGTGTAAGTCCGTAGCTAGTCATTGCGTGTTTATGTATTTTTTTCCCGCTTGTATGGTGGTTTGTAACTGGTTGTGAGGCGCCGTAAAGCCTCCACCTCCGCAAATGCGGCCCTTCTCTTTGCGTGGGTCCGCATTTGCGGGCTGCAATGAGCCTGTGGCTCATTGCAGCCGACGTGGGAGGCTCTACCTCCGCAAATGCGGCCCCTCGCAAAGTCGTAGGGGGTCGTGGGGATGAGAGCCTACGGCTCTCATCTCCACCAGCGCAAGGAGTGCCTTTGGCGCTCCTTGCCAGCAACTGCAGCCCTTGCTTAGCAACAACCCGCTTGCTGACAACTATATATGTGATATATATATATATATGTATATATATATATATATATATATATTTAGTGCCTTGCAAAGGTATTCATCCCCTTGGCATGTTTCATGTTTTGCCTCAAAACCTGGAATTAACATGGATTGTTTGAGGATTTGCATCATTAAATTTACAAAATACACCCACAACTTAAAAGGCTTTTTTTTTTATGAAGCAGACAACAACTGGGAAAAAATCAACAGAAAAAGTCAATATGCATAACCATTCACTCCCCTAAAGTCAATACTTTGTAGAGCCACATTTTGCTGCAATCACAGCTCCAAGTCGCTTTGGAAAAAGTCTCTATGAGCTTGCCACATCTTACCACTGGGATTTTTGCCCATTTCTCCTTGCAAAACTGCTCCAGCTCCTTGAAGTTGGATGGTTTGCGCTTGTGAACAGCAATTTTAAGTCTGACCACAGATTTTCTATTGGATTGAGGTCTGGGCTTTGACTAGGCCATTCCAACACATTTACATGTATCCCCTTAAACCACTCACGTGTTCCTTTAGCAGTGTGTTTCCGGTTATTGTCCTGCTGGAAGGTGAACCTTCATCCTTTCCTCAAATCACACACATAGTGATACAGGTTTTGATCAAGAATATAGCTTTATTTAGCACCATCCATCTTTCCCTCAACTCTGACCAGTTTCCCAGTCCCGGCTGCTGAAAAACATTTCCACAGCATGATGCTGCCACCACCACGTTTTACTGTGGGGATGGTGTTCTTTGGGTGATGTGATGTGTTGGGTTTGCGCCAGACATAGCGTTTTCTTTGATGGCCGAAAAGTTAAATTTTAGTCTCATCAGACCAGAGCACCTTCCTCCTTTTTGCAAAATGAAAACGTGCCATTTTGTTTTTTGCCCAAAGTAATTGCTTTCTTCTGGCCACTCTGCCATAAAGCCCAACTCTATGGAGTGCACGTCTTATTGTCGTCCTATGTACAGATACTCCAGTGTCTGCAGTGGAACTCTGATTAATGCCCTCCTTGCACAGTCCGTGAGTTTTGGTGGGCGGCCATCTCTTAGTAGGTTTGCTTTTGTGCCATGTTCTTTCGATTTGGTTATGATAGATTTGATGATGCTCCTGGGGATCATCAAAGATTTGGATATTTTTTTATAACCTAACCCTGACTTGTACTTTTCAACAACATTGTCCCTTACTTGTTTGGAGAGTTCCTTAGTCTTCAGTGTTTGGTTAGTGGTGCCTCTTGCTTAGGTGTTGCAGCCTCTGGGGCCTTTCAAAAAAGGTGTGTATATGTAATGACAGATCATGTGACAGATTGCAAACAGGTGGACATCATTTCACTAATTATGTGACTTCTGGTGACTTCAGGTAATTGGTTGCTCCAGAGCTTTTTATGGTCTTCATAACAAAGGGAGTGAATACATATACACATGCCAATATTCTGTTTTCTATTTCTAAAAAATAGTTTTATGTATATATTTTTCTCATTTCACTTCACCAACTTAGACTTTTGTGTTCTGATCCATCACATACAATTCAGATTAACAAAACATTGAACTTAAGGCTGTAATGTAACAAAATAGGTAAAAAGTCAAGGGGGGTGAATACTTCAGTTTCTTTTTCCTTAGTGCTGTAAAATAGACAAGGAGAAGATAAGCGCCAAGGATCTAAAAACACTATATAAAACATAGAAAAGGATTTTAAAGGGGTCCAAATATTAGCTCAGACTACTAGTCTTAAGAATATTATATTTGATATATAACACAATTACTTTTTATAATAGATTATTTTTAGTTTCATTGTATACAAGTATGTGTTGCAAAATATACCTACTATCTAACGCAGAAGCACAGCTAGATACACATTTAACTTTAAGCTTATGCATTATACAGCTTTTCTACAAAGCCATTTCAAGATTACTGCCTATCATTAGTGTTGGGCGGGATCCCAGCTTTTGTTGTGGACCTTATGTGTAGGTAATCCTTATATATATATATATATATATATATATATATATATATATATATATATATACATGGTCGAAACACATTATTATGACCACTGCCTACTTTTGACATCAGCAGTGCGTAATCAATGAAATATGTAGGTGTTCTGCAAACATATCAACCATTGCTGTCATGGGTAAAACATGTAATTTATCCAACTTTGAAAAGGGGTTGATCATTATTTTTCGGGCCAAGGGTGGCAGTATTTCTGAAAATTAGCAGTTTGTGAATTGTTCGCATACTGCCATGGTTAAGGTGTTCCATGACTGAACAATTGGCATTATGGCAAATAAACAGCGTTAAAACTGCGGAGCACCATGTCCCATTGATTTCAGGGGTGAATGTCGGCTCTGAAGGTGTGTGAGGGCCAACCAACATGCTACAGTCCAAACAAACCAGGGGGCTAACAGACGTGTCTAAAATTACAGTACAGTGAACCCTGTTGCGTATGAGGCTCTGAAGCAAATATTCATCAGCAGAAACTTCTGAGAATAAATACTCTGCAATCATTCTTTGAAGAACACAATCTGGTGGTGGCAGCATTTTGGCGTGCAATGTTTTCTTGGCATTGTCTGTGTCCACTCATACCACTGGAAGGCACTCTCAACCGATTGGGTTATCTATCCATCCTTGCAGATCTAGTATACCCATACATGCTGACTGTCTTCCCTGGAGGGGATGGGATCCTTCAGCAGGACAATGCAACATGTCATATGGCTATATTTGTCCTGGAGTGGTTGGAGGATATATAAAGGCAATGCATTTGAATATGTAGTCCTAGTCCACATGGTTTCCTGATATGTATTAACCCATTGGGTACTGTTGCCTCAAAACCTGGAATTAACATGGATTGTTTGAGGATTTGCATAATTTAATTTACAAAATACACCCACAACTTTAAAAGCTTTTTTTTTTATGAAGCAGACAACAAATCTGACAAATCAACAGAAAAAGTCAATATGCATAACCATTCACTCCCCTAAAGTCAATACTTTGTAGAGCCAATACTTTGTAGTGTGTTACCCTGGATGTTGTATAATGACACAGACATACGAATAAAAATATAATATGTTTTCATTAGATTGTAAGTTTGCAAGTTTTCTTTTGTTTTGCTTTATACTTAACCCTTGTTCAGTGCTACAGAATATGTTGGCACCTTACAAAAAAAAAAATAATAATAATAATTACACCTATGTATTTTTTTGAATGTTAAGTGTCAAATCATGAACTTTCATAATTGTCTATTGCTTTTTGGTGCTATATTGTCTCTTTAACCGCCACTCCGCATTTGCGAGTGGTGCTTACTACACATAATATTTCCTTCAGATATTTCCTGTTACGGCATTGCCCTATTTTTTGAGTGATCCGTTAAGTCTCATTAGAATAGGTGTTTGGTTTAAAAATCTAAAGGAGTAATATTTCAGCAGTGGAAAATCAATGGAAAAATGTACCGTTATTTGCGGCTTATTCTTGCCGCAGCCACTTAGTAGTAGTTCTCCTGTAATGTTTCCGGGATGGGTGAATAGAATAGTTAGGGAGATTTGCTCTTAAACTTGGTGTAATCTGGGATATAGGGGAATAGAATGGTACTCTGTATGTATTACAGATGTAACGATTATGCATTATAAAACATTACAGATATCTTATCAAAAGTCGATGCTTACTCTCTGCCCTATATATTTTATGATATTTTTCTGACCTCTATCCCAAATAAAATGAACTAGTGATCCTCTAAGACAGTGGACATATAACTGTCAGATCCTTGTGGTGTATCTTTTTTGAAGTTCAAAGCTTTCATTTTCAAATAAGATCAAGGACATGCCCTATCTATTTTTTGAGCTGTCACAGTTTGAAATTCAAGCTGCAGTGGGAATCAAAGAAAATAATTGGTACAGTGTTCTTAGTGAATTTGTAATGTGACTGGGATTTAGTGATCTAGTTGATATCTGAGCTGCATTTATAAAATTAATTTTTTTTTTTTTTATGTTCATAGATCTGGTCAGGGGACTATATGTTGGTATTTTGAAACTGAATGAGATAAACCAAAAATGTGGTCTTGAAAGGTCAAACTCAGAAATATTTAATAGCAACATGTTCTCATAATAACACCTTAAGAATCCTGTTCAAACAAAGCTAAACCTGTATAATTTAAAACTTTAAATTGTAAAAAGATTATTCTATCATACAATGCATTCATAATAATGAAACAGATTCATAGGGCCTCATTCAAATATGATTTGGCCAATTGAATAGGGCTCTATATAAGCACATAGCATATTTTATTTACAGAAGTTTTTAGCTAGGGAAGACCTTGCTTTTGGATAGAAGATCCCTAACTAAAAACTTCTGTAAAAAATATATGCTATGTGCTTATATAGAGCCCTATTCAGTTGGCCAAATCGCATTTGAATGTGGCCCATAGTAACTAAGCTGCACTGTAGCCTGTAAACATTTATTTTTAATTTTTTACAATTTTCTACCAATGTATTGCTTTATATACTGATTTATATTTTCATTGAATAATGCAAATGTATGTTCCTTATTCTAATATGAGACATCAAAATTCTTTAACCCAATTATTTTACTCAACTCCCCAATTTAAGTCCATTTTTTGTATGACCTGAGAACAGAAATGCAACTAATGTCTCATGGGACCACCAGATTATTTATTTATCCAACTGCACACCCGAATTATCACATATATAGATGTCAGTTCAATGACGTTGGTCACGTTGCGGCCATAAGGCAGCAACTGCAAGCCTTGCAAAGTGAGGCAAGCAGTTGAGGCACTGTGAGGCACCCGGGACAGGTTGCAATGAGCGCCTAAGGCGTTCATTGCACTGCGAGCCTTACAAAGCGAAGCGAGCAGTTGAAGCTTATGGGACTTAGGCTGCAATGAGCGCTGAAGGCCAGTAGGATAGAGCGGTTCAAAAAATTAGGTCCCGTAGGAATTAGGAATCAAAGCATGTACATTGACTGTGGACCTCGGAAAATAACTAATTTAACAGCCAATCCACAGAACTCAAAACACCTGCTAAACACTACAAATATGCCTCAAATTAACTTACACACACCACAGGGGAGAGCCAGGCTGACTGGGAGTAAGGCTGCAAGTTAATTTGAGGCATAATTAGCATTTTTTATCAAATGAAAAGCACCTACGCAAGAACAAAAATGGCTGCCGAAAAATCGTAAACACAGCAAAAACGAGGCTAAAAGACGTAAACATTTTTACAAAGCTAGTACGTATTACACAAAGCCAGCTTAAAACTTAGAAAATATCCTCCGTTTTGTAGTAAGAAATGCAAAATAGGGGAAAAACAGTAAATTGCTCATGCAGAAGTTTGTCCCCACGCTAACACTAAATATTGGACACTTTCCAGAATGTTCTCTCTTTTTCCTCAGATGATTAACTGTGTGACTGAAATGTTTCTGTTGGCAAAATGTAATAAAAGACTGTTAACTCTTGATGATTTCTAAAAACTACATCTACACATAATAGGTAAAGTAATAGTATTTATTAATGTATTAATTAATTAATGGAAGCAAAAATATTAACAAATTATGCTAAATATTATACTGCATGGTGACTTAATTTTGCACATTGTAACTTATCTCTTTATTAATTCTACAAAATAGATTAAAATATAACACAATAAACTATTTATAATTTATGAATTGAATAATTTAAAAAAATGTTAGTATAATTATGGTATGGTAACGTAATTTAACAGATTGTAAACTGTATCTGATTGTTAATGATAGTTAATGTACATGAAATTTAAATAAAAAAAGGATAATATCTACAAAATATTAACATATATATTTTTCTGTTTTGCAGGTGTCTGTCAAATTCATAGTGACACACACTTTGCCTGCAATCCAAGTTTATATGTGCATGAATTGAAAGCCCCCAACTTAAAAAGATCAGGTACAGTATATTTTATTACATTGAATAATTTCTTAGTCAGTCTTTATTACTGCCTACTTGCCCGTACCTTATAGTCAATTAGATTTTTTTGGCGTTACAATTTTATTAATACAGTCTTAATTGTTTTGCTATTTCAAATTATAAAACTGAGGAAAATAGAAGTTCTTATTTTGTCTTAAATTTAAATGTATAAAGGAATAATAAAATGTAATATATACTAAATTTAGAATAAAAGAATTACACTTTGCAGCGGTGGGTCATAATTATCATTGACACCAAACTTGCCTGCACTGCCTTTCTCTTGAAAAAAAATTAGATGTCTATGTCATTAAACAATAACAACTTAA
The DNA here is from genome assembly GCA_027410445.1 of Discoglossus pictus. Classification (NCBI taxonomy): domain Eukaryota; kingdom Metazoa; phylum Chordata; class Amphibia; order Anura; family Alytidae; genus Discoglossus; species Discoglossus pictus. Next base: position 257,604,912 of record CM050167.1, on the reverse strand, counting down.
TTACTAACTATACCGATTAATAGTTTAAAAAAAAAGAGGTATGTGGATGAGTGTGTTGTGTAAATAACCATTGTAGACTGTATGCTGCAGAACCAAAGAAACCATAAAAAAACGTAATTAAAAATTATGTTTATTTCACAGATTGGACCAACACATTGACAACTGTGTAAAAGGAACTTGCATATCTGAATAAATTACAATTTCAGGTAAGCTAAGGAAAATCATTACTTCATCCACAAGTGCCTGATTATTATAATCTATACTTGCAAAATAAACATTTTAATTTCTAACTACAGATTACAACCAAGGAATATAAACAACGTATGGACAGGATCCGAATACAGAGATGGAGACAGCAACAGTCGGAGAAATCTAAGAAAAGAGTACGAGTAGAAGAGTCTGAACAGATTTACAACAAAATACATGCTCTAGGATCCAAAAGCCAGCGTAAGAGAGATCGGAAAATAAAAAATATTAAAAATATGGATCAACCCACATGTGAAGAATATGATAATGATAATAATGTTGATATCCATTGTAATGTTGACCATCTTGCTTACCAGGATAGTTCATTATTTACAGATCTAAATGTAGAGCCTCACAACTGGGGTATGTTGAATGTGCTTTGTCAGTTTTGTGTAGCTAATCATTTTGCAAAGGAAAGACCAAGAGATGGTAAGTTTATTAGTTGCTGTCAAAAGGGCAAAGTAAAACTTCCACAAAGAAAACAATTCTCCACTTACAAAGTATAATGAGTGACCCAACTTTCACGAATTACATTTTTAAAGAAAATCTACGATCTTATAATAGTTCCATTTCATTTGCATCAATGGGTGTTACATCAGCTGCTAATGTTAAAGGACATGGCCCTTACGGCTTTAAAGTACAACGGCAAATTTGTCATCGTACTTCAGATTTACACCCTCAAGAAGGAGGGCAAAGAAAGTTTGCTCAACTATATGTACTAGATACAAACAAAGCTGTGGAACAACGGATGCAGTTTGCTGAAGATAAAAAATGCTTAGCCACTGTTTTTCATGAGCTTGATAAAATTATGGAAAAAAAATCATACAATCAAGCTTAAAAAAACTGTCAGAGGTTGAAGAACAACAACGTATTCATGCCCAACAAAATCAGTTGCCAATACCTAGAGTCAATATGGTTCTTAAAAGAGATCAGCATTCTGATAAACAACGTTATAACTTACCAACAGCTAATGAGGTTTCAATGGTCTTTTAAAATGATGAGGGTGAACCACCCTTTGAAAGGGATATTATAATATATCCAAGAAATGAAGAGCAACCTTTCATTAACATCAATATATTAAGTAGAAATTTAGATTGAACGATGTATCCAATTTTGTACCCCAATGGTGAAGCAGGATGGCAACAAAAATTATTACTTGTCAGTTATTCAAAAAATAAGAAACGTGTCAGAAATAATATTTCCATGCTTGAATTTAAAGTGGCTCAAACTGCCATCAGGGGTGAATTTAATCCCATCTTAAGTGCTGGAAAACTGACACAACCATGGATCATTTATTCATACCTGCAAGTAGAAGCCAATAATTTTAAATTCATCAAATTTCAACAAAATAAACTACGTTTTGAACAGTATTCTGGACTCATGGATTATGTTGCTGAAGCCGATTTAAACCGAAAGCTTGCAGCTGGCCGAGCCATAATTTTACCATCTTCCTTCCAAGGATCTCCTCGCAATATGCAAGAATGATACAATGATGCTATGGCTATTGTAACCAAATTTGGCAAACCAGATTTATTTATAACATTTACATGTAATCCTCAATGGCCAGAAATTGTAGATAATTTCAAACCTGGACAAAATGCTTCAGATAGACCAGACTTAGTGGCATGAGTCTTCAAAATAAAATTAACAGCCTTAATGCATGACATAACCATCACAAACTTATTTGGAAAGTGTTTTGCATATGTCTATACAATTGAATTCCAGAAAAGAGGACTTCCACATGCACATATTCCTATAATACAGGATGAAAACCATAAATTGAATACTGTAGAGAAAGTAAATTCAGTAATTACTGCTGAACTACATCCACAAAAACATGCCACACTATATGAGATTGTAACACATCGTATGATTCATGGTCCATGTGGAGAGCTAAACCCACAATCACTGTGTATAAAAAATAAAAAATGCACAAAAGAATTCCCAAAAGTGTTTTTGCAAATTGTGATGGATATCCATTGACGAAAAGGTTCAAAGGCAATAATACTGAAAACAAGTGTAGATAACACATATGTTGTGCCATATAATCCACAAGTAGACCAAAGGAAAATGACAATGACTTAGTGCATGACTAACTGGCATCTCATGTAGATGATCGCTATGTCAGTGCACCTAAAGAAATGTGGCGGCTTCTGAAATTTAAAATGCATGATCACTCACATGCAGTATATTGATTAGCTGGACATTTGCCAGAAAGACAATTGATTCATACTGGGAATGAAGAAAATGCTCTTGCACAAAATGAACATTGATGAACCACACTTACTGCTTGGTTTATCCTAAATTCAAAGGATATTGAGGCAAGGAAATACTTAAACAATGAGATTCCGTATCATTATGTTTTCATAAATGGCTTATGAAAACAGAGAAAACAGGGTGGAAATAAAATATTACAAGAATGTATACAGTAAGTACAAGAGACATTGAACGTTTCTGCTTACGTTCACTACTAAATGATCCTGGTGCACAAAGTTTTTGTCAATGACACACTTTATGAGACATTTCAATTAGGTGCCAGACACAGAAACTTCCTTGCTGATGAGACAGAATGGGAGAGATGTCTACAAGAAGCAGCACAATCTAAAAGCAGGTGAAGGGCCAGTTTGCAGACATTTGCATATTTTGCAATGTTCCTAATGCTTTAGCTTTGTGGGAAACATTTAAAATACATATGTGTGAAGACTTTGTGAAGTGGTATAACAAGGTCAATGCTGAATTAAAATCATTAATGCAAATTCAAGAAGTCTTTCTATTATAGATGATATCAAATTTGAGGATTATGACACTGATGTGGAAAAACAAAAAACTGAAGAAAAAATTGCCACTTTAAATGATTTGCAAATGCACGCTTTCAATGCAATACAAAAAGCACTAGCTGATGACTTGCTCAAAGAGCGTTTTTTTTATCTTGATGGACCCGATCTGGAAAAATGTATTGCTATAATTTGTTGATGAGTTCAATTAGAGCTAAAGGGGAAATAGCATTGCCCTTTGCAACAACTGGAATTGCTGCACTATTGTTCGAAGGTGGCAGAATAGTACATAGTGGATTTAAGCTTACAGTTACAATTTTGGAAACATCCGTGTCTGATATTAGAATGAAATCTTCTCAAGAAAATACATTTAAGAAATCCAAATTAATTATCATAGATGAAGCCACTATGATGTTGTGCCATGCTCTGCAATATATTGATCGTTTATTGCGTGAAGTCATGGGTAATGATTTGCCTTTTGGTGGAAAAGTTATATTATTAGGTAGAGATTTCAGACAAACATTACCTGTGGTTGTTCGTGGAAATCGAATAGGCATTATGGAAAAATGTATAAAGTCAAGTCCACTATGGAAGGAATTTACACACCTTAGATTAGAAAAAATATGAGATCTGAAGGCCAAAATGATTTCAATGATTGGCTTATTAAAACTGGTGAAGGAAAAATCAAGAAATGAGCAAATTTACCTGATGATATTGTGGAAATCCCAGCACAAATGGTTTGCAAAGATTCACTCATATCAGCTGTATTCCCAAATGGAATAACTACTGAACATTATTCTGGGATTTCACAGAAAGCAATATTAACATCCAAAAATAAAGATGCTTTGTATCTCAATAACGACATATTAAAATTAATAGATGGAACTCAAAAAAATGATTACAGTGCAGATTCAGTTCTGGCTGATGTCAAACAGAGTGAATCAAATTTTACAACTGAATTTCTAAATTCTTTAACTCACTCTGGAATGCCACCCCATGTTTTGCAACTTAAAAAAGGAGCCATTCTCATGCTATTGAGAAATATGAACCCCAAAAAAAAGGACTTTGTAATGGGACCAGATTGATTGTTCAGGATTTAAGAGAACATTTCATACATGCAGAAATTCTGAATGGTACCCATAAAGGTGAACCCTTTTTCATACCGAGAATTTACATCCCAAACATAATTTGTCTGATGGTCTCTTTTTAGAGGAACCACTTATAACTTCTATATCAAAATAAAAAAAAAAAAAACATTGCTTAACAAAACTTGACAAAGCACACCACACAAAAATAAAAACATTGTTAAGAACCTTATTAAAGAAGAGAACCTGTTTTGCAAATTTAAAAATTCTTGGTTTAATTGAATATAGTTTGTACTTTCATTGTATGTACGAATGAGTTTTTAATCTATGTACTTTGAGTTGCAAAGTATGGAATGCAAATATGAATTGGATTGTAATGACTTATGGGTTTCATTGTATGTATTTAGTGGCTTGGAACATGTAATGTGCAATATAATACTTTTTCATTGAATATAGTTATTAGTACTTTTATTGAATATACTTATTCATTTTCATGTATGAATTTTGACTTTGTTGATCTGGGTTTCAGTGATTCAAGTTATCAATTGGATCGTAATTAGTTAAGGGGGTTGATTTTATGTATTTAGTGCTTTGTACCTTTTCATGTATAATTGCAGAGTGAGTATTGATCCAGGGAGTAATTCGATCGCCAGTGTCTGGGGTCAGGAAGGAATTCCCCCCCCCCCCCCATTTCAGACAATTGGCTACATCGTAATTGTTTTTTTTACTGTCGGCCTTCCTCTGGATTCAATATGAACATTTACACATGTGTTATACAACATGTAATGCAGATTGTTTCAAACCAAAGTTACACACTCTTAAAATATTCACGTATAGCATACAATACAACATTTTAAAAAGTTATGCAATCATGGTTTAAGAGTTGCTTACACATATAACTATAAAAGTTCCATGTTATAAAAAAAACACATTAACTACTAAATCTATTAATTGGTGGAGTTTTCAACACATGTGTAACATGACAGCAAATGTTTAAAGATCAAAACAATTAAATACAATTAAGGTAACAGGGGGAGAGACAAGTTCTATGTTATAAAAATATACACATTAACTACTAAACCAAATAATTGTTGGAGTTTTATATACATTGGGAATATGACATGAAAAGTATAAAAAAAATACATCATGTAACAGGGAGAGATTCGCATTGAGTGGCAAACAGCATTCCCTGAATAAAAATTGAATTCCCATCATTTTTGACGTGCAAGTCCCTAGTCTTTATTTAATGCAAAGTTCAGTTTGATAAATCATATTTTCTAGCAGCAAAGTAAATTGATTAAACTACAACTTTCAGTAGAACTAAGACAAATACACGTCATTTAAGTTATAGGACATTATAATTGTCACATTTCTATATAACACATTTTGTTGTTTACATATTAGAAATGGCGTTAATTTACTTGGTTGGCTTTGAGTGCTGCAGTAAAGTAATTGGGGTAACAGTTTATAGAAAATGGTTAATGGAAGTGATTTGCATATTGTAGTATATGAGTGTGTTTTTTATTTAATTTTTTTCTTCAAATTATGTTGTTGTTTACATTTATAAGGCAGAAAACAAAGAAGAAAATTTATCAATAAACTCTTGCGACTCCTCTTAGAACTAGCAACTTAAGAGCAGGTCTATTGCACTTGGGCATGAAGTGGAGAAAGTACTTAGGCTCCAAAAATCTTTTAAATTGCATATTTTGATGCTTGTTAAGTTTGAAGCTTCATGGTAGAAGACATTTTAAAAATAACCACAATCCTAAATCATTTGTAGGATCGCAGTTTTAGACAGTTTTAATGTCTTATTGGTAAAATATGGTACAAGAGATTGCTGCATGCATCCTCCTATACATATACACTCAGCATTTCATAGAGAGTCTAGGAATAGCAAATAAATTCAGCAGTTACATTTTGTAAAAGGACCAGAACTAAATATATAGGAAAAAACTATATATTTTAAAATGAACAGATATCAGACATGTGTGAATGAAATAATCCTACTCTTGTGTGGTTGTATTGAAGAAAGAGATTAAAGACATTAACCTAGTGGACTCTTTGAGCAGTAGTTGTAATGTTTACTGATTTACAAGTAAAATTTGGAAACTTTTAAAACAAATTCTCTGCTTGATACTGAATAGATGGATTTTTAATTTATTAGCATTTGTGCTCAAGTTGTGATAGAATACTTGTTATCTCCTGTCTAAGGGCTCTGTTACATGGCTCCCACAACTGATAACGAATAGAAGCCATCCAAGCTCAAAGGCGCTCATCGTCCTGCGAGCCTCGCGAAGCGAGGTAAGCAGTTGAGGCATTGAGCTCGGAGCACTTAGGCAATGAGCGCCAAAGGGGCTCATTGTTCTGTGAGCCTCGCAAAGCGAGCCGTTGAGGCATTGAAACACGCGGGACTTAGCCTGCAAGCAGTTAAGAAACGTGGGACTAACTTAGGCTGCAAGAATTTGAGGAACGAGAGACTTACAAAAAAAAATTCCGAACTCGCAAAAACACAACTTTAACGTCCAAATGTCGAAAATTGAAAACACGAAAAACAAGAAACAATTTTTATTTTATTTTTTAAAACACACCCGGCATGGGGGGGAACACCAGAATGCCTGGGAGTGAGGTTGCACACAAATTTACGCATAATTTGCCGAGGTTCGGCACTCGAAAATCAGCTAAGTGAGAAAAAATCTCGGACGAAAAAATGAAAACGAGGCTAACGGAGACCGAAGTGCGCAAATCAATGCCAGGCACGTACAAGTTAACAGGAAACAACGTCGGAATCTCGGGGGCTAAAAAAACAACTGTGCAAAAATACTAATTTAATGGCCAAACCGCGGTAAACAAATAAAACACGAAAAACAAGAAAAAAATAAAAACATACTCACACACAGCACGGGGGGAACACAAGGTCGTCTGGAAGTGAGGTTGCAAGCGAATTTTTGGCACTCGAAAATCGGCCAAGGGAGAAAAAATATGGCTGCCGAAAAAAATGAAAACGGGGCTAAAGGTGACCAAGGCGCTTATATCACCGCCAAGCACGTACAAGTTAGCCAGGAACATAGGAGATACAAAATATACCATTACAACGGATGGAAAATGATTGCGTGCCAAGTAACACTTAGAAACATTTTACAACTCTATCTTGCAAAGAATAACATTACGATTCTAAAATGGCGCTTTACCCGCATACACAAACGGTTTGGCCTCGCACACGCAGCCTATTTACTATGTACACTTGGCACATTGCTGACACTTTCTCCTCAGGTGATCAACAGTCCAACTGTACATTTTCTGATGCAGGAAAATCAAAAGAGATTGTTAGCTCTTCAGGAAATTGATTGCTGCATATTAAATATAAATAGGTAAAGTATATCAATTTATTAATTGATATTCATTTATTAATTCACTGTAATAAGAACATTTTTATATTTTACACTGTACCTATGTTTCTGTGTTCGCGACGAGTGCCGAAGGTGATCGAGGAAACTTGAAGTACACGAGGGGAGAGGCTCGCAATGAGTGACGAAGGTCCTCAGAGGAGCAAAAGCCTTACATTGTGTGGCAAACAGCATTGCCATGGCTTTAAACATTTTTGCCGTCATTTTTGACAGGCAAGTCGCTAGTAAACATAATAATTCCCATAGCAACTCCAGTCAAGTTATAGAAGATCAGTTAATATTGCAAAAGTGAGTCTTTAAAGCTATGTGTTTCTAGCTTAAATTAACCCACAGGGTACACCATAGAGTAGGAGGTTGGTTATTATTGCAACTACTATTTATAGGTAAATTAGCCACAACATTTTTCACATTGCCTACATATCTCTTTATTAAAGTACCACTGTATTGCATTGGCAAATAAGAATTATGTGTTTCTTTGCTGTACTGTTAAAAACAGTATGAAGTTTAACATAAATAAAAGTTGATATTTTTCTTAGCTTTTAAGCTGTGTGTTTTACTTCCAGCAGAGCTGTATATCTGCTCCTACATGTGTCATCAGGGGCATGACAAGATCATCCTGCTTACCCCAAGCCTCTGAGTCAGCCCAGGGAGGTCCAGGTCCCTGGGCACAATCAGAAGACATGAGGCCCCCAATTACTCCAAGGGGAAATGTATTGTCCTCCTAAATGCTATCCACAGATTGCCCTGTATCTTCCATGGTAGCTAAGAGGCCAGTGCTGTTGTGAGGACAAAGATGTGGAGAGAGGTGGCAGCAGAAGTCAGCACATGGGAGCTTATGCCAGGAATGTCAGAGTGTGAAATAATGCTATGATGACTGACAGAGCATAGTCAAGAAGAATATGGCTAAGGAAGCTACCACCACAAGAGCCACAGGGGGCGGTCCGATCACTGTAGTGGATTATATGAATCTCATGACTGGACTGTTAATCTGGATGGTTATAACCTTTTTTAGGAAAGATAGGGGAAATGGTAAAAGAGGAGGAGGGATCTGTCTGTATGTTAAGCCTGAATTTAAGCCTATAGTCAGAGAAGATATTTATGCTGGCCCTAACGGCATCATTGAATCTTTGTGGGTTGAGCTAAATAGTGGAGGAGCTCATTCTAAACGCATATTGGTGGGAGTATGCCATAAACCCCCAAATATAGCTGAAAGTGAGGAAATACAATTATTGTTACAGATTGGAAATGCAGCTAAGCATGGGCAAGTTCTAATAATGGGAGACTTGAATTACCCTGAAATAAACTGGATAAATGAGACCAGCAGCTCAGCTAAGGGGAGTAGGTTCTTGAGTACACTCAGGGATCATTATCTGGCCCAGGTAATACAAGAACCTACTAGAAATGTGGCCATCTTGGATTTAGTCATCACAAGTAATATTGATATAATATCAAATGTTAAAATAAGGGAACCCTTGGGGAACAGTGATCACAACACAGTATCATTTGAGATTGAATACAAAAAACAGAGTAGTAAGGGGCCAACAAAAACTCTAAATTTTTAAAGGGCTAACTTTAATGGGCTACGGGCAGCAATACTACATATAGACTGGGAGAAAGTACTTACAGGGAAAAATACTGAAAATAAATGGACAACATTCAAATCCTTACCAAATAAGCATACTCATCGGCATGTACCATGTGGAAATAGGAGTAGATCACATCCCATGTGGCTTAACAATGACTTAAAGATTATGATGAGGAAAAAGAAACATGCATTTAAATTATACAAGAAGGAGGCAACAGAGGCAGCTTTATGTGACTATAAGGAAATCCACAAGGCTTGCAAAAGGTCTATTAGACTGGCTAAAATAGAAAATGAGAAGTCAGTTGCAATGGAAAGTAAGACTAACCCTAAAATATTTTTTAAATATATTAATGGGAAGAAGGCCAGGAAGCTATAGGAACAATACAATGTGACAGAGGCCATCTGATAATTAGTGACCAGGGAAAGGCAGATGAGCTAAATAGGTTCTTCTCGTTGCTATACACAATGGAGGTACCAGCGGTTGGGACACCGCAACATAATGGGGCTACACTACTGTTTTGGGGAGAAGAAAAGTATTCCTCAGAGATATCTGTCCCTGGCCAGATTACCAATATACATATAGTGTGCACACCTTAGAGAAATAATACACCAACACAGAGTTCTGGTATAAAGCTTTCTCTCGCCTAACTTTATTACGTCAGTCGTCATTTATATAGTTTTTAATAATCAGATAAAAGTTACAACTAAGCAAAACATCAGGTTTAATTAAGCACTTCATTGGTTCTAAGGTGTCCGCTTTTACGGGATCTTGGACAGGTATTGGGTCAGGAGTTTAGGGAGTCTTCAGGTCTCATCCCACAAGGGATGAGTCTATCTTCCCATTGGTTCAGAAGTTGAGACAAAGGAAAGATGGCGCTCTCCTTCTAGTGTCCAAGGTGTGGTAGCTGTCGTCATCCTTGCTAGACCGGAAGTAGTGCCACCGGCATCTTGTATGCGGAAGTAGTGAATCCTCCATCTTAGAGTTCCCAATGATTCAGCATTATTAATAAAACTTTAGTTATACGATAATACTGCAAAGATAAGATATATAAGTAGGTGCTCGAATATAGTTATGCATTTTGTACGGATCCCAATCCATAACAGTCCCCCCTAAAATGGCATATTATATTTGCAGCACTCACAATTCTTAATAAAGCTTAATGACTATAACACCCTGATCTAGTATCGGGTGTCTAGAACTAAGTATCTTGTCTTATATATATATACTTCGTAACCATGGTCCTTCCAGAGCACTATTCTTTATGTCTTCTATTTCCGGATGTTGAAAGCATTGCATGTGTCATAGGTACATATCTTCGTTCGATCGGGCTTGCCATGACCTGACGTCACACCTACCCTATGACCTATGTGGCATGGGGAAAACCTAACGAGCCTCTAATATTCTAATAGTGTAGCTAGGCTTGGATAAGGACCATAGGACTCAGATATGGTGTAGCTCAGCTCACAGAACACTCTCCTTAGAGCCAGTTAAAGTCTGCATCAGAAGATGGGATGTCTTACAACCATCATTCTGTCCATGTAGATCTATGTCTAAATATTGGTGAATAAAGGTGGGGGAAGCCTTGTCTACAACTTTCTGAAGGTAGTTGCGTACACAAGGAATAATACAACATAAGAGGAAGGCTAGCAAAATTATGACAATAAAGATAGCCATCCCTATTTGCAACAACACTTTCTGCCAGGCATTCATCCAACCAAACCATGATTCCCAATAATCAATAGTGCCAGAATTTTCTTTTAATTATTGACCAAGATTACCAATTTCTGGATTGACAGTGTGATCTTGCCATTTGGACCTGTATTATCAGGAATGTACGTACAACATGTGCTAGTGTCAGGAAGCATTTTACAAACTCCACCCTTTTCTGCAAGGATCATGTCTAATGCCATACGATTCTGGAAGGCCATGTGTGACGTAGCCTCTAATTGTTCCGCAATGCCTTTTAAGGCATTCTTAGTGTAGTTAACAAATCGTTGCTGGTTATAGTAGATATAATTAATCCAGGCAACATTCTTGTTTACACCAATCATTGGTATCAGTGATTCAAATCCTGCTGCTATCTGGTTTCGGGCCTTAAATTGGTCGGGCACCCCCCTTGGGACTCCAATAGTATCAATATACACATGCGGGTCAAAACTTTCCTGAGGTTCAGATGATGACGTTTGTCTTCTCTTTCTGGACCTTACTTGGGAGACATTAGGTAGATTGTCATCATAATAAGTTGGGATAATGTGTAACGGCATTATGGCTTTAGCCAAGGTACATTTCCCACGCCATACTCCTGACAGTCTTACCCTGAGTTTCATATCCCCACATAACCAATATATGTCCCCTAAAGATTGGGTCTGATTGACTAGCAGTGTGGATGAACCATCTCAATATGTGTGACAAAATTCACTTGGGAACTTCTGCAGTTTGAACCCATGAGAAACGTTTCTTCTGTAACACGTATAATTTCCGGGTATATAGTTATACCTCTCCCTGGATGGGGATTATTAGTTATCACAGGGTACATCTTTCTCTATTGTTCACACTCATCTGTATAACTACGTTTATTTGAACAGACTCAAAAAACATTTCTCTTCCTGCAAAGGTATAGTAAGTGGAACCGTACCGTAAGTGAGGTCTAGCATGGCCACATACATAACAGTTGGTCTTATTACTTTCCTGTACATTGTATTTCATCCATTCCAACCACACATTAAGATCTGAGAATCCAGTCTCAGTAGCTAACGTGTCCTCATACGTTGGGTCACCAGTAGCAGTCATTGTTCCAATGATCTGGGGCCCTGGCTTCAATGTCTGCAATGCCAGAGGTAAGTCTGGGTGCTTATATAGATCTGCTATCTTAAATTTGCCCGTTAATTTTGCACTTTGTCCTCTAACCCAAGCCCTCAATATATATGTGTCAGCATCCATGGGACAAGGGTTTTGTATGGTCAGAGTCAATTGCATATTAGAACCAGATACCCCACTATTCAGACATCTACCAGTCTGTATTAGAGTCATTCGGTCAAGTAAGGGATCTACCCTTGTTATCTTTCTTATCTGCAGCACTCTGAGGTCTATAATCCCAATGTGTCCCAGTGTTCCATCCCACCGCCTTCCATGTGTCACAGTGTCTTCCAACAGTTTCATCAATAACACATATGTATAGATCTCTCTTATATATTTTACATTGTTCGGGGATTGGAGGGCAGCGAACAATGTCACAGAAGTCAAAAGTGTATGTAGCAACATGTGTAGTATGTGAATTGTACCAAAATGTAATGCCATACTCATGTTTTGTAATGGTTACATGTTGAGCCTTGCTCACGTATACCGCAAGGAACAGAATAAACCACTGGGCTGTACTCATTGTGTTTTGTCCTGGTCATCAGGGGGAGGAACCTTTTTGCAATGTGATGCGTGGACCCAAGTAGCTTTCCCTTCCAACTTAACTGATGTAGCTGTGATCAGTAGTACTTGGAATTGGCCTTCGTATCTGGGTTCCAAAGGGGTTTTCCTCACAAATTTCATAATAAGGACCCAATCTCTAGGAAGGCGTTGATGAGTACCAGTGAATACTTCCAAATCTGGAATAGAAGAGAACACTTGTGCATGGATTTTAGTCAGTGTGGTGGACAGTGCAATCACATAGTCAACAAGTACATCAGATTTTAGTTGCAGCTGCTGAGGAAAGTAGCACCCTAGTCTAGGAGCAGACCCAAACAGAATTTCATGGGGGGACAATGCATGTTTCCCTCTAGGGGTATACCTGACACTGAGCAAGGCTATGGGGAAGCTTTCAGGCCATGGCATACCAGTTTCTTGTGACATTTTGAACATCCTAGATTTCAAGGTACCATTCATACGTTCCACCTTTCCACTACTTTGAGGATGGTAAGGCGTATGAAAGGAGAGGGTCACTCCTAGGGCTGTCCATATTTCCTTGGCCAATACTACTGTAAAAGCTGGACCCTGGCCGCTTTCAATTACTTCAGGAACGCAATATCTGCAAATAACCTCTGTTAACAGGCGTTTCACGGTTGTCTTTGCTGTCGTGTTTGCAACTGGGTAGGCTTCTGGCCATCCTGAGAACATGTCCACGATGACTAATGCATATTCATACCGACCACCCTTTGGCATCTGAATATGATCAATTTGTATCCTCTGGAATGGATACAGTGATTTTGCCAAATGTCTCTGTGGTGGTTTTTCAGTGAGGCCTACGTTGCACCTGGCACAAATACTGCACGATTTACAGTAAGAGTTTGTCAGAGTAGTGATGCCTGGGGCCATGTAATACTTGTTTATTAAGGTATTCATGAGAGTCTTTGACAGGTGTGCTGGTCCATGTGCCCATTGTACTGTTACTGGGTACAAGCTTCTTGGCAAACACAATCTCAGATTATCAACATATAGTCCATCTTTCAGGGCTGCTCGCTTTGCTTTCCATTTGTTCACTTCTTCTAGACCTGCCGTCTTCTGCAATTCTTTAAGCAATTTTAAGTCTGTTGGCAGAGTCTGCATTGTATAAATGTTTATGTCTCCATCCACCTCTATCCTTTCCATTTCCTGTGATGTCATTGCTGCTTGTTTAGGCTGCCTGATCTGCTAGATGATTTCCTCGTGCTTCATCCGAGTTTTAGCTTCCCATGTGCCTTTACTTTCAGTATTGGCCACTTCTTTGGGAGTGTTAGAGCTTCTAACAGTTCACGGATGGCTTTATCATGCTTCACTGGAGTGCCTGCGGCTGTCATGAATCCTCTGGCTCTCCAAATTATCCCAAAGTCTTGAGTCACTCCCAGAGCATACCTTGAGTCTGTATAAATATTGGCTCGAATTCCTGTTGCAGCTTCACAAGCTTGGGTCAATGCAATCAATTCTGCTTCTTGTGCTGACATGGAGGGAGGTAACCAGGAGGGCTTGTATCACATCTTCTCTGTGGTTACAGCATGTCCTGTATGGTACTTCCCCCATTCATCAGCATATCTCGAGCCATCTACATACAAAGTAATGTCTGGGTCTGTTAGAATAAGTTCTTTCACATTAGCCAGGTGTGAGGTCTCCATTTCCATCTGTTGGAGACAGTCATGAGGTGGATTTGTGAGCCCTGGAACTGCATATGGATCTCTAGCTTGTATACTGGGAGTGCTGTTTGCTTGCAAGTCAAAAGTTTTCTTCCCTACTCCTTCCTCTTCCAATTCCTCTTCATCTGCAGATTCCCACCATTTTAATGCAGCTCCCAATGATTTTCATCCATTTGGTGCAAACTTTGATAATGCCACATGTGGAATTTCTGTATCCCAATGTTTGTAGAGCAATTCTGCTTCTTGTGGAAGCTCCACCGTAAATGCACTATAACCTGCTGCATTGTTGTACAATGTCTTTAGTTTAAAGGTGACCTGCTTCAATTTAGTGAAACTTGCTTCATATTGGAAATCTCGGCCTGGAGATTGTTTATTCCAAAGTGTGCAATATAAAGGGTCTTGTGTCTCATCTGTGAGTGTCCTGGCTTTTTCCTACATTCCAATAGACGTCTTTTTACATATATTGGTTATTCCTGATTCTGGATTCAAAATCAGGCTGTACAAAAGTATCCATCTTCCTCATCTCCCCCCTCTGGAAATGGACGGGGAGAGTGGCTGGATTGAGAACATAGCATCTCTGCAAAGTAACATTGACTGGCAGGAAGGAGGGAACATTTGGCAGACGGAGGTGTATGGCTGTAGTCATGTGCTTAGGTTGAGTCTGCAGTATGATGGCTGCAAATGTCATGTGGTGCAATAACTGTCAGGGATAACCTATGGACTATGTCACTTGTTTTGTCCAGTAAGGCATGTGCTGCCATTGCTGCTCTGAGGCAAGACTGGTCCTCCCCTTGCCACGGCATCCAAGTGACATGAGAAATAGCCAATAGGGCGTTGTCTGTTCCATGGGGACTGTGTCAAGACTCCCATTGCATGTCCTTCTCTTTCTGATACAAACAGCTTGAATGGGAGAGAAATAGTTTGGTAATCCTAGTACTGGTGCTGATGATATAGCCTTCTTCAGGGGTGTAGAAGTTACACCAGGGGCTATCTGTGTCATCTCATATGGCTCAGTCTTCATTACGTCATACAAGGGGTTGCATTAGAAGGGTATGCTTCTGGGTATCCATGCTCTACAGTAAAATATAAGACCTAGGAAAGCATGCAGGGGTCTGTGTCCTTCTGGGACTGACATGTCTTCTATTGCTTGCAGCACGGGTGCGTGTAAGATTGCACACCTTTTGAAGAGACAGTGTTCCTAAGAATATGACAGTCCCTTTACACCATTGCAGCTTTTCCCTGGATACTTTACATCCTTGTTCTGCCAAGTGTCTCAGCAAGCTTTCCGATGTTCTTGTGGCTATGGGAAGATCTTCAGTACACAACAAGAGATCATCAACATACTGCAGCAATACAATGTCAGGATTCGCTTGTTGCCAAGAGTCAAGGATATGGCTCATAGTCTTGGCAAACTGGCTGGGCCGAAATTTTGTGCTCCTTGGGGGCATTTACAGGTCCATTTTGTATTGATTAAGATCATGCGTGGAAAGCAAACAGATACTGGCAAGAAGGGTCAAGGGGAACACCGAAGAAAGCATTTGCTAAATCCACCACGGTAAAGTATGCAGCTGTTGGAGGTATTCCAGAAAGGAGAGTGGTTCGGAATTAGGCACTATAGGAGGTGTCTAATAGGTTGTCCTCATTGACTGCTCGCAATTTTTGCACCCATAACGATATTTTATTGGATCCCCCTTTTTGGATTTCTTCTTTACTGGAAGAGGGGGGCGTGTTACATGGTGATGTACACGTGACCAAACGCCCCTTGCTGCACTATCTCTCTATCTGCTGAGAGATCGCATCTATTTGTGCTGGCTTCAGAGGATTCTGTGGGCTTCCGTGGTAACTCTGCTCCGGGTTTTAATTTTACTATGACTGGTGGCACCTTCAGATGTCCAATATCTTCTGGTCCTTGCGACCAGAGTGTTGCTGGAATCTTGTCCAAGATAACAGCTGGCCCTAAATCACGGCTGCTATTGGCATCTATGTATAGTAATATGGGCAGTGAGCAGAGTGCTGACGTGTCAGTGACTTGTAGAGGTGAAGACACCTGTACAGTTCCGTCCGGGTGAACGAGATGGATGCTTGCAGTCGGGAAAGCACATCTGCACCTAACAAGTTTATAGAGCATGTAGAAGATACTACAAATCTCACAAGCAGGTCTGGGAATGGGCCTATTTGCATAGGTTGAGTTAAATGGTTGGAGGTGGGGATACCATCCACTCCTATACAGGCGACATCAATATTGGACAGGTAAGATGTATCGGGCAGATCTTGCTTTCTTAGGACGCTTCTGGCTGCACCTGTGTCTACTAGGAAGGTTGTGGGAGTTCCCTCTATTGGTAGTGTCACAGTAGCTTGAGGTCCCATTCCGCCATCCCCTGAAGAAACTGCCAGAACAGGGGACACTGACACAGGCTCACCCCAGTCCTATTCTGTGGCTTGAACCACAGGCGCTTCATTCGTATCACCTCCCTGCTGTTTAGGTCTCAGTTTCCTGGGTGCCCTGTAATTCTTGCTAAGGTGTCCCGGTTTCCCACAATTAAAACACTGTCTTGTTTCTCTCCGTGGTGACTCTTCAGAGTTCACCATAAGCACAGCAGTCTTTTTAGACGCTGATGATGCAGCAGTAAGGTGTCTAAAGGTAACACTCTATATTCTGGTCTGGATGTCAACAGGCCCTTCTGAAGTGTCTCCTTTAATCCCAGCACGAAGGCTGTACTTAACATCTGCGTGTGTGTTTTATTATGTGGGCTGAAGCCAAGATCTGTGAATACCTGTGTGAGTCGTGCATGAAACTGTTCTACTGATTCGTCCTTCTCCTGTTCTATATCTTGTAAATTAATTGCTTGATCTGCCAATTTATCCTTCGTCCAATATCTTAACAGTTCACAGAACAATACACCCAATGAAAAGTCATCTTTTGGGCGATCTGTATCATACAGATCTATTGCATTCCGCATAATAGGCCAGTATGAATCTCCTGCCCTAATTTCACACAGGCTAACAAGGTCTTTCCAGGCTGCAGAGTAAGTTTTTTGGATCTGTGCCATCTTCCTATAGAAAGGCATAGGTTGTTTTTCGGGGTCGGGCAACATGTTTATAAGGGAGGTGGCTTGTGTCGGGGTAAATGCAACGTACATTAGACTTCCCCTGTTCTTGTCCCTCCTCTTAGATTTTGCTTTTGGGTTTGTTCTTCTATCTTTCCATTCCTCCGCCCCCTCTCCTCCCCTGATATCGTCATCTTCCTCTTCAGAACTATCCTGTTGATGATGATATGTGGGTGGAGCTTGCACATGCAACGGTGCTCTAGGGTCGTGGAGGGGAACTAACAGCGGGTTTACGACAGAGCTGTGTACACTGTGTACACTATGGGGCCCAGCACCTCCTGTCGAACCTTCTACAACACTTGGTGCCGCCACAGACGGAAACATCGGGTATGGGGAATACATGGTTCCATTTGCAGTCAATATTGGATACAGAGGAGTGGGATGTGCTGTCGGGGCGGTAGGTGTGATGGGCGGACCCCCTTGGATGGGTGGTGCAACGGGTGACATCATTTCATGATGGGTAGTGTTCGGGGGTGAGCGTGGCTCCTCCTTCGTGTGTGTGTGGGCGCCATTTTGGGGCTGTGGCTGGATGGGATGTCTTTGTTCGGCAGAGGGTAGTGGTTGTGGTGTGTTAAGGTTACAGGGTGCTTGTAGTGTGGAGGGGACAATGGTCAAAGACGGGGAGCTGGCTGCTTCACATGGAGCATGATACACATACATTTTCTGTCCCTTCATTTCAACCTCTTTCTCTGTCCAACCCTCCTGTGCAACCGCTTAGCTACCCTGTACCATGCTTCTGCACTCGGCAACAAACCAAAATCTTGTAGCTGCCCTTTGTTGTCTCTCAACACTCTACGCCACTCTTCTGCCCTCAAATGTCCTCCAACAACACCAGTAATCCCGCACACTTTAAACATCTTCTTGCACCGGCTTACCACAGCTTCAACTCCCCTCTTCTTGACTATATCCCGGGCCAACATGCCCTCACTCAGTTTAACTTGATTCTGCCCCATATCCCTATGTTAAGCAAATACGTATTTAACAATGAGGGCTCAATGAGGTAGTAACAGAGACAGAGAGAGAGAGAGAGAGAGAGAGAGATTAGCTGTTTGAAAGAGAAGGTCTGATTTGTTCGACTGCTACGAAGGGTTACTCCGTACGTCTTCTCTAAACTCTGACCGTTGTTACCGCCCTCCGGGGACTATACCTTTGCAGTGCGTAACCACTCACTGCTGGCTAGGGATAGCAAGGAGAACAGTGGACAGAGATATGTGAATCAACAAGACATAATCGCATCACATTTCATATCGTCATGCATTAATAACCAGCACTGACATAGCATTATAATCATCAAACCATTTCTGCAGAAAACTTCAGATTCAGAGATATGTCAATTCGGGGTCCCGCAACACTAGGTGCTCACGAATCGACACCCTCAGGTCTTATTGTGCTTTACAACACTATCAATCTGCCACTGAAGTCCGTGTCCTACATACACGTTTAAACACCCTAGTGTATGATAGACGTCTCTCGGGGTTACCATGCCACTAAGGCACTACCAACATGACCTCCGAAAGATATTCATCTATCCAGCATGCATAGACCCTCCCCTGGAAAGTATGCAAAGCAATCCCGATCCTCGGGCTACGTATATGCACGCCCGTATGTGCAACTTCTCTGGGTTATGTGCGACTCTCGGCACAACTCATCCGTCCCCACAGCCTGTTGCACATACACGTGTATGCCCCCCGAATCACAATATCTAAGAGATCACAATCGCTCAACCACGCTATCAACAGTCACACACAGGCTGCAGATATCACTATATCTTGTACAGGATTCACAATGGACTTGAGGCAAGCTAGTACCTGTACTTTTATAACCTCCATACAGCGGAATTGGACAACGGGCAGAGTCCCAGGAACAGGTTTACGCGGATAAGGTACTAATCATGTCCTTACCGTGTACCGGAGGTGATCAGGCTCTGCCTGTTCCCAGGAAGTCCGTCCGGACTTCTCTCGTCCGCTGCGGTTTGGTTAAACCTAAAGTCACTGTTCGGGCGCCATTTTGTTTTGGGGAGAACAAAAGTATTCCTCAGAGATATCTGTCCCTGGCCAAATTACCAATATACATATAGTGTGCACACCTTAGAGAAATAATACACCAACACAGAGTTCTGGTATAAAGCTTTCTCTCGCCTAACTTTATTACGTCAGTCGTCATTTATATAGTTTTTAATAATCAGATAAAAGTTACAACTAAGCAAAACATCAGGTTTAATTAAGCACTTCATTGGTTCTAAGGTGTCCGCTTTTACGGGATCTTGGACAGGTATTGGGTCAGGAGTTTAGGGAGTCTTCAGGTCTCATCCCACAAGGGATGAGTCTATCTTCCCATTGGTTCAGAAGTTGAGACAAAGGAAATATGGCGCTCTCCTTCTAGTGTCCAAGGTGTGGTAGCTGTCGTCATCCTTGCTAGACCGGAAGTAGTGCCACCGGCATCTTGTATGCGGAAGTAGTGAATCCTCCATCTTAGAGTTCCCAATGATTCAGCATTATTAATAAAACTTTGGTTACACGATAATACTGCAAAGATAAGATATATAAGTAGGTGCATGGATATAGTTATGCATTTTGTACGGATCCCAATCCATAACACTACCATCACTAAATAATTGGTTAACGCAGGAAGAAATCCAAAAGAGATTGGAGAAAATAAATGTTAATAAAGCCCCAGGTCCTGATGGAATACATCCAAGGGTACTGAGAGAGCTGGGTTCTGTAATAGCCAAACCATTATATCTAATCTTTCAAGACTCACTCACTACAGGGTCTCTACAGGATGACTGGAGAAAAGCAGAGGTGATACCTATGTTTAAGAAAGGATCTAGAGCAAATCTGGGGAATTATAGATCAGTGAGCCTCACATCTGTAGTTGGGAAGCTTTTAGAAGGGTTAATAAGGGACAGAAGACAAGAATACGTCTATTTGAACAGATCATAGGTAGCAGTCAACATGGATTTATGAAGGAAAGGTCGTGTCAGACCAATCTAATTAGTTTTTATGAGGAGGTTAGTAGGAACTTGTATCAGGGCAACTCAGTGGATGTAGTCTTCTTAGATTTTTCAAAGGCATTTGATACAGTGCCACATGGAAGACTAGTGAGCAAACTAAGGGATACAGGAATTGCAGTAAATATCTGCTCATGGATCGAGAGGTGGCTTAAAGACAGGAAGCAAAGGGTTGTTGTGAATGGAACATACTCCGATTGGTCTAATGTGATAAGTGGGGTTCCTCAAGGTTCAGTATTAGGTCCTCTACTTTTTAACATATTTATAAATGACATAGAAGTAGGACTCGAAAGTAGTGTCTCCATTTTTGCTGATGACACTAAGTTGTGCAAGGTAATAAAATCAGATAATGATGTACTTTCCCTACAAAGGGATTTGCATAAATTAGAGAAATAGGCTAGATGGCAGATGAGATTTAATACAAATAAATGCAAGGTTATGCATTTGGGAAGGAAAAATAGCCATGCAATCTATAATCTTAATGGAGCAAATCTAGGGGTATCAGATATTGAAAGTGATTTGGGAGTACTAGTGGACAATCACCTAGGTAACAGCGCTCAAAGCCAAGCAGCAGCTGCAAAGGCAAGTAAAATATTAGCATGTGTTAGGAAGGGTATAGAAGCAAGGGAAGCAGATATAATTCTGCCACTATACAAATCCCTAATACGCCCTCATTTGGAATATGGAGTACAATTTTGGCCACCACTTAAAAAAAAAAACATTTTAGAGCTGGAAAAAGTACAGAGAAGGTCTACAAAACTAATAAGGGGAAAGCATGGGCTAAGTTATGAAGAAATACTAACCAAATTAAACGTATTTTTGCTAGAAAAAAGGTGTCTACGAGGGGATATGATTACCTTATTTAAATACATCCAGGGTCAATATAAGGCTTTGTCAAGTGAACTTTTTGTAGCAGGAGATTTTAAACTAACAAGAGGACACCCTTTGAGGTTAAAGGAAAAAAGATTTCACCTTAAACAAAGAAAAGGGTTCTTCACAGTTAGGGTGGTTAAACTGTGGAATTCTCTACCAAAGGAGGTGGTAACAGCGAATTCGATAGACAACTTCAAAAAGGGGTTAGATATATTTTTTAATAAAGAGGGCATTCAGGGCTATCCTAGATAACTAGCAAAGGAATATTGATCCAGGGAGAAATTTGAACACCAGTTTCTGGGGTCAGGAAGGAATTTTGGCAAAGTTTTCTGTTTGCCTTCCTCTGGATCAATTAACAATTAATAATTAATAGTCCACATTAAAAAGATCAATAGAGATCTAAAAAGGTGGAATTTGATGGACTAACTCTTTATTCATCCTCCAATACTATACTATTAATAATTATTTAATCAACAAATTAATTAATAACTAATCCGTATATTGCAGATCAGAGGAGATCTTTACAGGTTGAACTTGATGGACTGAAAGTCTTTTTTCAACCTTAATTACTATGTAACTATGTAACTATATCTCCTGGGAGGATTTATAAAGGGGCAGAACATCTACAACCACAGTCATCAGAATGCCTGCTTTACTGGACATGGCCCAGACTGAAACCCTGCAAGGTAGCTACATAAACCACCAAGCATACAACACATTCATCAATCATGTTCAACATACATACCCATCTACTCAATAATATGGTCTATATTACATATCAATGGCTCTGTAACTCAGCTTCAATATAAAGATCAGAAACACAATGTAGCTGATTAGCACAAATGAGCAATATGATATTGAAACTAATAGAATAAGGCAATGTAAAGAAAGAAATCCATGGTTTCACATAACTCTGAGGCCAAATCATGGATATTGATGCAATATTACAAGCTAGATTAAGTAAATAACCAAACCCATGACATCATAAGTCAAAATGTCCCTTAATTAGAAGATGCAATCCATAATTGAACAATGTACATATTTTCTTGGTCTCCCGCATCACTATCAATGCAGGAGCAGCCACCAGAGGAGGAGGAGGATGATCTCCAGATCCAGCAGCTGTAAAGGGAATTTGACCTACCACCACACCGACCTGCTCCACCTGCTGCTGGAGTACATCTACCCTCACCACTCACTTCTTAAAGGGGTCATTGTAGGAAATTGGGTATTGGACGAGGGAATATGCGCTTCATCTCTTTTTATTGCTTAGTTTGTATGTTCTTTTTCAAGTAGTTCTGAATTTGAAAATTACGGCATTACCAGCAGTGCCATCGAATACTGTAAGTAAAGCATTTACAGTGCACATCAGCATCATACATGTACGTACATAACACTGGATGACACAGTTAATATTTGCAAGATTAGTCTTTAAAATAACAATGTACTAATTAATGGTATAGGCCCCTGTGACTGTCACTGCAACAAAAGTTTAATATTCATTTGAGGTAGCCATATCATGATTCATAGCTATTATCATGTGATTCCCTCCCAAAAACATGTCCTGAAGGACTGTATTGCACACTGTGTACAGTAGCCTAGCTATGGTTTTCCCTATTGATGCAGTATCACCTACACTCAGCCTCCTCTCAGTAAGACTGCAAGTTAGTTATGATTCCAAAATGGCTGCTGTCCATGAGTTAGAAGGCTCTGGAAGGGAGTGTATGCTGCTGATTGGCTGGAATGTGTCTGCTGACTGTGACATGCAGGGTCAAAGTTTGCTCAATGATAAAGTATAGGGGGCGGGTCGAATATCGCATATGTTCGGCGAACTATTTGGGACATCTCTAATAACAGGTGCTCAATGTCATTGATCACTAGCTCAAATATTGCATCCCTCTGTGTCTAGGCTTCCAATGCAATCAAGGTACAGCTGGGTGATTACAATATGAACAAGAACATTATTTAGACAGAACTGGTGGGCAGTGGGTTAGATGGAGGACAATGCAACAGGGACCTACAAAAGACAGTATGTGTATTCATTACTAGGATGCAAAACTTGAAGAAACTCGTTATATTACTCCATAAAGCTGATGTACAATTGTCCCCAGTTCTGCTTTGGCCAGACATATTGGACACCTTTAAAGTCATAAAGTAACAGCACAGAGGGAGTCTAGTTTGTTCTCATTTGGAAATGTAGTACTCTTAATTTCAATACTGATTCAGAGAGGAGCTCAGATCTTCAGTGCTTTCGTAGCTCAGATATAAATAGAGTTTGAGACTGTATTATCCAATTGTAATACAAATAACAAAGGTGGTATAAAAATAATACTTTTAATGGCTAACTGATGAGAAAAGTAAAGTAACACCTTCATGAGACATAGGTTAAAGGGAGATGGAAGTTTCCCTGTTTTGCAATATAAAAACAAACTACCTAAGTGTTTGTTTACATATCTAATGATAATTTTTATTAACAAGTGTTTAAAAGCTATATTTGCACTCATTCAAACCTTCTATATGGTCCCCAGCAGCTCATGAATACAATGAGCCTCATTCAATTGAGCCTTCGCATGTTACTGCACCAGCCGTAAGTGAGGTCGCAAGTTAAT
Source organism: Discoglossus pictus (assembly GCA_027410445.1). Classification (NCBI taxonomy): domain Eukaryota; kingdom Metazoa; phylum Chordata; class Amphibia; order Anura; family Alytidae; genus Discoglossus; species Discoglossus pictus. The sequence continues at coordinate 257,581,128 of CM050167.1, read as the reverse complement.
TTGCCATTCAATTGGCGTCTTTTTGTGGGCTCCAAAAGGGTTACGAGTTACGTCCTTGAAAAAATTGCGATGGTTAAAACCGTAATTCACAGCCTCCCGAAGCCTTTGATCTCTCAAGGCGCAAGACTATTCAATTACAAAAATCGCTAAAAACCGCACCCGCACTCAAGCCCGTAAATGTCAAATGGCGGCCCTAAGCTTATGAAAAAACACCAATGCACTTTAAAACATGGGGAAAGCAATGGTAGGCATTACAATTACATGCACAACAACTCTCAAATATAGCAAAAAATTACTTTTTATTTTCCTCATAGGTTGTAATGGTCATGCATATGCCAATATGAAAAGCCATGCTTCAACATGTTGAAAGCTATTAAAGACACACTACCTTATTAAATTGCAATACAAATACATGCAAATGGCTGACATGTTAACCCTTTCTCACTCACAGAGGCTCTAATGTGGAACCTAAAAATGCAAAGATTATCTTATATACATTTCACTCAACACATCTACATTGGGACAACAAATAGTGGCCAAATCACACCGCCAAATGGCATATATCAAGAACCAGGGGAACATTTCACATATGGTTGCAAACCTACTAATGTTTCTGTCTGTGTGTATCCACAAGGTTTGCATGCCATTCAGCCAACGCCATTGCTGGTGTGCATGTGCCAAGATGTATACCCATTCCCATTTGGTGACCTCCCATCATGTTTTGATATTCATCAATTTACATTAGTGTGGTGCGTGTTTCCCTGGTCCCCTTCTGAATTGCTAAGTGATGGTGGTGAAGGGGCTTGTATACCTGAATGAAGCTGTGAGCTATACCATGTAGGGCCACTGTAGGTGGGCAGATCATAGCAGAGAGGTCAGACAAATCAAAGTCCACTAGAGAAGGAACTGGCTACCCACTCCAGTATCACCTATCACATTGTTATCAGGCCTTCAGGGGAATGTTGCTACTCCACAGTATCACAAATTGGACTTTGCAGGTGTATTAATCTTTATTATTATTATACTGTATATGCTATATATTATCATATGATATCTAATGCTATTATTACTATTATTATTATTGTTATTATATGTATGAATCTATTGCATAGTAACTAGGGCTCATTAGTTTACTGATATAGGAATGTGACACAAATGTGATGTATGTGGATGTCCCATAACCCCAACCATTGAAAACACACTGACACGTTTAGAACGTTATAACAAAGCTTTCATACACAGAGCACAATCAGAAATGGACAAGACTGTGCATTAATATCATGGATGTGGTGTGGGCGGATCTCGCGAGAGCAAGAGGCTTGTGGGAAAAAGGAGATACCTAAAGGGAGTAATATCATAGTCCAGAATAAGCATGATGCACTACACCACTGCAACTGGAATATGATAAAAAAAGGATCAACTTGTCTAGATCTGCTCAATGAAACAGATGATTACCCTCTGGACTGTGTAATCCAATCCAGTTTCACAAATACAGTGTGGTGACAAAAAACAGAAATCTGAGAAAAAGTGGTCAACTAAAAAAAGGCGGAGGAGGATATAAAAAAAATAATCAACATGTATGTACAGTACAGTACTGAATACTGTAACTGTAACAATATACCAACTCACCTGATTCCCATCTGCAAGCATTACTAACTTGAAGATGCAGAAGATGCCTTCATGGACCTGAATTGTACCTAAAGAAACCCAAAACAAAACAAAAACATAACACCTAAAAAATAAGGCCTTAAAAAATATAGGGACTGCAGCATCTCTTCTCAACAGCATTCCTCAGTGACCATCAATTAGTGACATGTTAAACAGAACCTTACGTGTCCACAGAGAAGAGGATCATGGAGCATGTGATGGGAAGTAGCCATCTGCATACAATATATCACCATCACATAGGCAAAGATCCAAGACTCTGTAGCCTGGCTTGATTAGGTTAACATTGTGACTAATAAATTGACACTGAGGAGTGCTGTTGAGAAGGCACAAACATCTGCACAGCCTCTAGGTCCTCCTCCACCTACACACAGGGCCCCAATCCCCCGTGGCCTTCCGCTTTCTCCCTGGTGGTGGTGGGGTGTTGGTGGGGGTGGGGGGGGCAGGGGGAAGCATCCCCTGGGAGGCAGCAGGATGGAGGCCTGATGTTGGGGATGGAGGCCCCTGGTGAAGTGACCTGGTGAGGAGGTGGCAGTGGTGGTGTCTAAGTGGGGAGGGTCTGTGGCCTGGCTGGAGTCTGCTGCATAAACCAGGGACCTTGGCTCCTTTGCTCTCTTCCTCCCCTTGCACTGGTTCCTCCTTGCTCCTCTACTTCCTGGTCCAATGGAGCCGACACCCCCGCCTCTGGCTCACCACTAGACCCAGACCTCCTTGAGAGAAAAGAAAGGTATATGTTATTAGTATGATTAATAATACAGTATATTGTTTTGTGTGCATTCCTAACTATCTGACATCTAGGTTTGAACCTGTATGATTCTCCGAATAGCAACTCACATTAGCTATCATTTGCTAGATATGATCTATTCTTTGGTTCTTGGTCTTGATTGTTCTTGGCTCCTAACACTATCCTGATTCCGGCTGCGGTCTGTAACTGCATAGGCTGCAGTTGGCACACCAATACATGGACTCTCTATTGCTTGATTACTCTTGTTGTGGCCAGGAATGACAGTAATTTGTCAGCTTCATGGATTTAATGATGCATCCATCTATTCCTTGTTATTTCCATGGAGCTGACAGTGTCAGTGTCCTTGTTGGTCAGCATGTATATGTGTAGTGTGTGTGATGTACATGTGGTGGCATGTTGGTGTATGTGATATTCACCTGACATGGAGGCTGCGTACTGCTGGGCCACCAGGCCTGAAGCTCCAGCAGCAGGCACCTGGCTGAGAAGATCCTTGGCCCTGACATCGTCAAAACAGTGCTAGATGGACCTCACACGCTGTGCCCACTGCTGTATCCTTAGCCGCTAACTCCCTGGCCTCCCCTCCCCCTTACAACGATCACAGGGCGGCCACGGATGGCACAAAGGAGGACCACCTTCTCCTGGTGCATGTAATTGTGGGCCCTGTGCTTGCCCTTAGCCTCTTGCCATCCAGACTGTGGACGGGGGTTCTCGTCTCCCTGACCTGTCCCTGAGGCCTGTCCCTCCCGCAAACTACTGCCCCCCCTGGGATAAGGCCCCTTCCCCCTGGTCCCTCGTAAATGTGTGCCTGTGCTAGGGCCACCCTAAAACCACCCACCTCCTCCTCTCCACTTTCCTCCTCCACTTCCACCACCTGCTGCTCCTCCTCCAGCTCCTCTTGCTCCCCTGCAACCTCTTCCTCCTCCTCCTCCTTCTCCTCCACCACCTCCTCTCTTCCGCCACTCCCAACCTCCTCATCATCTCCTCCACTCTTCTCCTCCGCCTCTCCTCCACTACTCCCCAGAGCCACCTCTCTCTCCCCTCCTTGCCTCTCCTCCTGTAAATATGTGCCAACAAGGATTAAGTGTAAAATTGTAAATAAATGTAACCTAATAGGAGTTTTTTTAGAACACCCACTGGAAGTGCATAACACTACTATTTTTATATAAAAGGGGAACAAAAAGCGGGGAAAGGCAAGTACGTACTATTTACATTTTATTTACTTATATTTTGAAACAACGAAGCACACACAAAAAAACATTTAAAAGAAAGGAAAAAAAAACTTTATATAGTTAGATATTAGCAAGAATCTTATAGTTTTAATGACTTCAAAGTCTATTTCCCTTAAATTAGGGATAAAGATCTTGCAAGTATAGTGAATAAGTCAAGCAGAGACTATATCAAGCTTCTCTGAGGGATAATATGGTGGACTACATACGTTGACATTTTTATGATGTGCCATAAAATTCAATCATGCACATCAAGCCTGTGTACTACTGAACATCCACATTACCCTCTATACCATAGCCTATCAGTTTGTGCTTTAATGTTTTCCCAGACTTGACTAGAAGGAATTACTTATTTAACTCTTTGCCCCTGGGCTCTACGGCTTGGTTTGTAACCACCCTGTAAATATAAGGCTCAAAAAATTGATTTTGTGATCGCCTGTTAGTACATATATAAAGGGGTCAATAGAATGCTTTCCCTAAAGGCTGTATATGTATTATTGATTATTCCAGCTATACTGGTAATAGCTTGAGAAACTTGATTATTTTTGGTTCTTGACCCCTAAGTACTAAGGCAAGATTGGTAACCTCCTTATAATATGGGATTCAGAAAGCACTTCTGTTGTAGCCGGATAGAGCCTGTGTAAATGGGGTTAGTAGAGTACTTTCCCTGAAAGCTCCATGTTATTGTTGGAGATACCAGCTATGCTGATGTTTATTGCTTATTTTTAACTTTTTAACCTCTTAGGTTCTATGGCTAGGTTAGTTACATTCTTGTAACTTGGGGCACAGGAAATTATTTTGCTGTAGCCTGTTGGTATATTGATCAAGTTTTTTCCCAACAAGGTTACGTGTGGTTCTTAGAGATACCCAGCTATGCTGGTATAGTTAATGATAAGTATGGTTATAATGCTATGAAGGTTTAGTTTTTAATGTATATCGGGCTAAAATATAGAGGATGTCAGTACAAGACTTTAAGTATTGTTATCTACCCACTTATTAGTACAGCACCGATTAATCTCCTAGTCAGCGCTCTGTCTCTTTCCAGCATTGGTGTGTGATGTCAAGTCGCACAATTTACCCTAACGTACGTTTCTACGCATAGGCGTCTTTATCAAAGGGAGGAACTAGTATAATAGTATAATAGACATAATCAAAACCGCCAATTACTGCTCTCAAGATACTCCTACTCTCTCTCTCTCACTGAAAAACCTCCAACTCAGGGACCTGCGTGCTGCTTCGTCAGAAAATACGCAACTTTATAATCTCCCTCTGTCAATCATCTGCTGCTAGACCACTTTCAATTGGCTGAGAAGCCTGTGTCGCACTACGTTATACCGCAATTGGATCGTAATGGCCGATAGCATCTCAGCCAGCCCCTTAATAGTTTGTGGCCACAGAAGGGATTTACGGGCTTGAGGCTTCGGCCTGTAACTCGCACCCTTGCTCAATTGAATAGCATCATAATCAGAGACGAACAGGAGCCCACAACACACCCGCAGACATACGGCCTACAACGATCAAGTTACGGGTTTGCAATTGAATCGGACCCAATGTTTTTATTGGTACTAGATGTACTAACCACTTACAGACTGTTTTCTCAATCTTTTAAGCACTTGTTAATTAAGTGATGTTTAGATATGCAAACGCTTAAGTTGCTTATTTTAATATTCAAAAAAGGGACATTTTTATATCCATTTAACTATTTAGTGCCATCAAGTGTATCATATTTATACCACATTTGTTATGTTTCTGTTTTACAAAACAGATTTGAAACGTGCGGATCCTGTTTGTTACCACTGCAACGGTTGTTTTCTCAGCGGAAATTATTTTCCCTGAAGGGAATTATTAGAAAAATTAGTTATAGCCGATGCTTGGTGGGTAGATCTGAAAGGATGGTTATCAATTAAAAATGACAGACTTCAATTTAAATTTTCTTTAAATAAATGAATTGCATTTGACCATTTGTACTCTATGACAATTTGGCAATTAGTAATGTTTTCTGGTGAGATTAAAAACACTTTTGGTTTGAAACAGGAAACATTCGCAAAAAAATCAACCATTTTAATAGTAAGCAATCATTATTTTGATGTACAAATTTTTAGAATTAAATATTCACTACAAATTGTAAATGTTATTTGGGTATTTTGTTGGCATGGGAAAATATGAGTTTGCAGATTATAACTGTTACAAAAGTATAGTATATTAACATTATATGATAGACAATGCAACTACCGGTGACAAAATTCAAAAATGATTGTGTACAGTAGGAAATCAGATACTAATAATTAAGCAGCAGAAAACTCCCAAAAACACTATTGGTAAGATTAAGAATGTATTAGGTTTTACAAAAGCCAGTATGATGAAGAAAGAACAATTTAACTATTACAGAACATTTCTACTGCAGCTGCTAGTGTTTTTATATTGAAATGCATTATACATTTATCTATTAATGGATAGACTGGATTCTTTTTGAAATGCAGTATAGAAAATGTCTTCACAAATGAGTTTTAGAGGCCTGTTTAATATTGTGTAAGGAAATTGGGACATCTGTCATTGTACTATATGTTGTATTGATAGGAGATTATAGCTAAAAGAAAAAAAATGATTACACTGAACTATATATGATTTTCTTCAGAAATCTGAGCATTGTATAGTATATTGGCTAGGTTTATAAATACACTGTGCAGTTAACATAGTTTTAGAGTGGGACATTTATTAGTTCAAAATATCCCATGGAATGCTGTTCTTTCAGGAAAAATGTCATAAAACTAGTTTTGTTTTAGAAAAAAATGTTGATGCATCTGACCTATAGGCATCCATTATGCTTTAGTGAATATTTTGTTTATGAGTAGATGTTTATATTTCTGCAAGATCAGGACTTGCATTTCGCATTGCAACTGTCTGCTTCGGAGAATGTGTGAATGTACAGTTAATGTAATGTACAGTGATTCTTGCTAATTTGTCTTGCTTCTCTTACCTTGGGACTCTGCTTTCATGATCTGCATCACTATTAAACTAGTTATTTTCCACCTTTCTATTCCCTGCCTATATCCCTCTCTGAACTTCCCATTAAGTGGATATGTAAGTTCTGGGCATAAGGAGCATCTATTAGCTACACTATTGCAATAAACATTTTTTCTTTATACAAGGAGTAAATGACTCCTTGGTTACTATATAGCTGTCTAGAATATACTGAGTGCTTGCAAGAAGTATATTCAAAATACATATCTTAAAACTTAATTTATTTTATTATCTATAACATTTTATATAGAAATGTAAATTATTGTGAAATTGTGGGGGTGGGCGGTAATAAGAACAGAACAAAAGTTAATAAGTAAATATCTGCTGCTAAACACTATGTGGGATAACAATTCCTGTAAATAAATGTGTATACATATTTATAAAGACTTTACAAACCACTGATTGATGTTCAACAGCCTCTGACTAAATAGCCCATTACTGCCTCAAACTACCGACAGTAAATCATATTGATACAATCTTTTATTTGGTGCAATAGAGTTAGACAGTCACATTTCAGAGCATTTTTTTTTTGTTTATGATTTTCATAGTTACATAGTTATATAGTAACTGAGGTTGGAAAAGAAAGACTTTTAGTCCATCAAGTTCAACTTTTTTAGATCCTCTCTGATCTTTGAAATATGCAGACAATATGTTAATTGATCCAGAGGAAGGCAAACAGAAAAAACATTAAAACGTTGCCAATTATCACAAAAGGGAAAAAAAATAAAATTCCTTCCTGACTCCAGATACTGGCAGACGGCTCTTTCCTGGATCAATACTCCTTCTCCAGTAATCCAGGATAAACTGGAAGGATGTCCTCTTGTCAATTGAAAACCTCTTGGCACAAAATGTTCACATGGCAAAGCTTTACATTGCCTTAGCCTTTTTTAGATCCTCTCTGATCGTTGTCAGATGGAGGTTAAAGAGCACAAAAAAATATTCTGACTTTTAACTACTCTTTTGGGCTTGACCTCTCTCAGCCAATGAGATCTACAGACTAAAATATACTCTCTGTATTTCCTGTTAGTTTGAATGAAGTTTAGACAGTTTTTGCTTTATATTTTTTATAACAAAAAAACAACATCAGTAATGTTTAAAACAAAATCTAGGCCAATGCAATCAAGGTACAGCTTGGTGATTACAATGTGAAAGACAACATTATTTAGACAGAACTGTTGGGCAGTGCATTGGATGGAGGACAATGCAACAGGGACCTACAAAAGTCAGTGTGTGTATTCACAACCTTTTCAACAGATTACTCAATAAAGCTGATGTACAATTGTCTCCAGTTCTGCTCTGGCCAGACATATAGGACACCTTTAAATTCATAAATTAGAAGCACAGAGGGAGTCTAGTTAGTTCTCATTTGGAAATGTAGTACTCTTAATTTCAAGAGCCAATAATTATTCAGAGAGGAGCTCAGATCTTCAGTCCTATTATAGCTCAGATATAAATAGAGTTTTTGGACTGTATTATCTAACCATAACAAAAAGTAAAAATAACAAAATTGGTATAAAAATGATACATTTATTGGTTTAGCTGATGAGAAAAGTAAAGTGATACCTTCATGAGACTTAGGTTAAAGAGAGATGGAAGTTTCCCTGTTTTTAATATTAAAACAAACTACATAAGTGTTTGTTTACATATATAAAGATAAGTTTTATTGACAAGTGCTTAAAAGTTATATTTTCACTCACTCAAACTTTACATACAGTCCCTGCAAAGGTCAGTCCCCAGCAGCTCATGCATACGATCAGCCTCATTCAATTCATGGCCGTAAGTTGACGGCAAGTAGGCAAATGGCTGCGATTGAGTTGCATCCTCCTGTTGCTCTACTATTACTATGCTATTTAATTGGCCGCGGTCGCAAGTTAGTCCCCGATAGCGATAATTGGAAGCCATGCCATCGGATGTAGCATTTCCAGGCTTGGACATCAAACATGTAACTCCCGCCATCGAAACAGCCAATGGAAACAGAGATCGTCATCACAACGTCAATGTCATCCAACCTCCAAGCCCGTTGGGTCCCCACATCAACCCCTTGCTTCAGGGGACCTGATCGGGACCCCACAGGGTCCCCACATAAACCCCATGATGCAGGGGTCCCGAATGGGACCCTCACGGGGTCCCCACATCAACCCCTTGTTGCTGGTTTCCCGATTGGGACCCCTGCAGCATTTACAAATTTAAACTTCCCACTGCGGGTAATTAAAGGGCCTGCGGCACACAAAAAGTTGACCCCTAAAGTTGCCACCTAACATTAACACACCCCATTGGGACCACTGCAGTATCCCTAAATTAACCCTTGCAGCTGTCCCGATCTGGATACCCCTCTGCATTTAAAATTCAAGTTCCCCACCTTGCGGGTCCTGAGAGGACCTCAAAGGTCTTTAAAGGACCCGTGCTAAGTAAAAAATTATCCCCTGCCACAGGGGTACTATAAGTACCACCCCAGCACCTAAAATTAACCCATCACTCATGGGGGTCTATATAGACCCTCACAAGGCTATAAGGGTCTATATAGACCCCTATCGGACACTGTTAAACCCTATATTAATACTATAAGTGCCATGAGGGTCCTCCAGGGCCCTCATGACACAAACTCTAAGCACTACACTATTAACCCTTCTAGGGAGTGTGTATGGTTGCAGTATTAGAGTAAGAGAGAAAGAGGCCCAGAGGTATTGTGGACACTTCAGAGAAGATTCCAGAGAGTGTGTATGGTTTCAGTATTAGAGGGAGAGAGACCATATGTAGACCCTATTATCCCTTTGTAGTCCTATATACACCTAACTGTACCCAATAAACCCCAACTATATGCAATTAACGCTAACTATACCCAATTAATCCTAACTATACCCAATTAACCTGGACTGTACCCAATTAACCCTAACAGGACCTATTTAACCCTCATTGTACCTATGTAATCCTAACTTTACCCAATTAACCCTAACTGGACATATTTAGTTTCTTTTTTATTTTGATAGTGTTTTTTTTTTAAGTGTAATGCTTTTTTATTTTATGTGTAGTTTGATTTTTTATTTTCTGTAATTTTCTTTTATTTTCTGTAGTTTGTTATTTTCTGTAATTAGTGTTTTTTTTGTAATTAGTGGTGGTGGGATGTTGGGGAGTTTAATATTGGGTTACCTAGGTAGTATAGGGGTTAATAGAATAGGATAGGGTAGAGGGGGGTTAATAGAATAGGATAGGGTAGAGGTCAGTAAATAGGATAGGGTAGAGGGGAGTTAATAGGATTGAGGTTTATTGCATCTAGTTAGGGTTAAATCGGTGCAGTTAGGGTTAAATAGGTCCAGTTATGGCTAATTTGGTACCGTTAAGGTTAATTGGGTATAGTTAGGGTTAATTGGGTGTAGTTGGGGTCAATTGGATATAGTTAGGGTTGATTGGCTTTAGTTGGGTTAATTGGGTATGGTTAGGGTTAAATAGGTATAGTCGGGGTTAATTGGGTATAGTTGGGGTTAATTGGGTACAGTAAGGGGTATATAGGACTATATAATGATAACAGTCTAGATAGGGTTAAGTGGTTAGTGATAAGAGTTAATTAGGTATGTTGAGGGTTAAATAGGGTTAATTAGTTATAGGGGGGTTAGTAGAATGGTGTAGGGTAAGAAAGGGTTAATAGTGTAGTGCTTAGACTTTGTGTCATCAGGGTCCTGGAGGACCCTCATGATACTTATAGTGTTTATATAGGGGTTAATTGTGTCCTATAGGTGTCTATATAGATGATAGTCTCATGAGGGTCTATATAGACCCCCATGAGTTATGGGGATAATTTTAGGTGCTGGGGGGGTACTTATATTACCCCCGTGGAGGGTGTTAATTTTCTTATTTAGTGCTGGTTCTTTAAGGACCTTTCAGAACCTCTCAGGACCCGTGAGGCGGGAAATTTGAATTTTAAATGCAGCGGGAGTCCCGATCAGAACCCCCGCTGCAAGGTTTAATGTAGGGATACTGTGGGGGTTCCGATGGGGATCCCCAGCTTTGGGGGGTGTTAATGTGAGGTGCCACGGGGTCAACTTTTTGTTTCCTTTAAAGACCCGTGTCGAGAAGTTTGAATTTGTATTTGCTGCAGGGGTCCCAATCAGGACCTCTGCAGCAAGGGGTTGATGTGAGGAGCCTGTGGGGATCCCAATCGGGACCCCCGCAGCAAGGGTTAATGTTGGGAACTTGCGGCTGTCCCGATGGGGTCCCCCGCTGCATATGGGGGGTTATTGTTATTTTCTCGCAGACGTCCTTACAGTACCCCCGCGGCATGGGTTAACTATTTGTGTGCAGCAGGCTCTTTAAAGACCCCTGCATCATGGGGTTAATTTGGGGATTCTGCAGGGGTCACAATTCTGGACCCTTTTCAAGACATTGTGAGACCTTCTTGGTACCAGTAAGCTGTGGTTCAGTGTTTGCCATTTGCAGGCTTGACGGAGTGGTTAGGAAGAGGGAATCGGAGAAATTGAATAGCGATTTGCAATTTTAGCCTTGCGGCCATGAAAGGTCAAAGGCATTGAGGACAGTAAACTAGCGATTTGACAAATCGATATCAATCGCGGGTCAGAGCAAGTAACTTAATTGGAGGCCGCAAGTCAGGAACCTCCATTTGCGGTGGGGAGCTCCTCAGGGGAGGAGCTCTGTTAGTAGTTTTATTTTTCTTTTAGAACGTCAGTTTTTTTTGGAGGGCCCATGCCTGGGCTGGAGGAATGAAGACCAGGGCATCACTGGACATGACTGGAGGGACATTTTGGCCAGGTAAGTAGACTATTACTTTACTTATTTACAGGTTGTCAGTATTGTATTGACTGTAATATTCCTTTCTTTTTTTTTTTAGGTGTGATAGAACATCTGGACATTTTTGGAGGGGTCTTTCCTGGGACAGAAGACTGGAGACCAGGGCATCACTGGGCACTGCTGGAGGGGCATTTTGGCAAGGTTAGTGGTCTAATTAACGTGTTTCATTTCACATGTTGTAATTTCTTTTTTATTTTGATAGTGTTTTTTTTGTGTAATGCTTTTTTATTTTCTGTGTAGTTTGATTTTTTTATTTTCTGTAATGAATTTTTATTTTCTGTAGTTATTTGCTATTTTCTGTAATTAGTGCTTTTTAAAAAAAAATTGTAATAAGTTGTTTTTTATTTTTCGTAATTAGTGGGGTTAGCTAGGTAGTATAGGGGTTAATAGTATAGGATAGGGTAGAGGGGGGTTAATAGAATAGGATAGGGTAGAGGTCAGTAAATTGGATAGGGTAGATGGGGGTTAATAGGATTGAGGTTTACTGCATCTAGTTAGGGTTAAATCGGTGCAGTTAGGGTTAAATAGGTCCAGTTATGGCTAATTTGGTACCGTTAGGGTTAATTGGGTATAGTTAGGGTTAATTGGGTATAGTTGGGGTCAATTGGATATAGTTAGGGTTGATTGGCTATAGTTGGGTTAATTGGGTATTGTTAGGGTTAAATAGGTATAGTCGGGGTTAATTGGGTATAGTTGGGGTTAATTGGGTACAGTAAGGGGTATATAGGACTATTCAACAGTCTAGATAGGGTTAAGTGGTTAGTGATAAGAGTTAATTAGGTATGTTGAGGGTTAAATAGGGTTAATTAGATATAGGGGGTTAGTAAAATGGTATAGAGTGAGAAAGGGTTAATAGTGTAGTGCTTAGACTTTGTGTCATCAGGGTCCTGGAGGACCCTCATGATACTTATAGTGTTTATATAGGGGTTAATTGTGTCCTAAAGGTGTCTATATAGATTATAGTCTCATGAGGTTCTATATAGACCCCCATGAGTTATGGGGAAAATTTTAGGTGCTGGGGGGGTACTTATATTACCCCCGTGGAGGGTGTTAATTTTCTTATTTAGTGCTGGTTCTTTAAGATCCTCTTAGGACCCGTGAGGCGGGAAATTTGAATTTTAAATGCAGCGGGAGTCCCGATCAGAACCCCCGCTGCAAGGTTTAATGTAGGGATACTGTGGGGGTACCGATGGGGATCCCCAGCTTTGGGGGGTGTTAATGTGAGGTGCCACGGGGTCAACTTTTTGTTTCCTTTAAAGACCCGTGGCGAGAAGTTTGAATTTGTATTTGCTTCAGGGGTCCCAATCAGGACCTCTGCAGCAAGGGGTTGATGTGAGGAGCTTGTGGGGATTCCAATCGGGACCCCCGCAGCAAGGGTTAATGTTGGGAACCTGCGGCTGTCCCGATGGGGTCCCCCGCTGCATAGGGGGGTTATTGTTATTTTCTCGCAGACGTACTTACAGTACCCCCGCGGCATGGGTTAACTATTTGTGTGCAGCAGGCTCTTTAAAGACCCCTGCATCATGGGGTTAATTTGGGGATCCTGCAGGGGTCACAATTCTGGACCCTTTTCAAGACATTGTGAGACCTCCTTGGTACCAGTAAGCTGTGGTTCAATGTTTGCCATTTGCAGGCTTGACGAGTGGTTAGGAAGAGGCAATCAGAGAAATTGAATAGCGATTTGCAATTTTAGCCTTGCGGCCATGAAAGATGAAAGGCATTGAGGGCAGTAAACTAGCAATTTGACAAATCGATATCAATCACGGTTCAGAGCAAGTAACTTAATTGGAGGCCGCAAGTCTTTGCCAATTGAATAGCAAAGTAACCTGCGACCTCTATTTGCGAGCCCGGATCCCAAAAATGGAGCCCGGATCCCAAAAATGGAGCAATTGAATGAGTCTGAATGTTTCTGTTGGTACTAGATGAACTAGCCACTTTCTCAATCTTTTAAGCACTTGTTAATAAAATGATGTTTAGATATGCAAACAAACACTTATATTGTTTATTTTAATACTAGCGACTTGGGCGTCAAAAATGACGGGGCAATAAAATTGTAAGGCAGGTAATGCTGTTTGCCACAGAAATTATTTTTTGGGGCGGTCTGAGATCCTTTGGCTCTCATTGCGAGCCACACTGCGTGGCTTGCAAAGAGTGCCTTCGGTGCTCATTGTGAGGCTGTTGGTTGTATTTTTTTTTTTGAGAGGTGCTTTTGGTGTTATTTTTGGGTCGGTGCTGATCTGATTTTTGCGCTTATTGAAAGGCTTTGTGTGCTATGATCAGCGTTGGTGCTCGTTATGAGGCGTGCTGCGAATGGCTTTTGTGTTTATTGCGATAGTTTTTTTTTTTTTGCGTATATGTATTTTTGTATGCTAATTAAATAATTAATAAATTAAAAAATTAATATACTTTACCTATTTGGAAGTAATATATGCAGGAAGCATTGTGCTGAAGAGCTGACAATCTGTTTTTATGTTCTTGCAGCATACAATGAAGGTTTGCACTGTTGTGGAGCTGAGGTGTAAGTGTCAGCAATGTGTGCAGTATGTAGTGTAAATAGGCTGAGGGCACGAGGGAAAGCCGTTAGTGTAGCTGTGTACTTCTGCATTGTGTAAGTTACTGTTGTAAAATGTATATGGTACATGGCTGTGGATGATTTAGCGTCCTTGATAAAAGTGTATCTTGTACCTCGTACGGCTTTTTATAAAGCGTATGTGCTTGGTGGTGTTTTGCGGCTTTAGGGTCCTGTAGCCTCATTTTCGTTATTTGGGCGGCCATTTTTTCTCTCGCTTAGGGGATTTTCGGGTGTCTAAACTCGGGAATTGGGACTTGGAGGTTTAACTTCACTTGCAGAGGTCCTGGGCCCCATTGCTGTGGGTAAGCTTTTTATGTATTTTTTGTGGGTATTTATTGTGTTTTTATTGTTTTCAGGTGCGCACAGTTAAGGTCGTATTTTTGCGAGTTCGTAATGTTTTTTTCTCTAATTCCCGTGGCTCGTATTTTTTTAGGCTAAGTCCATAAAAATTTGTGTTTTAACTCCTGCGGTTCGCATTTTTTGGTGTAAGTCCGTATTTAGTGATTGCTTTTTAGATCTATTTTGTTAAAGTGACGACGATTTGTAGTTTCACGACTATTATATGTGATTAAAAATTAAAATTTTAGTCTACAGTCGAGAAGTCTTACAACAGTATAGTGTATTAATATTATATGATAGACAATGCAACTCCAGGGGACAAAGTTCTAAAATTATTGTGTAGAATGGGAAAACTGACACTAATAATTAAGCAGCAGAAAAACTCAAAAAAACTATATTGGAAAGATTCAAAATTTATTAGGTTTGATGAATGATGAACAAGAACAATTTAACTATTACAGAACATTTCTATTGAAGCTACTAGTTTTTTTTATATTGAAGTGAACTCTTGTTTCATACATTTATCTGGGATTTTCACTATGTGAATATTGACAATAAAGATTTTTTCTAGAAAGGAGGAATGATGTTCTTCTTAAATCTTTCATTGTACAGCTTAATAATGGATAGACTGAATTCAGTGTTTCTTTTTGAAATGCAGTAGGGAAAATGTCTTCACTTACAAATGAATTGAAGTGGCCTGTTTAATATTGTGTAAGGAAATTGGGACATATGTCATTGTAGTATAATTTGAATTGATATGAGATTAAAACTAAAAAAAATATGATTACACTGTACTATACATGATTTTCTTCAGAAATCTGAGCATTGCTAGTATATTGGCTAGGTCATTACATACACTGTGCAGTTAACATAATTTTCCAGTGGGAATATATCAGTTCAAAATATCCCATGGAATGCTGTTCTTTCAGAAAAAAATGTCATAAAACGACTTTTGTTTTAGAAAAAAATGTTGATGCATCAGCCCTCTAGGCAGCCATTAGGCTTTAGTGAATATTGTGTATATGAGAGGGTGTTTATATTTCTGCAAGATCAGGACTTGCATTTCACAACTGAGCATGTGCAGGAAAAGGATGCAAGTATCAAATATTAAAAACTCTAATAAAATACAAATCCTTGCTCTATGTTCACCTGCTTGAACTGATATAAAAAATATACAGACACCTTGTGATCCAAGCTATGAAGACATGATGGAACTTTCTATACACAAACAGAGTTTTTAAAAATTATAATTTTCTCTAAAAATGCTTTTTATGTTCATGTGTTACACGATTGCCAATACTGTTAGTTTGTTTCCCAAATGGGAAGTGATTTTCCTAAACTACAGTGATCCTCTGATACTGCACTCATTTGTATAAAATGAGTACACTGATTATAATGTACAGTGATTCTTGCTAATTTGTCTTGCTTCTCTTACCCTGTGACTCTGCTTTCATGATCTGCATCAATATTAAACTAGTTATTTTTTCCCTTTCTATTCCCTGCCTATATCCTTCTCTGGACTTCCCATTAAGTGGATATGTAAATTCTGGGCATATGGAGCATCAATTAGCCACGCTATTGCAATAAACATTTTTTTCTTTATACAAGGAGGAAATTACTCCTCAAATACTTGGTTACTATATAGGTGTCTAGAATATACGGAGTGCTTGCAAGAAGTATATACAAAATACATATCTTAAAACTTTATTTTATTATCTATAACATTTTACATAGAAACGTAAATTATTGAGAAATTGTGGGGTTGGGGGTATTACTAGGTCGCACATGCACAGTTGCGTGATTCACATCGGCAACTGCGCATGAGCAATTCACAGGGACGACTGCGCATGTGCAACATAACTCACAACTACTAACTATTATAGTCAGAAGGTAATCATATCCCCTCTTAGACTCCAAGTTTAATTTGGTTAGTCTTTCTTCATAGCTTAGCCCCTCCATTCTCCCTATTACTTTTGTTACCCTTCTCTCCTTTACCCTTCTCTTTTCTTCTAGCTCTAAAAGGTCCTTTTTTATGTAGTTGTGCTCAAAATTGTACTCCATATTCAAAATGAGGGCGTACTATGGATTTGTATGGTGGCAGAACTATATTTGCTTCCCTTGCTTCTATACCCTTCTTAATACATGCTAATATTTCACTTGCCTTTGCAGCTGCTGCTTGTGATTAAGCACTGTTACCAAGGTGGTTGTCCACAAGCACTCACAAATCCCTTTCTATCTCAGATACCGCTAGATTTGCTCCATTAAGAGTATAAATTGCATGGCTTTTTTTCTTTCCTAAATGCATAACCTTACATTTATTTGTATTAAATCTCATCTACCATTTAGTTGCTGATTTCCGTAATTTATGCAAATCCCTTTGGAGTGAAAGTACATCATTTTCTGATTTGACTACATTGCACAATTTAGTGTCATCAGGAAAAATGAAACAATACTTTCCAATACTTTCATAACATTAATAAATATGAGCCCTATTCAATTCCCCTTGCTGTCTTGCAAATTACAGTGGGCCTTATTCTAATCCTATGTTTTTGGCATAAGTAGTCGCAAGAGGAGGCCGCAAGCTACTTAGCTATTTAATTTGCGGCCTCCGATTGGGTTACGCGATTCCTTTGCGATTTGCTCAATCGCAGCTTACTTCCATCAAAGCCTTTGATCTTGCGTGGCCGCAAGAGTTGCGGACAAAAATCCCAATTTGCTATTTAAATGCTACGATCACCCTTCCGTTAAGCCCATAGATCGCTAAAATCGAACAGCAGCTTACTTATACCAAAGAGGTCCCTCAACGCTCTTACTTACAAAACGTAGCACTAATTAAGCAAATAAAAAAGACATCCTGTACTTTTATTAGAAGTGAAAGTGATTTTAAAGTGAAGTCTTAGAATTAATAGCACAACATTCCCCTACTCTCAAATCGGCAAAAAAGTTGGGTATTTCATGTTAAATTCTCGTCATTAAGTGGCGGCTTCAACCTCCAAGCCCCTAGGACTTTTGAATCCAACCTCCAGGCTTGGAGGTTGAAGCCCGTAGGATTTTATGACCTAACATCACTTTCTCTTTGTATAAAAGTACAGAATGGCTTTTTTATTTGCTTGTAAAGTGCTACGATTTGAAAGTAAGACCTATGCGAATGACCTCCAAGCCCGTAACTCGTGGTTCAAGCCCACAAGCCATTAACTCGTGGTTCAAGCTGCAAACTAGGAGCACTGGAAATCCAAATATAAATTCAAGACAGCACTGTAAAGCACTATAAATGATGCGATACACAATGGGTGACATGAGGATTAAAGGCACAACATTCTTAAGCTGGCACATCACCACAATACAATACTTTATTTAACGTTTAATTTATGATAAAATTCAGACGGGCTTGAATAACGAGTTACGGGCTTGGATGGAAATTAAATGGGAAATAAAGTATTGTATTGCGGCAATGTGCCCGCTTGAGAATGTGTTGCCTTTAATCCTCATGTCACCCATTGTGTACCCCATAATTTATAGTGCTTTACAGTGCTGTCTTGAATTTATATTTGGATTTCCAGTGCTCCGAGTTTGCAGGCTTGAACCACAAGTTAAAGGCACAACATTCTCAAGCTGGCACATCACCGCAATACAATACTTTATTTCCTGTTTAATTTACATCCAAGCCTGTAACTCGTTATTCAAGCTCGTCTGAATTTTATCATAAATTAAACATGAAATTAAATATTGTATTGTGGCGATGTGCCAGCTTAAGAATGTTGTGTTAATCCTCATGTCACCCATTGTGTTCCCCATCATTTACAGTGCTTTACAGTGTTGTCTTGAATTTATATTTGCATTTCCAGTGCTCCGAGATTGCGGGCTTGGAATACACATTACGGCCTTGCGGCCATGATCCTGTTCAAGCAAGGAAGTGCTTACTGCCGATAGCATGGTTTGCAACCGGCCGTAAAGGGGACCTCCTTGTGGTGCTGCCCAATTGTATAGCAGCGTAGAAGTAGCACTACGCGGGGCCGTAACCCAGTCGCAATGAATCGCAGACTTGCGGGCGATTTATGTCCCCGTTTAGAATGAGGGCCAGTATGTTTAAGAGCAAAATAAAATTACTTAGATATTCTATTCACCCATTGTGGAAAAATTGAGAGAGAACTGCTACTAGTGACTGTGGCAAGACTAAGCCGCAAATAACGGCAAACTTTTCCACTGATTTTTAAACTGCCGAAATATTACGAATTACTCATTTTCACGTTTAAACCAAAACCCTAATAAATTGAGACTTTACGTATCTATTGCAAATTAAAAGTACTAAATAGCACTTGCAAATGGTTTTAAAACAATTTCTGACAGGAACACCACTTACAGAGACAGTACAACAATAAAAAACAATTAAAAAAAAAGCATGGAAGTTCATCATAATTTTAATGTTAACATTCAATTATATACATATGTGAAGTTAAAGCATATTATATATTTATTATTATGTCCCGTGTCATCATACAGCATCCAAGGTAACACATACAATACAGTACATATCAGGAAACCACGTGGTCTTACAACAGATGTCCTAATGCATTTATATATATATATATATATATATATATATATATATATACACATTTTCCAATATATTTAATTTAAACAAATAGAAAAATAATATATATTTTCTTGCTTACTCTCGCTCATTATAATAATCATGACATTCTCATTTTCAATAGGTTCCTTGAGCAGTAATTTAATTGAAATATCTGGTTTGGTGTAATATATGAGTGAACAAATACTTCATACAATGAAATATTTTCCGGACAAGGCAAGATTTACGGATGCTGGCTGAGTGCTGTAATATTGAGTGACCACATTAGTCCAATCTGAGTATGTTCCATTTAAAACAACCCTTTGCTTCCTGTCTTTTATCCAGCTCTCAATCCATGAGCAGATATTTACTGCAATTTCTGTATCCCTTAGTTTGCCCAGTAGTCTTCCATGTGGCACTGTATAAAAACCCTTTACAAAACCCAAAAATACTACATCCATTGAGCTGCCTTGATCCAAGTTCCTATTAATCTCCTAATAGAAATGAATTAGGTTTCTAATGACGTATCCCTCATAAATCCGTGTTGACACCTACTTATATTCTTGTTCAAATAGACATATTAAGTCCTATTAAATGTAGCGATTTTGAGTTCCTGAAGCCCGTAAAGGAGGCTGCAAAAGTAACGCCTATTAAATTGGCAGCTTTTAGCTACCCGCAAACGATATGTAGGTTACAGGCGGAAAATCCCTATGGGCCGTCAAAATCTGAACTCCGACCCAGCTAAGCCTTTAATTTTTCAAGCCTGTACAATCGCAAATCGATATTAAGTTGTTCTCGCGCAACTGTTTTCACACCCGTAAATGGCAAATGTAGCCAACCATCCTACGAGTACTGGAGAGGACTCGCAAGGGGGTTAAACTCCTGTCCATAGCACTGTAAAAGCAAATATAAACAGCCTACTATATTTGAAATTATTGGGAAAGTGATGAAAGGTAAAAAAAATGTATAGCACAACATTCTCATGCTTGCAAATCTAAAATAAAAAATGTTATGTTTAATTTCCGTGTTATATCGATCCTGTCAATCAATGTCTTAATATGAGCTGGCATGGACTAGAATATTATATTTATTGATTCATTCATATTGCATTATTTCTGGAATGCGGGTACCATCGCAACTCAGACTTCAAAACCATAGGTGATTGAAATGTAACCTCCATGTTTTAGTGGTGTAATGATCACGGTTTCTTTTAATATTGGCTCTGTCTAAGCCATAACTATGGGTTTGAATAATTTATCATGTTCACGCCAGGAAATGCTACGTGCGGCATTATGGTTTACAGATTTGGATTGCGGCCATGTCCTTGAGGGCTTTTCTAATTGAATCACTCTGTAACTCCAGCAAATTTCAATCCCGCAGACATACAACGGCCACTGTGGGCTTGGAATTTAATAAGGCCCATATTGTAATCTATCCCTTAATAACCCTTCTAAAAACTTTCCCACTACAGAAGTGAGGCTTAAAGTTCTATATTTCCCTTGAGTTGTTCTTGCTCCCTTCTTAAATATAGGTATCATATCTGCTTTTCTTCAGTCAACTGGGCGCGACCCTGTGATGAGTGAGTCTTGAAAAATTGGATATAATTGTTTGGCTATTACAGAACCCAGTTCCCTCAGTACTCCAGGATTTATCCCATCAGAACATGGAGCTGTATTACCGTTTGTTTTTTCAAACCTCTTTTGGATTTCTTCCTGCATTAACCAATTATTTGGTGATGGTAGTGTAGTCCCATTTTTTGCATTGTCCCAGCTGGTGGTACCTCCCTTGTGTATACAGAAGAAAATAACTTATTTGGCTCCTGGTAACTATTTATCAGATGGCCTTTTTCACATTGTAATATTCTTATAGCTCCCTTCTTGGCCTTGCACTTCCTCACTTTCAATTATATATGGGGGTTTATAGAATATTCCTTTCAATATTTGTTCCTCTACTATTTAACTCAACCCTCAAGGATTCAGCATTATTGCTAGTTCCAGCATAAATATATTCTCTGACTAAATTCAAGTTTAACATGCATACAGATTCCTCCACCTCTTCTACCATTGACCCTATCTTTCCTAAATAGGTTTTTGCCATCCAAATTAACATTCCCGTCCTAGGATTCATCCCACCATTTTTCTGTAATATCAGTTAAGTCCCATTCTCATATACTGCAAATAATTCTAATTCACCCTGGCAAAGGCCATTCGCTTGACCTTTCCATGTCATACATTTTGCATTAGCAAGCATGAACTGTTTTGCTATGACTCCCCATGAGTAGTTAATTCATCCATTACCCCTCTACACTCTTTACCCCATTACTTCCGTTTAGTATATCCCCTCTACTAGTTCAAAAACTACACCTCTCCTTTCTACCATCCTTACCCCTAGCACACACGCTCCCTCTTCATTAAGTTGCGATCCATCACTACTATAGAGATTGAACCCAAGTAAGAAGTCAGTGCTCTAAAAATCCAAAACCCTGCAAAGAGCACCACTTTTTAGCCATGCATTAACTTCCCTAAGCTCCTTCTGTCAAGCATTAAAGGAAAGGTTGGATACCTATTCTAGATTTTCACGGGCCACTACATGTTGTAGAAATAACCCATCTGTCTATAATTCCTCCATTATGCAGTGGAAACCCACCATGAGTAGTAACCTATGTGCAATGTCTAAAAAAAGGGGTTAATGATAACTTTGAGGACTCTCTTATGGTGTTTCCTGCTAGCTCTCCACATCAAGCTACCCCTTCAATTGTATTTAAGTTTTAAAATAGGCAGTCCTTGACAACATTGTAAATTATGGAAACATCCTCTCTATTGTCCTGTGGATTCTATTTAGGAATCCTTGAACAACCAACCAAGGTTGTACAGAAACACCTTTTATGCAGCCTTTATTTTAATTATTATTGCCACATACTAATTTTAAAAAAATCAATCTTTATTTGTACATTTAAAATGTTGTTAAAAATGCAACGATTAAAAAAATCATGTTAAACCCAAGGTGTTTAACCCTTTGGTTTTTTTTGACGTCCAGCAAATTATTAGAGGTTTATTAAAGTTTTATTTTTGTTATTATTATATTCTTTGCTTTGATCACAGCTTTTTTATTTAATTACTTTATTATGCTCAAGTCAATAAAAGATTTGGTTTTTAAATTCAATTGTATTTGTGTAATTTTGGTTATGTTTCCTTGGTCAAATCCTTATCAGGTACCCTGGATTTTAATTTACATAAGATTACATTATTTACATAAGATTAAGATAAGGTTTTATAATCCTTTTGTCTGTTGTATAGTTTTGTTTATTCATACAGGACTTCTCTGGAGTATATGTTTTAAGTCCCTTTGCATTTCTTTTGTGTTAATCTTTTCTCCTGTTGATTTATGTTAATTCAGAGTTCTATTACTTAAAGTGCATTATAATTCAAGTTGTGTTATTCAAAAATTCTTATCTTAAAGTGCTTGTGCTATTTGACTTAGTGCTTATTTCCTCTTATATTACCCTTTTACCTCGTGACTGTTAGTCTATCACAGTCACTACTTTACCTTATTCATTTATAGTGCTAATGCTGTGCTATTTTTTAAAAATGTATACACTCCTGATTATGCTGTTTCTTAAACTATATATTACCTTAATGCTTCTGTCTATTGTTTAATATGATAACTTACAAGTATATAATTTATCCAAATCTCCCTTAAATAAAGAACAAACAAGAGTATTAAGTCTAGGCCTAACATTCTCACCAACAGCGAGATTTCAACTGTTTGAACAAGTAAAAGATCTTAATTTATTTGCCCGAAAGTTGGCAATTCACAAATATCACAATTCAACAAGACAGAAATACCTAAGTCAAATAGGTTTAACAAACAGAGAACAAGAATGCCTAAAAGACTTTGAAAAACAACAAAGAGAAAACGAAGAGAAAAAAGGGAGAGTGTATATACCTAGTAAGTTTACACCAAACTTCTCACTCTGTCCACCACTAGAAATCTTTGTAGAACTAGTAACAAAAGAACTTAAAGAATTAGATAAAAATACTCCTAAATATACATCAAGTAATAATTTGAGTAGAAAAGAACAACAAGCATTAAAAGAATTACAGAAAAATGAAAATATCATTATAAAGCCTTCAGATAAAGGAGGCAATATAGTGGTATTAAATACCACAGACTATATAGCAACAACTCAAAAATTACTAGATGATAAAGAATGCTATTTGAAACTTAAGGAGGATCCAACAGATGAATGTATAAAAAGGTTAGAAAGAATAGTGGAAGAAGCAAAAGAAATGGAATTAATAACAACAATAGAAAAGAAATTCCTTATAAACAGAAGACCAACTATACCCACATTCTATTCTATACCAAAAATACATAAAAGCCTAACAAATCCCCCCGGAAGACCCATTGTGTCAGGGATAAACAGCATAACCCAAAATCCAAGTGTATATATAGATGAAATTCTAAAGCAATATGTAACAACTCTGCCATCATTTGTCAAAGAAACAAAAGACACATTGAGGAGAATAGATGGAATAACAATACAAAACAATTCCCTACTGGTAACAATGGATGTAGAATCACTCTACACAAGCATTAAACATGAACATGGATTACAAGCGGTGAAAGCATACCTAGATTCTAAAGGAGTGGATTATGAAAATCAAAATATATTTACCATAAAACTATTGGAATTTGTTTTGGATAACAATTATTTTATCTTCAACAAACAATGGTATAAACAGATTAGGGGCACGGCAATGGGGACGCCGTGTGCCCCTAACTACGCAAATTTGTATTTAGGCCACTGGGAAAATAATATAGTATTCTCAGAAAACAATGAATCTTATACACAAAAAATAGAACTATGGATAAGATTCATTGACGATATATTGGTCATATGGTCAGGCTCTGAAGAAGAACTCAAAGAGTTCATAAAAAAATTGAATAATAATGAACAAAATTTAAAATTAACATATGAGTTCAATAAAGAAATAGTGACATTCCTTGATTTAAGCATCTATGTAAATTCCAAAAAAGAACTAGCTACAAGAACTTATAGAAAAACAACAGCAACAAACTCGTTGTTACACTGGAAGAGTCACCATCCAATTTCAACAAAGAAAGCCATACCAACAGGCCAGTATCTACGTATAAAAAGAAACTGTAGCAGTCAACAAGAATTCAAAATACAAGCTAAAGAACTACAGGAAAGATTCATTCAAAGAGGATACACAAAAAAAGTGTTGAAGAAAGCATACCATAGGGCCTTAACACAGGATAGAAATCAACTATTGGTTGAAAATAAAAGAGACAAAAAACAACAACCTATACGATTCATCACAAACTTCTCAAGTCAATCCCAACAAATAAGATCTATATTGCAAAAACACTGGGACATCTTGAAATTAGACAGAGATCTGGATGAAGTACTTACAGAACAAAGTACAATTACATACAGAAGAGCAAAAAACCTAAAAGATCTCCTGGTACATAGCCACTATGAAGAAAAGAAAAATAGGAGGAACTGGCTAATAGAAGGCCAAAAAGGATGTAAAGCATGCGGCAAATGTAAAGCATGTCCATTTTTATTAAAAACCACAGAATTTCAAGATGCAACAGGATTAAAGAATTATAAGATAAGACACAATATAAATTGTCCAACTGAAGGCGTTATCTACCAAATAATTTGCTCATGTAATAAAAAATACACAGGCAAAACCAAAAGACAGTTAAGACGCCGTGTATTAGAACATGTCAATGATGTTTTAAATTTAAAAGATACCTCAATAGCAAAACATGTACGTCATCATCACAACAATAATCCATACTGCTTGAAATTCATAGGTATAGATCACATACCAAAAACAGCAAGAAGAGGAGATTGGGATAAACACCTACTGTGTCAAGAGGCAAAATGGATATTTCAATTGGATACAAAAAAAACACAGGGTTTAAATGAAGAATTTACATATACAGCATTCATTTGAAAAAAACCTCTTATGAAAAATACCTAGATCTAATATATGAATAGGATACAAAAGTTTAACAGAAGAATCTATATATATAGTATTCATTTGAAAGAATTACTAAATAAAACAAAATACCAATTTTTTTTTTTTTTTTGAAAACAACAACTTTTAATCAAAGATAATAAAACTTAAAAGAAGTAATTAGAATATCATCTTTATCTAAAAAAGTCATTAATATAATAATAATAAATATAAAACATAAATAAAATAAATACATATAAATAAATAAGTAAATAAATAACATATACACATATATATAGCAAAATAAAAAACAAAAATAAGTATCCGGATTAGATAAAAAATAAATTAACATAGTATGCAAAATAATTATAATTTAAAATCAAATAATATGTTTAGCAAAGTTAAAATAATACAAAGGCATACTAATGCTAGCAAGTTAAAAGTATTACTTTGAAAGTAATTTCCTTATTTAAAATCATTATACTTATTTAAATAATATAAAGATAATATAGTAAAAAAGAAAGTCAAAAGCAACATATGAAAATAAAGCATGCACAAAAACATTCAGGAACACAAAGAGTTAACTAACTGCCATAGAAACTACGGAACACAAAGAGTTAACTAATTGCCATAGGAACTATAAATAGCTCCACAGAGGAGGCAGCACTGTGCCCCTGATGAGTGAGAGACTGATAGAGCCTCACGAAACGCGCGTCGGGAGATTGTGACGTCATCAGTAAGCGCGATCACAGCGCAGACCACGCCAATATAGCGTGGAGCATGATAGATACAGCTCTAAAGCTCCAGGTCCACTACTAACTTAAAAGAAAGATAGAAAGCCAATTCCTTCACCACAAAGTCTCAATATAGTAACAATAGAGTAATATACAAGAATAAGGAAATAGAAAAGAAAGAAAAAGGAAAAAGGAGTAAAAGCATAATTAAAGCACAAAAACGGAAGAAAAAGGAGGACATAACCTCCTTCTAAAAAACAATAGACAGAAGCATTAAGGTAATATATAGTTTAAGAAACAGCATAATCAGGAGTGTATACATTTTTAAAAAATAGCACAGCATTAGCACTATAAATGAATAAGGTAAAGTAGTGACTGTGATAGACTAACAGTCACGAGGTAAAAGGGTAATATAAGAGGAAATAAGCACTAAGTCAAATAGCACAAGCACTTTAAGATAAGAATTTTTGAATAACACAACTTGAATTATAATGCACTTTAAGTAATAGAACTCTGAATTAACATAAATCAACAGGAGAAAAGATTAACACAAAAGAAATGCAAAGGGACTTAAAACATATACTCCAGAGAAGTGCTGTATGAATAAACAAAACTATACAACAGACAAAAGGATTATAAAACCTTATCTTAATCTTATGTAAATAATGTAATCTTATGTAAATTAAAATCCAGGGTACCTGATAAGGATTTGACCAAGGAAACATAACCAAAATTACACAAATACAATTGAATTTAAAAACCAAATCTTTTATTGACTTGAGCATAATAAAGTAATTAAATAAAAAAGCTGTGATCAAAGCAAAGAATATAATAATAACAAAAATAAAACTTTAATAAACCTCTAATAATTTGCTGGACGTCAAAAAACCCCAAAGGATTAAACACCTTGGGTTTAACATGATTTTTTTAATCGTTGCATTTTTAACAACATTTTAAATGTACAAATAAAGATTGATTTTTTTAAAATTAGTATGTGGCAATAATAATTAAAATAAAGGCTGCATAAAAGGTGTTTCTGTACAACCTTGGTTGGTTGTTCAAGGATTCCTAAATAGAATCCACAGGACAATATTTTGGTACGCACTTAAGTAATAACACCTAGGCCTAAAAAATAAACAAAGATCATTTTTTTGAGTATTATAAACATCCTCTCTAACAGGAAAAGTCTTGTTGTAACTATGGTTTGGATTACTTCTCTCTTATCCCTAATCTCATCAGAAAAACTTATCAAATAACAATTACAATTCCATTTTGTCCAAACAACTCCTTCATCACATACTCATTTAGCAGCTTTGGTCTCTCAGGAGAGTTCCAACCAAAATCCCCTTGGGTACCGCTTCTGGCATTAATAGCCCTGCTTCAACATTCATTACCAAAACAGGCAAATCTTCATGCTGTCACCTAACTCTATGCACTTAAATACATACCGATATTGTATTGTATTGTCTCTACAAATTTGCAAAAGCCCCAGAAATACTGGTAGTCAGAAAGATATTAAAAACATCATTATACCAATTTAAATCTTTTGACATATTTAAAACATTAATACATGAATGCAGAAACCCTCTTTCATTAATATGAAATTAATTTTGTGATCTGCCATGGAATACAAATTTTTAAAAATAATAAAAATACATTATTCCTTAAGTTCACTGTGGCTAAAAATGGTAGATATGACAGTATACTTCCCACCTTTCTAGTGCTCAATTTTGTTACATGTGCTTGTATAGAAATTACAGTTAGGATGTTTATTCTTGGTTTATAAACTCTATATCTATCCTTTAATGTATAATTTGTAAAAATGTACCTTAACTACCATGGTATAAAGAAAAGCAGACTGCTGGTGCTGTAATTCCAGTGCTGTTGTGGGGTAGTGCTCCGGTTAGCGTACCCATTTCTGCTGAAAAGTCATGTAAGATGTAAACCAGGGGTGTCCAAATACAGTCCTGCTTGGCCGCACACAGGCCTTGATTTGTGGATATCCTTGCTACAAGGTTAGACTATTGCTTCTTTAGTCATCCCAATTGACTCACCTGTGCACAGAAATCTTTAAATCCAGGCCTGTCTGCGGCCCTCCAGGACCGAGTTTGGACTCCCCCGATGTAAAATATATGTGTTTAAAATGTTATGTGTTCATTTTGAAAAAAAATATTTAATTAAATAATTATGTATATAAATACTATGTTTAAGGTGATAGCACATGGGGTAAATGGTTATTGAACACTTCTGAAAAGCTTGCTAAAATCATTACAAGCACAGTGCACTATATTTATCAGTGGTGACACTTTCATTGATTTCAAAGAGAATATTTTCCAAAGAAAAATCTAGTGCAATATTCTTCACTTTATCAAAGATGAACTGTAATTAAGAACTCTTTTTACTTTGGCAAGATGTTCCATTCTATGCAAATTTTACAATTCATAAATATAATATTGTTACTGTAGATAAGAGAACATATATAATGGATTAGTTCTTCTTTAGTTCTCAAGAACCAGTTAGAATTCATTGAAAGAAAATGTGACCATATTCCTGTTTGACTGCGTTTATCTTTTTATTTTTATGTTTCTTGTCCCCTATCCATACAAAATACTGAGGGATCTAAGAATTGTCTTGTTGTACATGAGTATTGGAAGCTACAGATTAATCCAAGAAGTCAGTAAGCACTGTAGCTGTATTACTAGTAGGATGGTGTTCAGTTTGATTAATGGTAGCAATTCCCAGAAGTAGAAATATAAGGCTAGTGTGAGGGACAGCTCTATAATAGACTTAATTTAGCAAGTCACTACCCTATGTCTGTATAAAGTCTTTGATCTAGCTGTGTGATTTAGCATTGATATAGACATGCACTGAGTGTATAGAGTACACACATATTTACAAATGTATTATGTGCTACTCCTCAAGGTTATATATAGTAGTGACAATATTTTTGTATCAGCTTCAAGAATACTAAAGTAAGATCATCACAAACACTGATGAAGGAATAGCACGTCTATCTCCAATCCATGTAAAATAATGAAAGAAACAAATATCTTCTAAATACTTTGCTTCATATTCAACAACTATATGAGGAGAGTTAAATTATATCTCCCCAATCAGATTTGTATCCAGTGTCAATAGAAACCAAGGGCAAAATATACATGGCAGTTTACTTTATAGTGGAACCATATCATTTAGATACCTATACATTTATGAACATAGGTCTGACAACCCTGGCAAAGTATAAAAAGTGTCAGAAAAAAACAAGACAATCAAACATTTGTTCTTATTTCCTCCTCAGTTCTTAATGTATCAAATTATTTATTAAATCTGTGCAATCTGTGGTAAGGTAGATGTCCATGTAAAATGACGAGTTAATCTCCTAATCTACTTCAACAAAAACAAATCATAGGTGCTCACTCTAAGAATGAACGCACCTGATAACACACTCAGAGTGCAGCTTCTTTTAGCTCACTTGTGCTATTTACAAGGGAGAAATAACCTTTTCTGCGTTTTTCCCTGTTCAGGTTAAGAGTGCCTGGCATTTCAGGGCTGAATCACTCTATTAGGTGAGACCAGAGTGATATACTACAGGATATTCTCTCTGTGAAGGGCATAAATGATCTAAAAGAGCCTGCTCTCTAAGTTGGTTAGTATGCCCAGAGAAGTAATTTACTTAGGTAAGTTTGTTCTCTGACTTTATTTTTGCATTTATCCATCTACTTCAACTCATTAAAATGCCAGTTAGATTAATGTCTCTGCTGGGTACTTTGAGATGTTTGTGTTTCTTCAGCCTTACAATAAAATAGCATGTTAATAAACAGTCTGCTTAGCAGTGTTTTGTAATGTTAATATTTGGGGGGCATTTTTAGTGCATAATTATTAACTTTTATGAGAAAGAGAGAGAAATTTCATGGAGCCACTTGAGGTTTGTATGGCTTAAGGAATTGAGGTAAATATGAACTAGGATAAAGGAAAGTGCACTCAAAATAATTTACTCTTAATACGATACTCCCTCTTATATAGGAATTTTGTCATCACTATTCTAGTGCGGATTTGGAATATGGTCAGTGTACACGTTACATCACAGTGAAACTACTTCAAATGCAGACTAGGCAAGTTCCCAATTATCAAGATAACAGTAGAAAAAAGGATATAACAGCAGATAAAAAGATAAAAGATATGGGTGAACTGGTCTATCAATCATATTAATCACTTCATGAAAAATATAGATTCATTAATAACCATAGCCATTTTTGGAAATATACATAGTTACATAGTTACATAGTTATATAGGGCCTCATTCAATTGTGATTTGGCCAATTGAATAAGGCTCTAAATAAGCACATAGCATATTTTTTTTAAAGAAGTTTTTAGTTAGTGAAAACCTTGCTTTTGGATAGATGCTTACTAACTAAAAACTTCTTTAAAAAATATATGTTATATGCTTAATTAGTGCCCTTTTCAATTGGCCAAACTGCAATTGAATGAGGGCCATAGTAATTAAGGTTAAAAAAAGACTTTCAGTCCATCAAGTTCAACCTGTTAAGATCTCCTCTGATCTGCAATATGCAGATTAGTTATTATTAATTTGTTGATTAAATAATTATTAATAGTATAATATTGGAGGATGAATAAAGAGTTAGTCCATCAAGTTCAACCTTTTTAGACCTCTATTGATCTTTTTAATGTGTACTATTTATTATTAATTGTTAATTGATCCAGAGGAAGGCAAACAGAAAAAAAAACATTGAAACTTTGCCAATTGTCTCATAAGGGGAAAAAAAGCAAAATTCCTTCCTGACCCTCGAAACTGGCGATCAAATTTCTCCCTGGATCAATATTCCTTCGCTTGTTATCTAGGATAGCCTTGAATGCCCTCTTTATTCAAAAATATATCTAACCCCTTTTTGAACTTGTCTATCGAATTAGCTGTTACCACCTCCTTTGGTAGAGAATTCCACAGTTTAACCACCCTAACTGTGAAGAACCCTTTTCTTGTTTGAGGTGAAATCTTTTTTCCTCTAAACTCAAAGGGTGTCCTCTTGTCAGTTGAAAATCTCTTGCTACAAAAAGTTCACTTGACAAAGCCTTATATTAACCCTGGATGTATTTAAATAAGGCAATCATATCCCCTCATAGATGCCTTTTTTCTAGCGAAAATAAGTTTAATTTGGTTAGTCTTTCTTCATAACTTAGCCCCCCCATTCCCCTTATTAGTTTTGTAGTCCTTTTCTGTACTTTTTCCAGCTCTAAAATGCCTTTTTTATGAAGTGGTGCCGAAAATTGTACTCTATATTCCAAATGAGGGCTTACTAGGGCTTTTGTATAGTGGCAGAATTATATTTGCTTCCTTTGCTTCTATACCCTTCCTAATACATTCTAATATTTTACTTGTCTTTGCAGCTGCTGCTTGGCTTTGAGCGCTGTTACCTAGGTGATTGTCCACTAGTACTCCCAAATCCCTTTCAATATCTGATACCCCTAGATTTGCTCTATTAATCTTATAGATTGCATGGCTATTTTTCCTTCCCAGATGCATAACCTTGCATTTATTTGTATTAAATCTCATCTGCCATTTAGCCGCCCATTTCTCTAATTTATGCAAATCCCTTTGTAGGGGAAGTACATCATTATCTGATATTTTACCTTGCACAACTTAGTGTTATCAGCAAAAATGAAGACACTACCTTCGAGCCCTACTTCTATGTCATTAATAAACATGTTAAAAAGGAAAGGACCTAATACTGAACCTTGAGGAACCCCACTTATCACATTAGACCAATCGGAGTATGTTCCATTCACAACAACCCTTTGCTTCCTGTCTTTTAGCCAGCTCTTGATCCATGAGCAGATATTTACTGCAATTCCTGTATACCTTAGTTTGCTCACTAGTCTTCCATGTGGCACTGTATCAAATGCCTTTGAAAAATCTAAAAAGACTACATCCACTGAGTTGCCCTGATCCAAGTTCCTACTAACCTCCTCATAAAAACTAATTAGATTGGTCTGACACGACCTATCCTTCATAAATCCGTGTTGACTGCTACCTATGATCTTGTTCAAATAGACATATTCTTGTATTCTGTCCCTTATTAACCCTTCTAAAACTACAGATGTGAGGCTCACTGGTCTATAATTCCCCGGATTAGCTCTAGATCCCTTCTTAAATATAGGTATCACCTCGGCTTTTCTCCAGTCATCCGGTAGAGACCCTGTAGTGAGTGAGTCTTGAAAGATTAGATATAATGGTTTGGCTATTACAGAACCCAACTCCTTCAGTACCCTTGGATGTATTCCATCAGGACCTGGGGCTTTATTAACATTTATTTTCTCCAATCTCTTTTGGATTTTTTCCTGCATTAACCAATTATTTAGTGATGGTAGTGTAGCCCCATTATTTTGCGGTGTCCCAACCACTGGTACCTCCCTTGTGTATACCGATGAAAATAACCTATTTAGCTCATCTGCCTTTTCCTGGTCAGATGGCCTGTGTCACATTGTAATGTTCCTATAGCTTCCTTCCTGGCCTTCTTTCCATTAATATATAAAAAAATATTTTAGGGTTAGTCTTATTTTCCATTGCAACTGACTTCTCATTTTCTATTTTAGCCAGTCTAATAGCCCTTTTGCAAGCCTTGTTGATTTCCTTATAGTCACATAAAGCTGCTTCTGTTTCCTCCTTCTTGTATAATTTAAATGCATGTTTCTTTTTCCTCATCATGATCTTTAAGTCAGTGTTAAGCCACATGGGATATGATTTACTCGATTCATTTTATTTCCAATATAGATAAGTCATGCAGCTTCTTGAACTTGGAAAGTTGATATGAAATAACCTTTATACAGGGGGACATTTTTATTTTAATTTTGTTGGTCCAGTCTTTAAATTAAATGAGTAGAAAGGAGGACTATACTGCAAATCTTCTGGCATACTGAATAATCTGAAAGGATACAGCTGTATACCCTGAGATTTATATAAAGACTTATTATATTATTTTATGTCTGTGCAGGTACTATAAGCTTTTGATCTAAATTAGGCACTGGAAACACAGGTAAACAATAAATACTAGTACAGATTTTCAGGTGCTCAGCTTGCTATTATTTCTGTCTTGAGCAGAAAACCCATCTGAATATTGTATAATATTATATGCTTTCTCTAAAAGACTATCTTAACTACCGTATATACTCGAGAATAAGCCAACCCGAGTATAAGCCGAGGCACCTATTTTACCATAAAATACTGGGAAGACTTAGTGACTCGGGGATAAGCCGAGGGTAGGAAATGTGCTGCCCCCTGTGTCCCTCTTCTACCCTCTGTGTCCCACTCTTGTGTGCCCTCTGTGCCCCTTTCTTGTGTTCCCCCTCTCTCTCCCCTGTGTCTCTTCCCCCCTCTCCCTCCTCTGTGTCTCTTCCCCCTCTCCGTTCCCTGTGTCTCTTTCCCTCCCCCTCCCTTATCACCCTCCTCAACCCCCCTCCTTAACCCTCCTCCTCAACCCCTCTCCTCATCCTCAACCCCCCTCCTCAACCCCCTCCTCATCCTCAACCTCCCTCCTCAACCCCCTCCTCATCCTCAACCTCCCTCCTCAACCCCCCTCCTCAACCCCCCTCATTAACCCTCCTCTTCAACCTCTCTCCTCATCCTCTCTCCTCAACCCCCCTCCTCATCCTAGACCCCCCCTCAACCCCCTCCTCATCCTCAACCTCCCTTCTCAACCCCCCTCCTCATCCTCAACCTCTCTCCTCAATCCCCCTCCTCAACCTCTCTCCTCAACCCCCCATTCTCATACTCAATCCCCCATCCTCAACCACCCCCATCCTCAACCACCCCCATCCTCAAACCCCCATCCTCATCCTCAACCCCCCATCCTTAACCCCCCAATCCTCATCCTCAACCCCCCAATCCTCAACCCCCCATCCTCATCCTAAACCCCCCTCCTCACTTTACCCCTCTAAGTACCTCCCCCTCTCCCTTTCCCTTTCCCCTCACTCACCTTCCATCTGCAGCAGCTGCTCCTCCATTCCTCCACGCTCCTTCTTGCTGTGTCTTGACCCGGCCAATGACTTGACGCGCATGTGACGTCACGTCATTAGCATATGCCAATACAAGACGCAGCCGGAAGGAGCACGGAGGAGCGGAGGAGCAGCTGCTGCAGGTGAAAGAGAAGAGAGACATGGGGGAAAAGAGAGACACAGGGGGGAAAGAGGGACACGGGGGAAAGAAAGACACGGGGTGGTGACTCGAGTATAACCCAAGGGGGACCTTTTCAACCTTAAAAAAAGGGCTGAAAAACTCGGCTTATACTCGTGTATATACGGTAATTAATAAAGTCAACACTGTACTGTCTTTATAAAATTATAACATTATTAAAATTATAAGTTGAAAACATTACACATTTTTTACAATATGATATGCCTCTTTGTTGAGGGGATGCATATGAAAAATACAAGCTGCAATGCTGTACTCAGCTTAGTCAAAGGCAGCCCGGTGGTGTGCATTTAAAGGGGAGGTCTGGTCACCTTAACCTAGATTGGTAAATATATTACAATCAACAATATAGAAACCAGGTAATTTACAATAAATACAAATCAAGGAATTATTCAAACCAGAGGAAAATGCCACTAAAGTGCGAATTTCAATATGTAGCTTTCCAGACACATTTCTAAGCATCATGCATATAATACAACCTAGGCAAAAACATTTGTTTGCCCTTTATTATTACTCATTTGTATTATTATTATTATTATTATTATTATTATCATCATCATCATCATTTTCTTGTAATGTGCCAATATATTACATAGAACTATACACAGGGTATCATGCTTACATAGAAATACAAGTTAAGTGCATATCAAAAATACATAGTTACATAGTGCTTTTATATGAAGCACTTTACATTATTAAAATGCTTACAACCGTACAATAAAAAAGGGAAGAACATTTATTTATTACAATAAATTCAGTCAAAGTATATAATTACAAAACAATAGCAATTAAAAAACATTATATATAGTTACTTCAACAGAAACAAATCATAGGTGCTCAATCTGAGAATGAACTCACCTTAATAGGTTAATTCTATGGGCATGATAACCCACTCAGAGGGCAGCTTCTTTTAGCTCACTTGTGCCCTTCACAGGGAGAAATATCTATGGCAGGAATGCTAGCAGATATTGATTGCAGAACTGGGAAACATTTGTATAACGGTTATTGGTTACTGATAAAGATACAAAATAAGAAGGCTTCTTCAGGGGATGATTTATGCAGTTTTTTTTCAGTTTTTCATGTTCCAGCACTCGAGTTTCAGGTAAAAACAATCAAAATGAAAACAAAAATATTTTCAAACACTAAGTGAATTACTTATTTTTTTAGAACCAAAATGTACGATTAAAAACTCACTCAATATTAAATGTACTATTCAATCAGTATGTGCAATAGTATGGATGCATGTAATATAAAGCCATATATATCACTAAAATCTCTATTTGGAACAACCACAATACATAATTTAGAGAATTTATATATGTGAATGCATTCAAGCAGTGTTGCCAGGACAACTCATGGACATTTTTACAGTACAATATAGTATAACTGTAATGGCTTAAATATTGTAAAAGCTATGCACATAGGAATTTTTCTTATTTTGATTGCCTAGAATTGTTAAGAAGTGGTAAGCTATTTCTTTTTTAAAGTATGTGGGTTATTAAACAGAGACTATTATCTAGCAACATTAATTCATGTCTTTATTGTACAATCTTCAGTACCATGGACAAGGTTCACAATACTAACAGCCCAATTCAATTCCCTTAACTGGTAAAACCGTAGCCTGAAACGTAGCCCGCAAGACTTAAGGCTATTAAATTGGTGCCGTAAAGCAACCCGGTAATGATCTGTGGGTTACAGGCAGAAAAAAAAACGTATGGAACTTCGAAATTTGAACTCTACGGCCGCAAATCCTTTGTTTTGTCAAGCCTGTAACTGTTATGTTCGAAAATTGCTTTTAAATTTCTACGAATCCACTGGTGTTTAAACCCATAACTCGCAAATGGAGCCAAAAAAGCCAATGGGTACTAGAGAGGACCTGCAAGGGGCTTAAAGTCCTATGCGTAGCACTGTAAATGCAAATATACACACAGTACTGTATTTTCAATTGAAGGGAAAGTGATGTTAGCCATTAAAATACACAACATTCTCAAGCTCACAAATCTGCAAAATAAAATACATTTATTTCTGTTTAATTTCCATGTTATATATTAATCCCAGCAATCAATGTGTTAATACATATAATGGAACTTGCATGGACTATAATATAATATTTATTGATTTATTAATTTTGCATTATTTCTGGAATGTGGGTCCAATCGAAACTCGTAATTCAAACCACCATTTTTCAGTGACGTAATGATGATGATCTCATTTGCCATTGTCTCCGTCTAAACGTACAAGTTTGACTAATTGATCATGTTAACGGCCGCACATTAAACGTGCGCAAGAATGGTTTACGGTTTAGCCTCTACAGCCTGTAACTCGTGGCATGGTTCAATCTAATAGCTCTGTAACGCCACCGAATTTCAAGCCTGCAGCCTTTGCGAGTGTGCCGATGCTGCTACGGGCTTCTAATTTAATAGGGCTGTATGTGCTACATGACTTCATGTACAGTTTAGTAAAGCTGATGCAGTATTGTGTCCTTTGTGCATAATATTAAAAAGTCAGCCCACTCCTCATTTCTGTGCTGATTGGATTGTATCAACTGCCTTTGCCCATTAAGATCAATTTATAATAAAGGAAGCATAGCAAATAGGTTTTAAATGTGGTATTCAATAAATTATAACTAATGTTATGGATTTTCATTAAAATTCAATCCCTAGAACTGAGTAAATATACGCAAAATATAGCATCCTGCCAGGTGTATATAAATAACTATGTTGCTGATGTAGTTCCTTAAGATTAGCCTTTAGTATGTTATACTATACTAGCCTACTATAAATGCAACAAATTCAGTATGATGCTATATTAGCTGTAACCTCTAGACACAAAACCCACTGAGCATATTTTTTAACTACACTTTTGGTAAGTGAATATGTTTTATAGTTAGCAACACAGATTGTATTTCTTTTTTTTTTATTAAAGAATATATTGCAGTCATACATTTTTAAGTACTATCATATATTAGGAGTGAGAACTACATATCATTATATACTTTTAATTTGTTTTGTGTAACTTTCAAAATCAAAATAATACTTCTGTATTAGTAAACAAAAAATGTTTAATTTATTTATCTAGTAACTGATTAGGAGTAATATTGGTATTTGACAAAAATGTAATAATACTTTTAAAACATACCGTAATTTTGTCAAAATGTACTTGGGTCAGCTAACAGCCAGATAATCCACCAATCCTTCAAAATAGCTAAAAATTAAATCATATAAACTGTTGTGCCCCATTAAAAACTACTATAAATACCAATCTTGTCAGTTATGATCACCTAACTTATTTAGGGCCTCATTCTAATGATGGCCGCAAAGCAGCCAAAACGCTGCGATCCCTTACTGGGTGCTGCAACATCCTTAGCTACTTTGCTATTCAAAGGAAAGGGGCCGCAGCACACCTTTTCCTACGACCAATCGCAAGACAGGCAATCGGCCATGAGCTTTGGCGGGCTTGGATTTGATCGTGGGCGTTAGCACACGGATCAGAGTGCAAGCCCGTCAAGCTAAAAACTCAAATATAAATTCATGGAAGCACTGTATAGCACTGTAAGTGATGGGGGACACATTGGGGGACATGAGGATGACATGTAGTACATTGGCTAGCTGGCACATCGCCGGTAGCCAATATTTTCATTTTTTGGCACAAGCTGCCGGGCTTGAAGATCAAGTTGCTGCCTTGGAGGTCATCCAAGCCCGGGACTACGGGCTTGGATGACCCCCAAGGCAGTAAACCGTTCTCCAAGGACGGCGTACTTGTGGCCACAAATGACAGTATTGGCTAGCGGTGATGTGCCAGCTAGCCAATGTACTACATGTCATCCTCATGTCCCTCAATGTGTCCCCCATCAATTACAACTCTGTACAGTGCTGCATTTTATATATATTTACCCATAAAGATCCGCCGCAGTTCCTTAAAGAGGCCGCGGCACACTAATGGTTACCCCAAACAGCGGGGGTACTGTAAGTACCCTCGCATCAACTAACATTAACCCCCCAAGCTGCGGGGTCCCCATCAGGACCCCCGGTGGGGCCCCACCTTAACCCTTGCAGTGGGGGTCCCCATCAAGGCCCCCGTTGCATTAAAAATGTAAATTTCCCTCCCCGTGCCGGTCCTCAAAGGAACTTAAAGGTCCTTAAAGGACCCGCGATCAATAAAACAATTAACCCCTGCCGCGGGGGACCCTCATGACAAAGTCTAAGCACTACACTACACTATTAACCCTAACTATACCCCATTAACCCCTTAATCCTAACTATAGCCCGTTAACCCATAAGTAACCCTATTTAACCCTAACTAGCCCTAATTAACCCTAACTGAGCCTATTTAACCCTAACTGGCCCTATTTAACCTTAACTGTGCCTATTTAACCCGAACTGTACCTAATAACTATAAAAAACTGGCCCTATTTAACCCTAACTGGGCCTATTTAAACCTAACTGTACCTAATAACCCTAACTGGGCCTGTTTAACCCTAACTGCCCCTATTTAACCCTAACTGTACCTAATAACCCTAACTGGGCCTATTTAACCATAACTGACCATATTTAACCCTAACTGTACCTAATAACCCTAACTGGGTTATTTAAAATCATGACCCTAACTTACAAAGCCCTCAATAATAATGCTTCCACTTTCATCTCTGCTCTGATCTCCAAATACTACCCCACCTGCCCTCTTCGTTCTGCTAATGACCTTCTTCTTTCTACAACTCTTGTCAACTCCTCTCACTACCGCCTCCAGGACTTTTCTCGTATTGCCCCTAGTCTCTGGAATTCCTTGCCTCGCTCCACAAGATTATCCTCTTGCCTCAAAACATTTAAAACCTCACTTAAAACGCATCTCTTTAAAGAAGCGTATCACCTTCCACCCTAACACACTTATCACCTCTCTCTCCCTCTTTTACCACTCACTATCCCTTAGATTGTAAGTCTGCGAGTTTCTATCCTAAGTACTTTGGGAATTCACCATGGACATTGGATTCCTAGCTCAAAGACCGGGCCCTCCTTCCTTTGCTAAATGCTAATCTGTATTTATCATTGTCTGAACCTAATTTATATACAGCGCTACGGAATATGTCAGCGCATCATAAATAAACTATAATAATAATAAAAATAATAATAATAATAATAATAACTGGGCATATTTAACCCTAAATGGCCCCATTTAACCCTAACTGGGCCTATTTAACCCTAACTGGCCCTATTTAACCCTATCTGGAACTAATAACCCTAACTGGGCATATCTAACCCTGACTGGACCTATTTAACCCTTTCTAGACCTATTTAACCCTAACTGGGCCTATGTATCCCCTTCTAGGCCTATTTAACTCCCATCTCTAATCAGGGTCTAACCCCTTCACTTATGGGGGTCCATACAGACCCCCCTAAGCCTCTCTTTAACTCAATCAGTCCCATACGGGTCTATGAAGACCCTCATGGGACAATTACAACCCTAATATTCACCCCATAAGTGCAATGAGGGTCCTACACTTCACTATTCCCCCCCAATAAACCACTAAATCTAAACTAACCCCCTCTACCCTAACCTATTACCTACCTAGCACTACCTGCCTAACCCCCTATTAACCCCCACCCCACTAATTACACAAAATACAAAAAACTATGTTACAAAAATAAAAAACAACATTACACAAACCCCCCCACTACAAAAATAAAAAAAGAACATTATACAAACCCCCCACTACAAAAATAAAAAAAGAAAATGACACAACCCCCACTACAAAAAATACAAATAATATTACACACCTGCAAAGAAAATACATACACAAATATACATAGCATTACAGTACAGTAATAAATACATTACAAATATACCCCTAACTACAATACAATCCCCCCTATCTACATTACATATTCCCCTGACTACAATACACGACCCCCTATATATACAACATTACCCCTATCTATACATTACCCCCTATCTATACAACATTACCCCATATCTATACAACATTATCCCATATCTATAAAACATTACCCCCTATCTATAAAACATTACACCCTATCTACATTACATTAAAACCCCTAAATCTAACCTAAAATCTAATAAATAAGACAACTTGCCTTGCCAAGATGCTCCATCAATTATGATGGGTTTCCTGCCGCATGTCTCACCCCTAGGAAAAAAAAGAAACAGCAAATTAGTCAAAAATAAACACTACATAAAAAACAATAAACATTAGAAATATTAAACTTACCTTTCCACAATGTCCCTGTCCCTCTTCTTGTCTCCTCTGGCATAACACCAGATAGTTCCAGATAGGGTTCAATAGGCCCAGTTAGGGTTAGATAGGCCCAGTTAGGGTTATTAGTTACAGATAGGGTTAAATAGGCCCAGTTAGGGTTAGATAGGCACAGTTAGAGTTAAATAGGTTTAGTATGGGTTAATAGGGTATATTTAGGGTTAAGGGGTTAATGGGGTGCCCTATTGGACTGAAGGGGTTTATTTTAGTCTCATGTCGGTCTATATTGACCCCCATGAGTGATGGGGTTAATTTTATGTGCCAGGGTGGGTACTTATATTACTCCCACGGCTTGGGGTAACCATTAGTGTGCTGTGGGCCCTTTAAGGACCCGCAGTGGGAAATTCAAACCCTGCAATTCCCCGGGCTTGAACTTTGAATTAAATCCGGCAGTGGGAAATGTAAATGTTGTAGATGCAGAAAGGCAAGGGGTTAATGTGTGTACATTGCAAGGGGCCTCGATCAGCCCCCTGCATTATTGGGGTGATGTAGGGATCGGGTCATGATCGGGACCCCTGAAGCCAGCGGGGGCTTTATTGGAGCAGCTGCAAGGGCTTCACAGCCCTTGCGACGGCTCCAGGGTAGAAGTAAGCTGTGGTGGTTTTTAAAGGGTCGTAGGATTTCATGCAGCCGCGTAAGGTCAAAGGCTTTCCCTGCAGTGAGCTGTGGCAAGGGAACACAGAGCGCCGGCCGCAAGCCGGTCGGAGCTGTCAGCCGCTGGGGATTAAAATAGGGAAGCAGCTTGCAGCCACCCCTTACGGCCACACAGCTCCTATGGCCATCATTAGAATGAGGCCCTTACACAGCAATAAGAATTACCTTTAACCTATTTCAGTCTCTCAAAATCAAATACTCTTGATATGTGCTCATTTAAACAATTTATGACACAATTATTGTGTGCTAAATGTCCTTTTAAAATCTTTATTAAAGGACTTGTTTATATTTTGAATGTACATTATGCACATTATACATTTATTATAAGGGAATCTTTATGAAACCGATGCCCTCCTTGTCTGCTCACATGTGTATGTGATCAATGCGGTCTTACTGGTTTAGTTTAAACTTAAATCATACTCCCGGTGGTTTAGGCATCCTCTCAGTGTCCTCTCACATGCAACTTGAAAATATCAACCCACTTGCAATTATTTGCAGATCACAAGTTACTCCTCTCCCGGATCAAATCTTCTTGCCTACGTAACTCCAAACATGGGAATACAGACATAGAACCACATTCAATTCCAAGCCCGCAACTCGATTACAGATGGGGTACTGTTCGTCCCCGGTTGAGATGCTATT
The DNA here is from genome assembly GCA_027410445.1 of Discoglossus pictus. Lineage (NCBI taxonomy): Eukaryota > Metazoa > Chordata > Amphibia > Anura > Alytidae > Discoglossus > Discoglossus pictus. The sequence continues at coordinate 257,539,696 of CM050167.1, read as the reverse complement.
TAATTGCTCAAGCCCGCAAGTTACTGTCCCAAAGCCGAAACCGTAAACCATGCACTGTTCCGTAGCAGTTCAGGGTGTGAAAATGATCAATTCAGCAAACCCGTAACCTCCCATTTCGAATTGATCAATAGAAATTAGACATTTAGTGTCATTATTACGGCAGTAACACATGGAGGTTATATGTCAATCAGTTAGGTTCGGGGGTCCGATGTGTGATCAGACTCGCAAACCCGCAAAATAAAGAATTATGAAAATGAATGCAAATACAGTTCTAGTCCATATGGGTGGCCTGATATGTATTAACTCATTGATACCCAAAATCTATATAACCCCCGAAATGAAACATGAAAATAAATTAAATTTCCTGCCAATTTGCGAGCTTGAGACTGTTGTACAATAAATTCTAATGTCTTTCATTGTTTTCCCCTTTATTTACAGTGCAGTATTTATTTTTTTATTTGTTTTTACAGTGCTACGAATAGGTGTTTAACCCCCCCTGCGAGTCCATGGTATTTTCTCCTTCTTTTACCATTTACAGGTGTGAAAACATTTGCAGGCTTGGGGAAATTGATCAATTGAATTGCGATTTGCGTTTCTCGTGAAAGAGAGAGATCAAAGGCTTCGGGAGGCTGTAAGTTACAAGTTTAACCATCGCCATTTTTTCAAGGCCGTAACTCGGAAGCCGTTCGGAGCCTGCAAAAATAGGCCAATTGAATAACAAATTTACTTGCGACCTTACTTACAGGCTACTGGATCGCCTGAAACCTCAATTGAATATGACCCATAAATAGAACTCCAAATATTACAATAAAAGTGATGCAACCACTGACTTTAAACAAAAGAAATACTCACTCTTTGCACTTACTAACCTATCCAGACAAAACAAGATAGGACAAATAACTTATTTGTTGCTTAAAAAACACATCCTAAGTTTTTTGTAACAAATCCTCAGGGATCATACTCATACTAAGATAAGTATATAATTGTAAAAAAGTTAATTTATTGCATTGTTTGGAGAGCTACTTTTTTTGTATTCCCCTTCTTGGAGTTGTGGAGGTACAGGGATTAAAGCCGGGAGAGGAGAAAATGGTGATCCAGCACAATTTTCTCCAAGAAAGGTGATGTCATCTCATTGAGCATAAGAGTACACCAAAAGTATGCTGGAATGCATAGGAAGTGTGATCTAAGATTTATCCATACCAGTTAAAGTGTACTGCTTGATATAATACATGTGGAGGGCATCAGTTTATGAAGATTGCACTTAGAAAACTAATATATATATATATATATATATATATATATATATATATATATTTGTGGTCAGGCCCCCTCTCCTCGTGCAGCTGAGGTGTGTCGGGTGCTACGCCCTATTCTGGCCTCTGGTATGCCAGGTGCTGTGATCTAATCTGGCCGTAAAAAAGGCCCAGGACCGAGTTATGGTGAGGAGAGAGGGGAAGGGAGGGAGGGACGCTGGAGAACATGTGCAAAGATAGGTGTGTGCTTGGGGTTTAAGTAGGGTGTAGGGAGAGGGGACCCTACCAGAAACCCAGGTATGTTAACCTGGTAATTTGTGGTATGGTGCCCTCTCTTTGTGCAGCTGAGGTGTGCCAGATGCTGCGCCCTATTCTGGCCTGTGGTGCTGCGGTATGCCAGGTACTGTGATCGAATCTGGCTGGAAAAAAAGGCCCCAAAAATGACAGAATCTTAATTGAGAATGCCGTGGAAGGTTGATTAGTTTGTGACCTAGGGAATGATGAAGTTTAGAAGAATGGAGATTGGGCATGTGGAATCTTTGAACGATTGGTTACAGGGGTGGTGCTTGTCTTGGTCAAGCGTAGGATAAGGGAGCGGTGTCTGATTTGAATGATATTTCACGTTTAGTCAAGTAACCAGCTTGGTTAGGAGAGGTGGTTAACTCACTTCGGCGAAAAGCCATAAAAAGCTAGTGTAGCGGCTGCTCAAATGGTGAGGGAAGTGCTGGGCCAAAAGTATTGAGGGTGATAAAGGCGATAAATTGTTTGGATATATTGCCTGTGATGGGTGTCTGGAAGTATTTGGTACATGGGCTTCCCTAGAGAGGCCTTTGAGGTTGAGTTTAAAGAGATGGGAGCTTAAGAGGCGAGTTATGAGTGAAGAAGGCTTAAAAGACATGGGAGAGTAAGGGCGAGACCTGAGGAGAATACGAGAGAAGAAGGCAAGTAGAATTGATGGAGATGGTGATGGAGGGAAATGTTGATGACATATAAATGTTGAAGGAATATGGAATCTAGGAGAGGTAACGTTAGACCGAAGAGCTAAGCAATTAATGGTGAAGTAATCGATTGAGGCAAGCGTAGGAAAAGGAGTCATTGATTATTGAATTTGAGGGGCTAGGTGGCGAACCTGGTGGTATTGGAATTAGTTATTGACGTTGAATTTGGCACAAATGAATGCAGAATGAGAGGTAGCCAATTTGGTTGGAATGCGTAAACGAGAAGAATTGCTAGGGTATGGATGAGTGGTGATGTTTGTCAAAGGGGATGTTGCGACTAGAAAGTGGTTGGAGTGATTGATGATTAGTGGTGTGGAGTAATAGGTGTTGAGTGGTAACTTAAGTTAGCGGGTGGCTTTGAAGCCTGGTTGGAAGAAGTGGAACGAGTAGTTGAATAATAGTGTGATCACTTATGAGATGGGCTTAAATGGTGTTTGGAGAAAAGAGCTGGTGGTCGATGGCATGAAACTAGTAGAGATGCTTTAACCAAGGTTTGAGACGTAGACAGTAAAGGGGAGAAGGGCATTCAATTGATTGTTGAATGAGTGTGGTTGGTGTACTGAGGCATAGTTTTAAAGGGTCAGATGATGAGCGGAGATATGGAGCATGCTAGCTGGTATGGATAGTAAAGCTGCAGAAGGAAAAACGTCGGAGTGCTCGTGGGGAGTCCAAATCGCTGGGTATGTGAATCTCTCTATGGATATTGCAGGAATGAAAACCCGAAAGTGGAAATGTTGGAAATGAGTGTAAGGTGAGAAGATAGAGTGATCAAATGGAGGAGATCTTAGGGAGTGAATGAGGTCATCTGCATTAAAGGTGATGTGTCAAGTGACAATCCCTGTAATAACGGAATGGGTTACCAGCGGAAGGTTGGAAACCTGCGGAAGGGGTTGGAGAACCGGAAGAAAGAGGTTATGGTAGTATCAATGATGAATACGAATGAGAGGTAGTGTATATGTGTATGTGAATTTGTAGGGTTGGTCGAGTACAGTAAGGAATGGATAAATAGTGGACCTAAGAAAGAAACGTGGGATTACCTATACAGCACGTGCGGAGTGGTGGCGGTGGTGCCTAGCAAAGGCTGATGTGGAGCTTGCGAGTATGTTGAAGCCTTGTGCGACTATGAAGGAGTGATTGAGGTGGTGCATAGCAAAGGCCAGTGTGGCTTGCGTGTGTGGTATGAATGAGGTCGTGCTTAGTGAAGGCAATATAGGATTTAAGGAGGCATCGGAAGTGGTGCCTAGAAGGCCGGGTAGAGAGTGTATGAGGGCAGATGTTTAGCAGATCGGTATCAATGATGAATACCAATGAGAGATAGCGCATATGTGTACATGAACATGTATGGTTGATCGGAATATGCTATGGAATGGATGGATAGAGGCTCTAAAAGAAATGTGGGATTACCTGAAGAGTGACTGCGGATCGGTGGCGGCGGTGCCTAGTGATGGCTGATGGGGCTCGTGAGTATGATGAAGTCTAGCGAAGGGCAAGTGCGACAATGAAAGTGTGATTAAGGTGGAGCCTAGCGAAGTCTGATGTGGCTTGTGAGTGTGGTTGAGCCTAGTGAATGGGATTATGAAAGCTTGATTGAGGCGGTGTCTAGCCAAGGCAGTAAAGGATTTACGAAGGCATCGGAAGTGGTGCCCAAAGAGGGTTGAGAGTGTAAGGAGGGAAGATGTTTAGTAGATCTGGGCCAGAAACCACGTGAATAAAGCATAGGGAAGCCGAAGTGCTACTTTGAGCGTGAACAAGGACATAGACAAGTAGGTTCAGGCCCAGATCAATAGCAGGGAAGCGCAAGACGGACTGGATAACTTACTTTAAGAGGGTCATCGCTCCCCAGCAATGAGAGTACCCTTTTTTGCAGGCTTGATAATGGTGAATGAGGTATGACCATGAGATAATTGATAAAGTGGTGATAAGCGAGGATCAGTGGAACAAATGTATGTAGTTACGAGGTGTTGAGGATGTAAGAGAGAACGGTAATAGGCCTGGCGTGCAAGGCTGTATAAATAGTTGAGGGCGGCGTTGAAGCCAGATGCGAGTGACACACGGCAATAAGATGATGCAGAGAGAGTGAACAGCATTAAGGATGGAGCCTGCTGAAATGAAAAGGGGCAAATTCTGTAAAATGACAGGTCTAAGAGAAAGTAAGGGAGATGGTGAGAGGAGAATGTGGATTAAGGGATTGAGGCCAAATAAAGGGTAAGGGATGAGTTGAGGTATGAAAGAAAACTCGGATAAAGAAAAAAAGGTGATAGAGGAAGGTGAATTAAGCGAGTTACGAGAGGTATGTAAAGGAAATAAGGATAGGGAGAGAAAGGGCTAAATTCGGCTTGATGAATCCTAAGTGGGCAAAGCAGGGCTGGAGGGATTTGATGAAGCTCTGGCCGGTGAAGATACGGCAACCGAAAGGAATGACTCAGCGTCTCATTGCGAGGGGACTAATATGTGGTTAAAGGGATTGAGGTCAGAGAAAGGGTAAGGGATAAATTGAGTTATAAAAGAAAACTCGGATAAGAAGAAGGCGAGAGAGGAAGGTGAATTAAGCGAGTCACGCAGGAAAGCATGAATGAAGGATTGCGTAGCGTAAGGTATGTAAAGGGAAAAGGGAGAGAGGGAGAAATGGTGAGTGGGCGAAGCGGGACTGGTGGGATTGCGTGATGTGGCCGGTGAAGACGTGGCGACCAAAAGGAATGACTCTGTGTCTGATTGCACTTGAGTAGGACACAGTGATGTTAGAAGAGCGAATTAATCGATTATGGACCCTCAGTGTTGAAATGCAGAAAAAGGGCTCAATGGTGACATTTAAAAGGAGAGCCCTCGATGAACTATATGGCGTCTCTGGCTGAAATGTGTACGCATGGTGACGATGGGGTGAGGGCACAGCTGGAGTGATAGGCAGGCGTAGTGATTGATGGAACGTGGTAGTAGATGGGTAAGCTAGGTAAAGGCAGAGGTAAATGAGAGAAGTATAAGCTGATGATGTGAAAGTGAAAACGAGACGTGAGAGCAAAGTGAATGGAAGCGCATGAAGGCGGAGGGAGCGAGAAGAAACAGAGGGTAAAATTAGGCAGCAGCGTGAAGGATTGAGATAGGTGGGATTTAAGGGTGAATTAATAGATTAGGAGTGATTGTGCATTTTAATGATGTGAGGGTGCTTTAACTTAAAGGAAGTTACAAAGTGGTAAGTTTATTAAATAAGAATGAAGTTCCTATACAATTGAGCCACTGTGCATAAGATTTTTTTTATACGTGTATGGCCCTTTAAGAGATGGGAAAGGGCGCAGGAGAAAGCAGGGACTCAAGCAGAGCCCGAAATCTTGCATTTTGTGAGATTTCGGCTGTGACATGCTATCAGGAAGAGTAGTGAAGGGAAGAAGCACGGAGGAGAGACAAGGAGGCTGGAGGAGCATGGGGGAAAAGCCCAGAGAGCAGCGAGACGAGCAGGCAGGAGGCGGATGGCCAGGAGAAGCAAGAGGATGGACAAGAGGAAGGGAGGTGCAGAAGGAGGAGCACAGGGAGGCAAAAACAGGGCAAACAGGGACGGGAGGAGAAATGGAGGGGGGAAGGGAGAAGGGAAGGAGCAGAGGGGCGAGCAGGGAAGCGGGGACATGAGGGGCAAGGAAGGGCATACAGGAGATGGAGGAAACAGGGGGGAGAAGGGGCAACAACAGAGGGCCAGGAGAAGCAGGAAAGGAGACAGCGCACATGCAGTGCAGGAGCATTAGTGCTGGAGAATGTGTGCACAGGTAGGTTTAAGTAGGGTGGAGGGAGAGGGGACCCTCCCACAACCCCAGGTATGCTAACCTGGTAATATATATATATATATATATCACATATTGTAGTTGTCAAACCATCAATCATTGTCACACAAAGTGAGGGACGCAGTTCGGACCGAAATTGCGGACCCTCACAAAGCGAGAGACCGCATTTGCCGAAAGGTGGAGGCTCCAGCGTCGGCTGCAATGAGCAGCAAATGCGGACCCTTGCGAAGCAAAGGACCGCATTTGCGTAGGTGGAGGCTCCCACGTCGGCTGTAATGAGCCAAAGGCTCATTGTAGGCCTCAAATGCAAACCCTCGTGATGCGAGGGGCCGCATTTGCAGAGGTGGAAGCTCTACGCCGCATCACAAGTGGTTACAAACACCCCAGAAGCGGGACTTTGAAAAAATACATCTAGCAAGCAATCACTAAATACGGTCTTACACAAAAAAATACGAATCAAAAATTTACGGACTTACACTAAAAAAATATGAGCCACAAAACGTAGAAAAAAAAATATTACGAACTCGCAAAAATACGACCTTAACGGCCGAACGGCGCCTACCTGAAAACATTAAAAAAACAATAAATACACACAGCAAGGGAGGGCACCCAGGAGCTCTGCAAGTGAACTTACACCTCAATTTAAGTCCAAATTACCGAGTTTAAACACACGAAAATCCCCTAAGCAAGAGAAAAAATGGCCGCCGAAAAAACTAAAGTGAGGCTAAATGGCCCTAAAGCCGCAAAACACCACCAAGCACATACAGTTTTTCAAAAAGCCGTACGAGGTACAAGATACACTTTTAGCAAGGACGCTAAATCATCCACACACGCGTACCACATACACATTCTCCGCCATTTTACAACACTAACTTACACAATGCGGAAGTACACAGCTACACTAACGGTTTCCCCTTGTGCACACAGCCTATTTACACTACACACTGCACACATTGCTGACACTTACACCTCAGCTCCACAACACCTACATTGTATGCTGCAGGAACATCAAAACAGATTGTCTTCAGCACAATGCTTCATGCATATATTACTTACATATAGGTAAAGTATATTAATTTATTAATTTATTAATTATTTAATTAGCATACAAAAGTAAATTTACACACAAAAAAAAAACGATCGCAATAAACACGAAAGTAATTCACTGTGTGCCTCACAACGAGCGCCAACTCTGCTCAAAGCACATGAACTACACCATGGGACAGCCTTGCAATAAGTGCAAAAAGGAGATCAGCGCCGACCTTACAATGACAGCAAAAGGGCCTCTCATAACAAAAAGTACAACAACCAAGAGCCTCGCAATCAGTGCAAGGCTTGCAAGGAGGGCCGAAGGATCTCAGACCACCAAAAAATGTATGTCTGTGTCAAGCAGCATTACCTACTTTACAATTTTATTGCCACGTCATTTTTGACAGGCAAGTCGCTAGTAAATTATATATATATATATATATATATATATATATATATATATATACACACACACAAAGAAGCACTTTAATGAATATGTGAAAAGGACGTTGAACATAATTGCATTATAAGTTGCTTAAATTAATTCTCATTGTGAACATTTGATTTTGATTTTGGTATTCTCGTCTTCAAGTTGATAAGGTATTTGATAGACCTCTACAACTTGAAAATGTGGTGCCCTAAAAAAAAATGGGGCTTTGGAAAGGTCTCTCCTTAACCTCTCCTTGGTTAATTACTTTTCATCTTAATGAATCTTTCTAGCCCTTATACAATGATGAACCACTATTTGTGGCCTAAAATAACATTTATGCCAAAATGATTAATTGTATTGTAAATGCATGGGATGTTTCCAAAAATCTCAAGTATTTAAAAGGCCATTTACATTGCTGAAAGTGCTCTTCATTCTGTGATATAGGACAAGATTATCAGCCTTATTAAATTGCGATTTGGCCAATTGAATAGGGCTCTATTTAAGCACAGAGCATACGTTTTTAGTTAGTGAAGACCTTGCTTTTGGATAGTAGTTCACTAACTAAAAACATCTGTAAAAAGATATGCTCTGTGATTATATAGAGCCCTATTCAATTGGCCGAATCGCATTTTAATAAGGCTGTATATGTTCAAATTATCAATTCTTTAAAATTATTCTAATAACAGATAAACAATTTAAAGTTTTAAGTCTCTGTTTCCATTCTGCTTACCGACTGTTATATGAGTGATAGCCGAGTGCATGTGCATGCTGTGGGGATTCTGTATGAGGAAGGCTGTGATTGATAGCAGCTTTTCCCTGGAAACAGTTTACACTGCACTGACCAGTTAACCAAAGCTGTCCTCTTTTAGGTGAGTCCAGCATTTCATGCCTGTACAGATAGATTTATTAAGGGTTATTTTTTTTTTATCAGCAGCACCAGAGCAGAGCACTAACCCCCTTGAGCTGGTCTGCATTGCTCAAATACCAGAGAAAATAATAAACAAGGTATGTTCCCTTAATCCCAGAAATATAAGCAGTCTTATCATTTACTTGAATGGGGACACAGGTATTTCAAAAATGTATAAAGTTTCTCAACATGCTTTTAGGAGATCTTTACTGCGATGTGGTCCAAATTGTTCTGAATTAAGTGGTCCTTTAATATTGATCTTTGTTTGTATAAAGTATCCTTTGTATTGAACTAACATTTATGGATATTTCCATCACTACTTAAATTTTATATAATACTATCTTTTCACGTATTGTGCAACTATACAAAATATAGAATAATATAAACTCTTTCAGCAGCTAATATTAGATTTCAATCTGTATTGTGTATTGAGCTGGCCCGATAAACTGCCAGGCCTCATAGAATATGCATCCTTTGCTGACCATATAGACCCCTGAATAAACATTGAATAAAACTAAATAAAAAATAAAACAATAGCATATCCTTCTTAAGTTTATACTCTTTCTGTAATGTTATTCAAAACTATTATGCTCACAAAGATGTATCTTTGTATTTGGAGTTGATTTAAGCTTAGATAAAGCACATTATACTCTTATTAATTAATGAATAAATATAATATCTCAAAAAATAATATTTGCATATTGTTTTAAGTAATGACACTTTATCTAGAAATCAGTGCTGCCTCTTCTTCCCAGCTGTCTGTTGTAATAAGCTGTTACCTGCTGACCTCAATTATCTCTGGGTTACTGAGCATAATCCTGCCATTTGAAAACATAATCAATTTTACGGTAGAAAAAGAAACAAAGACAGGAAGAAAGAAACTGGCACAAGTGACAAAATAACCCAATGTGAAAGTTTAATTGACTCATGTGAAAATGATTTGTATACTGCCAGCTACTGAACTCATTCTGCAATCTTTAAAAAATGGGTAAAATACCTATTTAGAATATGCTGATTGTGGTTGACATTTGTGATTAACTTTCAAATACTAATATGGTATTGCTTGATCAATGTTTAAACAAGTAGCAATGTAAAATTATTCAGTATTATTACTAGTCACTTCCATCTGGAATAAATATTTGAATAGGCCAATTGAAGAAGAAAGATTTAGATCATGTAGGGTCTGTAGCCCATCTATAAAGTTCATGCTATAAAATATATCACTTATGAATGATTGAGTTTAGAGAAAGAGTACAAAGGAATGATGACAATGGGTGAGAAAGCCAAAAGAGATGTGGAGAGAAGTAAAAAGAGATTTGAAATAAGTGAAGAAAATGGTTGGAAATTTGAAAATGACAAATAAAAACAGGAAACAAACTATTAATAGTAGTAATAGTAGTAGTAGTAGTAGTAGTAGTAGTAGTAGTAATACTATTTTAGCTTATTTAGCTTATTTGTAGCGCACCAGCACCAGCAGATTCCAAAGGGCTAATGATACAATAAACACATGGGTGAAACATAAGAGCAGACATGAGAGTTTTTGTGATGCCATGCCTGAGGAAAAGACAGATCTATGTGATACTCTAGATGTGGAGGCTGCTCCAGTACTTTAGAAGCTAGGGGGATTAGAGTGATAGGTAAGACATGCATGAAGAGGACTTCTTTAGAATAAGTGATGGGAGCCTGTTTGAAGGAGGATGTCAAAAATTCAGTGGAGGGAAGTTGAAGAGATAAGTAAGTGGTCAATATGGAGGGATTTACAATTTGATGGAATGGGGTTGTGTGTGCAAATAGTGAGATGAGAGGAAGACAAGAGTTTGGATACTTTATCCTCCATCTCCGGTGCACATCAGCTAAGTGTGTGTATGGAAGTGGAGGGGAAAGTAGGAATTGTGTCCATGGGTCATGTCTGATTGTTTCTATTTTGTTTTAGAAATGAATGGGAAGGTATTGGGCTGTGAAGTTGGTGATAACAAAAGGTATTGACAAAAGAGTTTCATATTGGAAAATAAACATTTAAGATTGGATGGCAGAGTTTTGAATGGGCGTGAAGTAGGTTGGCTTGGTGAGGCATAAGATTACAGCATGAATATCTACTGGATTTTCTCCAGACATGCTCAGTAATGCAGAAGCGATTTTCGAGTTTTTAAAGTGCCATGAATTTTGGAAAACTCATAGGACATTTTGAATGGTTATGGGTACAGGCTTATCTATGGTTCTAGAAAGTGTATGGTTGTAGTACTCTGTAGCAAGATTGTTTTGATATTATAGATTTGAGCTTGTGATGAGATGGTAAGTTGCTTTGGGTCTATGTTGTGGAGATTTTTGTAAGTTTGTGGAGTAGGTGGCGGTGGCAGAAGTGTTTGGGAAAGATAAGTCTGTACATAAAGAGATGGTGTTTTTAGAAAGGGAATTGAATTTGGGAGAGCAGAGAACATCACAGAAATTATTTGAAAACAAAGTGGAAAGTGGAAAAGAGAAAAAATATATATCTGAGGGAGAGAGGGATTGGTGAGAGAAAAAAAGGGAACTGCATTGGAGGGAAAGAGTACATAATGGGTGGTTTTAAAAGGGAACAGATGGTAAACAGAGATGAAAATGGCTATATAGAATTGAAAGGAATATAGCGAGCATTTGGGAGAAAGAGCTTGGAAGGCAGGATAGGATAGAACCCTTTTCTTGCTGCACCCTTATTTCCTTTCACCCTTCAGCCCTTTTGGGAAATTTAGCTCAGCCCACAATCAAATACCCCTCTTTTTCTATAAAGCAATATGGATACTTGTACTTTTATGCAAGGTGGAGCACCGTTATAGACTACAGTATACAAATGTATCACCAACACAGAGTGTGAATTTACATGTGATCCGTTAGTTAAGGGCAAGCTTAATTATGAAATGTTCAATTGCATGACTAGTGAATGATTATGATAAGTGACAAGTTTGAGAAATGTCATGAGAGAATATTATAGGATTTCGTAAATTGATTAGAAACCTTAGTAAAGCAAAGTATAGGAAAACCTTGAGTTATCAGGCCAGGGAATTTATTATCATAATGAAGACTAAGGAAAATGTCAGCAAATTAGATCAGAGTCTCAAATGAGGTGGATTGTTCAGTATGTGTGTTGTGACACTGTAGAGACACATTTAGACCTTCTTATATCCATTTTCCCTTTTCACCATACAATTAAGAATTAAATTAGTAAACATTCCTCTTTAAAGGTATATATTTTAGTGAGTATTGTTTTATATATAAGGTGAAAAACAATATCCTGTTATATCATCTTTTCAAATACTGTATATTACAATATAATATTTTATTCAAGCATGCAAATGCAATAATATGGAAAGATAATTTGCAGGCCATTATATGCGCACTTAAAATACCTAATTCATTTGATTTTCTGCAGTGAAATTATGCAGATTAGCACATGATGCATAGATGCAAAAAATAGACTGATACGCACACGTAAAGCATTTATACTGAAATCTAGCAGAAAACAAAACCAACCGTATTCACTGCATTATACATTCAGTTCCAATGCTTGTAATCCTTAAATCTTTGAACATCATGTGAATTTTTGCAATCGCAATGTAATAATAACATTTGACATGACTAATTATTCTGCTTCATCATACTAGACATTTTTTTGTAAAAGACTATGTAAGTTTATATTTAATAGATTCATCCAGAAGGTTATGATTGTTATTGCCATGTATGTTATGCAGTGCTGTATAGTTGGAGGTAGTTACAACTACATTTAGAGGTCAGGAAACTGATATGGAAGGCTGTGAGGGCTCTGCTTCTCCAAACTCACAGTCTGGAAGGAATGAATGACAAAATGTTAGGTTGGAGCAGTGATGGACGGTTGTATACAAGGTGGATGTAATATTAATTGCAGTGTGAGTTATGGTTTGTATGTATTGCTGTCTCAGTTGGTGGATGAATCCAATTACATTTCAGTTTGCATACTTAACCAGGAGCTTACTTACACAAACAATTATAGTACAGACATACAATTTCATCATTCTGTTAAGAACATCTCCTACTCTGACTTCACTTGGCTGAATTTTGTATGGGTCTTCAAGTTCCCACACAACCTAGACACGAGTTAGCAACCAGCCCAATACAGATGGCTCTCACAAGAATGAAAGAAACCTTGTTTGTATGTTTCACATGAATTTAAAAAATGATATGCCACGGGGGTCTGATGTGAACTTCCTTGGTGTAGGAGTTCATTTACATGTCATAGGGGTTCATAGTTTATAATTTAGATGGGGGATCACTGGGGTCATAGGGGATATCTTCTGGGGATGGGGATTTCTATGCTCATAGGGAGTAGGCAATGGGAATCCTATGGGAGGCTGCAGATACAAAACGGTAATCCCAGGGCATTCCTGGGCTCATAGTTGGTAGCGGATAAGGACAGGGGACTTCTTAATTGAGTCGGATATGAGAAATAAAATCTCACTGGAACAAGGTGATGGCCTTTTACAAAATATCAGTGGAACAGGCACTTGCGGGTTACTATTTTAGGCACTTCATGAGCATCCAGTGGGCATTTCTCATAAGTTTTTTTATAGTGTGTGAAGCGATTGTTGGTAACTGATTGACAATTACATTTTACTTGTTATTTGTCCTACCAGAGATATGGAATGGAGACCATATTTTTTTTTAACTTAGATTGTAATTACCATTTTAATAATTTTTATGTCCAATCTCATTTTGTACGCATACTCTTCTCTGTTGAAACAGAAAATATATTGTCATATATATTGTCATTAGTCCACTTGCCTTATTGTGGCATTATCCTGTGTTGATTTTTTACCTTGTTTGTGCAATTTCCATCACACTATATGTAAATCAATCAAACAGGTGAGGATTCACTGGAAGGTTTTGTGTTCTTGGTATAACCCATGGGTATTATTCTTTTCAAGGCACATGAACTTCATCTGGAATCTCCATGGTTTTATGTACGTATTAAAAAATATTCTGAAGCAGGCTCCTTGATCTTGGTCTAAAATTAAATACTTCCCTGGAAATCCAATTGGGAATGTATTTCACTGTATTGTTAATTAATTAGTTGCTTTTCAGATTTACAGCAATCAACAAATGCATTTAAAGTAAACACTGTAATATATTTACAAATAAATATGTCTGTTTACTGGGCAGAAACTATTAAAAAGAGTATGCAGTTTCAAATAAATAAAAGTTAAAAATTTTCTTAGCATTTAAGCTGCTTTGTTTCCTTTTATCCTGTTTGGCCAGCTCTGCCTGTGTGCTGTGGCACTATAATAAACCTCGGAAGCAAGCTGAGCTGATGTAACAGCTGCTGCCTCACAGACCCCCTAAGTAATGGTACATAAACCATAATTGACCCTCCCCCTTTACCGAGCATGCTCAGTCTGAAGCAGAAACTACATTGGTCAGACTTTATTTTTTAAGAGTTGGCCACACCTCTGAGACAGAAATAGGAGGAGATTCACAGCTCTGCTTGAGGAGAAAACACACAGACTGAAAGCTAAGAAAAACTGTTAACTTTTATTTATTTTTAACTGTATATTTTTTTGACAGTTTATGCACAGCTAAAAAACATTTGAACCTTGATTGTAAATGCACAACAGTAATCTTTTAAGTATTATAAGGAAACACAAAACATAGAATAACAAATAACATTCTTCTTGGAAAACAAAAGCTAACTAAACCAGCTTACTAAAAACAATTTATATAATTAAAATGAAAAGTTCTCTCTATATTTTGTATAATTATAGCTAAGTGAGTGAACCATATTTATTTTTGAATTATTTGTGCTACTTAGCCAGTGACATTTTGACTTATTTGCACTTCAAGCCAACTCTATTATTTCATTTTTATTTTTTTGCTCTATTTATTAATTGCATTCATGAACATTCATAATAACCCCAATAACAAACACATTTATAGATGAAAAAACATGCTGTATGGTTAAATGTAGGTTTAATTTAAATAACTTTATACCGGCATATTATCAATATGCATTGTTATTCGCATTGAAAACACAGATTCATTAGCTTGCATAGACTGAGGCTATCTATGAAAGACATGGATGTAAAGATTTGTGGTTCCGGTCAGTAGACCAAAACACAATAATTAAAAACCTCAAACACAGATATATGATATGAGAGATAGGTCTGAAATGACATAGCCTAGTAATAATATTAAGAGGCTCATGCTGTTATATGAATCCACCAGAGAGCGCTATTTGAGCACTTGTATAAGATCCCATAAGCACAATATAAACAAATGAGCCACATGCACAAATGCAATAGATTTGGTATCATGTTAAATGTCAAATTTATATATATTTTTTAAACACAGAGACAATATAAAAAAAAATCTAAAGTATAACATCTGCAGTAGTATTCATATCCAATGCCTATACTTTCTCCCACCAATTATAATGATTAAAAGCCATGTTTGAACGTGCACCAGTGTTAACTGACAGTCGCTCATCTGAAAATGCTTAATTTTAGAAGCAGACTTAAGGTAACAAAATAATTTGCACGCATTTTGCACGCATTTCAAATATTATGTAAAACCTGTTTAAACTGTTCCATTGGAACAAACAGTATATGCACATAGCAAATATACATCTATAGATTTAATTGGAAGAGAAATATACATCTATATAACAACTCACTGGCTGAAAGGGGAAAGCCCCCAGATCATTTAAGCAATTGAATATTTTTTTTTTTATGAATTGAGTCATCATCTCAGAATACAAAACACTTAGTGGTACAGCAGAGAACAAATGCTTTCAATATTTAAAAAAAAACACATTAATAACCATACCTTGCAATATCAATATTACATAGATTATTTTTCATAACGAAAAGTGTACTTGCTAGAGATATCACATATGTAGGTACATTGTCTTCATAACTTGTATTCTAAGTTTGCAAACACAAATACAGATTATTGATACTTGCTTTTTTTAAATCTAAATTACTTTGAAGAAAACAAGTATGCTACTGTATAGACACATGCTTAGACATTAACAGCCTTATTAAATTGCAATTCGGTAAATTTAAAAGGGCTCTATTTAAGCACACAGCATTTTTTTTTTAACAGAAGTTTTTAGTTAGTGAAGACCTTGCTTTTGGATAGAAGTTCACTGACTAAAAACTTCTGTAAAAAATATATGCTGTGTGCTTAAATAGAGCCCTTTTAAATTTACACAATTGCAATTTAATAAGGCTGTAAATCTAGTGTAAATATTGTTTAAAAAGATGTTTAAAGGCCCACTATTGTTGTAATACAAGTAATGGTCATTAAAAATATAGCTTGTGTGTAGATCGATAAGCTTCCTGCTATACAATGTTAAGAAATATTACTAAACTAGAGACTTGCCCGTCAAATAATGACGGCAATACAACAGGCTCCCTGGCACTCCCTCTGAGCTGTGTGTGAGTGTGTAAGTAAATTTGAGGCATATATGTGTGTTTTTGCAGTTTGGCGGTTCAGCCGTTAAAATGCATAGTTTTGCGTAATTTCTCTGCCGTTGCTTAGTCTTAAGTAGTACGGATCGTAATTTTGCTGGCATCGCTAAGTTGCAGTGAGAACTTTCTACTCTATTTTTATCTAAGTAGCACATGTCTCGGGATGAGCACTGTGGCGCGCATCTCAAACAGCTCAATGAGTGTCTTCTGTGCTCATTGACTAAGTCCCGCAGGTCGCAGGGAGGAGTGCCTGCGGCGCTCATCTCGACCAGTGTAATGAATGCTTTTGTTGCTCAATGCCTAAGTCCCACAGGTCTCGGGGATGACGCCTGCACCACTTATCTCTAGTGATGTCGCGAACATCACATTTTTGGTTCATGAACCGCGGACCCGAATTCCATCAAATGTTCGCGAACGGACGAACATCGGCGAACCGACATAGACTTCAATGGGCAGGCGAATTTCAAAACCCACAGGGACTCTTTCTGGCCACAATCGTGATGGGAAAGTTGTTTCAACGGGACTAACACCTGGACTGTGGCATGCTGGATGGGGATCCATGGCAAAACTCCCACGGAAAATTACATAGTTGATGCAGAGTCTGGTTTTAAGCCACAAAGGGCATAAATCACCTAACATTCTTAAATTGTTTAGAATAACATGCTTTAAAACATCAGGTATGATGTTGTATCGATCAGGTAGTGTAAGGGTTACACCCGCTTCACATTAACAGACCAATCTCACCCTTTTAATGCACCGCAAACAACCGCAAACAGTCCCTTTGCACAACCGCAAACTCCCCATTTGCACAAGGTTGGATACCAAGCTAGCCATGTCCAGTTCCTTGTTCTCACTGATGTCATTAAAGGTCTCTTCCTCCACCCAGCCACCAAGGGTCCCCGAAAGGGGACAACAAGCCCCCTGGGACGCCTGCTGTGTTTGGTCTTCCACCTCCTCAAAGCCACCTTCCTCCTCTGACTCCTCTTCTTCAGACTCCCAGAGTCTGGGGGCTTCCACTGCCCAGCATGGAAGATTATACACAGGTCAGAGTCTGGGGGCTTCCACTAAACAGCATGGAAGATTTTTGGAACAGGGAGATGGAAAAAGATGCTTGGTCGGACCTCCTACTTCGAATTTGGGGCACTGCACGTGCAATCTAAGGTGCCACCAGATAGGAGAGGTGTATTAAGTTGTACTACTCATTCCTATCAGTTTAATACCTGTTACGTTACCTATCAGGGGACGTTTATATGGCATGGATTTTTGGAACAGGGAGATGGAAAAAGATGCTTGGTCGGACCTCCTACTTCGAATTTGGGGCACTGCACGTGCAATCTAAGCTGCCACCAGATAGGAGAGGTGTATTAAGTTGTACTACTCATTCCTATCAGTTTATTACCTGTTACGTTACCTATCAGGGGACGTGTATATGGCATTAATTTTTGGAACAGGGAGATGGAAAAAGATGCTTCGTCGGACCTCCAACTTCGAATTTGGGGCACTGCACGTGCAATCTAAGGTGCCACTAGATAGGAGAGGTGTATTAAGTTGTACTACTCATTCCTATCAGTTTAATACCTGTTACCTTACCTATCAGGGGACGTGTATATGGCATGGATTTTTGGAACAGGGAGATGGAAAAAGATGCTTGGTCGGACCTCCTACTTTCGAATTTGGGGCACTGCACGTGCAATCTAAGGTGCCACCTGATAGGAGAGGTGTATTAAGTTGTACTACTCATTCCTATCAGTTTAATACCTGTTACGTTACCTATCAGGGGACGTGTATATGGCATTAATTTTTGGAACAGGGAGATGGAAAAAGATGCTTGGTCGCACACCCTACTTCGAATTTGGGGCACTGCACGTGCAATCTAAGGTGCCACCAGATAGAAGTGGTGTATTAAGTTGTACTATTCATTCCTATCAGTTTAATACCTGTTACGTTACCTATCAGGGGACGTTTATATGGCATGGATTTTTGGAACAGGGAGATGGAAAAAGATGCTTGGTCGGACCTCCTACTTCGAATTTGGGGCACTGCACGTGCAATCTAAGGTGCCACCAGATAGGAGAGGTGTATTAAGTTGTACTACTCATTCCTATCAGTTTATTACCTGTTACGTTACCTATCAGGGGACGTGTATATGGCATTAATTTTTGGAACAGGGAGATGGAAAAAGATGCTTCGTCGGACCTCCTACTTCGAATTTGGGGCACTGCACGTGCAATCTAAGGTGCCACTAGATAGGAGAGGTGTATTAAGTTGTACTACTCATTCCTATCAGTTTAATACCTGTTACCTTACCTATCAGGGGACGTGTATATGGCATGGATTTTTGGAACAGGGAGATGGAAAAAGATGCTTGGTCGGACCTCCTACTTCGAATTTGGGGCACTGCACGTGCAATCTAAGGTGCCACCAGATAGGAGAGGTGTATTAAGTTGTACTACTCATTCCTATCAGTTTAATACCTGTTACGTTACCTATCAAGGGACGTTTATATGGCATGGATTTTTGGAACAGGGAGATGGAAAAAGATGCTTGGTCGGACCTCCTACTTCGAATTTGGGGCACTGCACGTGCAATCTAAGGTGCCACCAGATAGGAGAGGTGTATTAAGTTGTACTACTCATTCCTATCAGTTTATTACCTGTTACGTTACCTATCAGGGGACGTGTATATGACATTAATTTTTGGAACAGGGAGATGGAAAAAGATGCTTGGTCGCACACCCTACTTCGAATTTGGGGCACTGCACGTGCAATCTAAGGTGCCACCAGATAGAAGTGGTGTATTAAGTTGTACTATTCATTCCTATCAGTTTAATACCTGTTACGTTACCTATCTTTCCTCCCAATAGCACATTCTATATGTCATCAACCGGCCTGTGTCTATTTAGAGAACCACACTTTAGAGCCCTTAACCTGGGACAAGGTGGCTTGAATTGCCTCAGAGCCTTAAAAACTCGCCAAACCCCCTAATCAGACACTCATACTATCATACTGGAAATGGGCCAAGAAACACACGGGTTTGTTCCCTGTATCCACCCAAATGACCCCAATTCTTGACCACCCTCAGGCCCCAAAACACATGAGCACAACATCACAACACTGGTGGAGGTCAAGAAAACTATATAGACTGGGAGACTGGTTAGTAAAGGGCCAGATGCTCACCTATGAGGAATTGAGGGACAAGCATGAGCTACCGCTGTCAGAACATTACAATTACTGTAGGCTGAGGCATTTCACACACTCCCTGACTCAGAAACAGGGGACACCGGTCTTAAGTTGGTTCTCCAAAATTTGTAAAGATAAACCTCTATCAAGGGGGATCATTGGGTCGCTTTACAAATATAAAACATTTGTTACTGGTTGAAGCGACACTGGGGGAAGGACCGGAGTGGGGGAGCACTGGAGACCCTTCAGAAGCAACAGGCGGCAAAATCATCCCAGGAAAGGAGAGGTCGCTTACTGAAGCCTGCCCTAGGGTAACTCAAGAGTAATTGCCCAGGTTAGATATTGTAAATAATAAGCTTATGCTGGAGGGATGATAGCTAATAGGACTTTGGTGTTTCCTGCAGATATACTCTTTACTATTGTCTGTTTTACCATGTTTTTGGTATCTCTTAAATTGCAATAACAGTAAAAAATAAGAAAAATTATTAACCTAAAAAGTAAAAATAAGAAGGAATAGCCAGCTAACTTTCACAAAATGTCTCTATTGTAAATATGTATTTTTGCACAACTGTTATGCAAGACTGTTCAAAAATGCTTTATTTTTCATTACATGCTGTACGCCTTCTAAAATAAAATAATTTAAATGCAAAAATTAGGTATTGTTGCAACGACCAGAAAAATTGATGTTAGTTTGCCAGGCAGAAAGTGCCCTAAAACATTGCGTCTTGAACCCTAGTTGGTGACGGATAAGTCACGCAAGTCACCTGGCATTCAGGGATAAAATACAGCAGCGTGTGGACCATTATTAGCTCAAGGCAGCTCATCTATCAGGCAGGCCTTTTTTAATCTAATGTATCGCCCACTGTCAGTCCCTTCGGGATCCATCCCTTATTCATCTTAATAAAGGTGAGGTAATCTAGACTTTTTTGACCTAGGCAACTTCTCTTATCAGTGACAAAACCTCCTGCTGCACTGAAGGTCCTTTCTGACAGGACACTTGAAGCGGGGCAGGACAGAAGTTCTATGGCAAATTGGGATAGCTCAGGCCACAGGGCAAGCGTGCACACCCAGTAGTCAAGGGGTTCATCGTTCCTCATAGTGTCGATATCTGTAGTTATGGCGAGGTAGTCTGTTCAATATAAATAACTTTAATGGGATATTTTAGTAGGTAGTAGGTAGTCTGTTACCTGACGGTCGAGTCGTTCTCTGAGGGTGGACCCCGAAGGGCTGTGGCGATGCATAGGACTTAAAAACCTCCACATGTCCTCCATCAACAACACATCTGTAAAGCGTCCTCTCCTTGCCGGCGTAGTAGGAGGAGGATTATGTTCATCTCTTCCGCTGTTAGATTGCCTTTGTGCTGTGACATCACCCTTAAACGCTGTGTAAAGCATACTTTTTAATTTATTTTGGTAGTGCTGCATCCTTTCCGACTTGTGGTAATTTGGTAACATTTCAGGCACTTTCTGCTTATACCGGGGATCTAGTAGTGTGGACACCCAGTACAGGTCGTTCTCCTTCATCCTTTTTATACAAGGGTCCCTCAACAGGCACGACAGCATGAAAGACCCCATTTGCACAAGGTTGGATGCCGAGCTAGTCATGTCCCATTCCTCGTCCTCAGTGATCTCACTGAAGGTATGTTCTTCCCCCAAGCCACGTACAACAGCACTGGTACCAGATAGGTGACAACGAGCACCCTGGGATGCCTGTTGTGGTTGGTCTTCCTCCTCCTCCTCAAAGCCACATTCCTCCTCTGACTCCTCTTTCTCACAATCCTCTTCCAGCGTTGCCACAGGTCCAGAAAGCGATGCTGATAAGGCTGTTTCTGGCGGGGATGGTGACCACAACTCTTCCTCTTCCTCTTCAAGCTCATCTACGGCCTGATCCAGCACTCTTCGAAGGGCACGCTCCAGGAAGAAAACAAATGGTATGATGTCGCTGATGGTGCCCAGGGTGCGACTGACCAGGTTTGTCACCTCCTCAAAAGGATGCATAAGCCTACAGGCATTACGCATGAGCGTCCAGTAACGTGGCAAAAAAATTCCCAGCTCCGCAGAGGTTGTCCTAGCACCCCAGTCATACAAATACTCGTTAACGGCCTTTTCTTGTTGGAGCAGGCGGTCGAACATTAGGAGTGTTGAATTCCAACGTGTCGGGCTGTCTAAAATCAAGCGCCTCGCCGGCATGTTGTTTCGCCGCTGGATATCTGTAAAGTGTGCCAAGGCCGTGTAGGAACGCCTGAAATGGGCACACACCTTCCTGGCCTGCTTCAGGACGTCCTGTAAGCCTGGGTGCTTATGCACAAAGCGTTGTACAATCAGATTACACACATGTGCCATGCACGTCACATGTATCAACTTGCCCAAATTCAATGCCGCCAACAAATTTCTTCCATTGTCACAAACCACTTTGCCGATCTCCAGTTGGTGCGGAGTCAGCCACTGATCCACCTGTGCATTCAGGGCGGACAGGAGTGCTGGACCGGTGTGACTCTCTGCTTTCAGGGAAGTCAACCCCAAGACGGCGTGACACTGCCGTATCCGGGATGTGGAATAGTACCTGTGGATCTGGGGGGGTGCCGTTGATGTGGAACAAGACATAGCAGCAGCAGAAGAGGACTCAGTCGAGGAGGTTATGGAAGAGGATGGAGTAGGAGGAGTAGAGGAGGTGGCAGCAGGCCTGCCTGCAAGTCGTGGCGGTGTCACCAACTCCTCTGCAGAGCCACGTATTCCATGCTTGGCAGCCGTCACCAGGTTTACCCAATGCGCAGTGTAGGTGATATACCTGCCCTGACCATGCTTTGCAGACCAGGTATCAGTGGTCAGATGGACCCTTGCCCCAACGCTGTGTGCCAGAGATGCCATTACTTCCTTTTGCACAATCGAGTACAGGTTGGCGATTGCCTTTTGTGCAAAGAAATTTCGGCCGGGTACCTTCCACTGCGGTGTCCCAATAGCTACAAATTTTTTGAATGCCTGTGTCTGAAGGGAACTGTCATGTTGACTCTCCTCCCAACCCTGTATTGCAACCCTTTTAGTTTGCAGCTGTATTTGGGTGGGGGTAAATTGTGAAATGTCACACTTCAGTAAGCACATCCATGACATCCTATCCTCATGTTACTATGTGAACTAATGGCCATGATGTGTACATTAGTATGTGAAATAGGTTTGTCCTTGGCTAAACCACTATAAAATAAATCACTTAAACCAAACCTACCTTTATTATTATTATTATTATTATTATTATTATTATTATTATTATTATTAATAATAATAATAATAATAATAATAATAATTATAGTAATAATGATGATGATCATAATAATTGCCCCATTATATTTTATCCTTTAAAATGTATTTTAACCTAATAAATCGAAAGCATCCATAGTCGCACAGTCTTGTCCTTTTTTACTATTATGTGTGGTTTCTCCCCTGTGAGAGGCAGTCTCTACAACTGTTTGTAATACTATGGCGCCTACTCACTGAAGAGACCAAAAAGAAAATCCATAGATGTTCTCTATCTAGAGGATCCATAGATTTTAAGTTGTAATAAATCTCCCACTTTAAATAAATACAGTCTTAGTATTGTTTCCATAAGACATTCTGCCAATTGCCACCAGCAACACTCACCAGTATATAGCTGCCACCATTAATACATTGATCTACCATAATTATAACTCTGTCTACCTCAGTCAAAACAACTGTGCAATGAAGGCTACATACAGATGACGTTTTAAATAATGTTATACGTTTAAATCCCACCACAGATGTTAATATTGCCCTGAATTCCTTCATTTGCTGTAAAATGAAATGAAATTATTCTCTATACAGTGATACGTATTAATGATAAGGTGTAGATATTGCTCTACCCGAACAGCTGTATTACACTGATAGCATATATTGTGCATTAGTTTTTCTACCACCTCTAAGATCATGTCTTTTCACTGTTCAGTATCAAATATCATGTTATTAAAACAGTAAAATAAAACGAATTCCAAAGCAAGTCAGTACACATGCTCTGATGCAAAAAAAATATCCTTCCTTATCTTTGGTCCACTTCCCTAGTTATTTATCATCAAAGATTCTTCATAAGCCGATTTAGATCAGAGTGAGCCATTAAAAGATTCCCACAGGCTTAGATGCATATAGATTCAGAACTCCGTGTAAAACTATCAGGTAAAAGTAATGCAAATGTAAAGGAAGCTCAGAAATTCAATTTCCTGTATCATTTTCTCAAATACATTTATTGGGTTTTCATTGGTAGTCTTTACGAAGATATAACTTTAAAATGTGGTTTCTGGTAATCAAACAATATTTAAACCATGACCTTTTAAAAGTATACATTGTGTCTAACACAATGGATGCACTTATATAACATTAATTATTATTACATGTTGACCAACAAAAAGCAATCTATCTATCTATCTATCTATCTATCTATCTATTTATCTATCTATCTATATCTTGTGTAATGAGACAAGGAAGGGGAATTAGCTATGGACAGAGTTGCACATTGAAGAACTACAACTAGTAGAACACTTGTTTTCATTAGGCATTGAAAGGAAAGCTTATTGCAAGAATTAAACAAAGCCACAATTAAAATTGTACCATAGCTTCATTTTTCAATAAACCAAATATATTTCTTATAACGCCTGTACACAAAAAGTTCCAATTCCCAATTGTTGCCTATTATATCTCTGACTAAAGTTCCAAGTCTATTACTTGGCCAACCAATTCCATACAGGCTATATCCTGAATGGGATATGTGATATATTAAAAAAATTAGTTGATACTCCTCAAACCTGGGATAACGTAGTAATACTTTTGTTTCCCTTTTAACATAAATAGTTGGAACACTAATAATTAACTATTACTTTAATAGTTGGGACCAATTTCATAGACATATACCATGGGAACTCTAGTCCATTTTTTTTAGATAATGATGGTTGACAATCCAAAGTAAAATAACCACCTACCTGTAACAAGAGAATTCAAACAGGCAGTATCATCACAAATCACATTGTTATTGAATAACCTGCATGGTTGTAGGAAAGAAAGAACTGGACTTCAGGTGCTGAGGGAAAGTTAATCCTCATTTTATGGTGTGTAATCACAGGATTGACATGATAT
Source organism: Discoglossus pictus (assembly GCA_027410445.1). NCBI lineage: Eukaryota > Metazoa > Chordata > Amphibia > Anura > Alytidae > Discoglossus > Discoglossus pictus. Next base: position 257,515,526 of record CM050167.1, on the reverse strand, counting down.
AAAGTGATAGCCAGTTCTTAAAGTGACATTGATAATATTAATATCAGCATAAATTCCTATATGATGCCTGCAGGCGGTCACAAACTCAATTCGCTATATTACATAGACCTAAGAAAGGGTTGCCACTTTGTAGTTCTATAGGACACAAAGTAAATTGAACTTATTACTGGGCCAGCTTGGAATGACGCCTGACGGGACATTTCGATGTACAGGAAACAGCTTTATTAAAGATTTTTCAAATTATGGTCATATTCAATCTAAATCATGACTTTTCAGGGCGTTCCTGAGGAAATCACTTATCTACACTATCATAAGGTCATTAAGGGTGGCGGCCGAGTATGTTTGGAAGACAATCTGATTAGATAGAGGCTTACTTGAGTCTAGATAACCAGAACTCATTGGGAAACACTTTAACATAGCAGACCTCCAAACAATGAATAGCATCATGTTGATATAATCTTGTGCCTTACAAATTAGTACTTCCAGCCAGCCTGATCAACCTTCCCCGAGTGTCCTTATTTTGGGTGGAGACCAGCAGAAGTGAAATCTGATACATGAACGTACGTTTAAAATAATAATCAGAAAGCTGAATATATCTAGGGTCTGTTGATAGGATATTACAGTGGAGATTTTACTGCTTGTCAACAACTAAATATATCAATCTTGTCTTGGTCCTGTTGTGGAGATAAGGAGCATTGTTTTTTGTATATTTCAGATAAAAAAAAAAGAAAACAGGAATTAATTTTGCATAGCAGAGAGAACTGCAATATTTCCAGATCCAAAATGTATGAAAATAGAATTTTGTGTAACTAAAGATTAAATTATTTCAGACAGTAAGTTTAATAATTTTTTAATTTTCTTTACCACAACATTCTGGGACATCCCAATTTTGTCTGCTAGATTACCGATCAAGTGTAAACAATCAAGATGCTGAACATTATTTCATCTTGTAGGTATGCACCTGAATAATGATGCTAAACATCATAGAGGCTTTCAGAACACTTCCAGGCACATTATAAACACTACCAGGCAAATTGCAAAAACATTCTTTATTGTTGTAATTAGAGGGACAGAAATGCTTTAGACATAATTTTCATATCATTTTCCCCAGGGGCATAAGAAAGACAGGAAGCATTATCTCCGCCCAAGCAGGAGGCACTATCTTGTTTTGCAGCCTGTTATCCATTTGAAGACACCAGATGAATTAGTAAAGGCTACTGACACTGCTCTAGTTACACATGTAATATTTTTGTTCCTAAATTTCGCTTTTGAAAATAGTCTTGACCAAATGCAATTAAATTAAGGAATGCAACATCAAAGCAACGGTTTTACATGTATCTGCCTAAATTAGACACCATCATACAATGAATGGCTGCTTTAAAATAAACATGCCACTAATTAAGGAATCTGATTAACTGCAGATTTACTAAGCAACAGATCAGACTATACATCAATAACATCCCTGAAGATTACTAAAATGACCATTGTTTGCTCTTCTAAAAAGCTACTCTTGTTTTTATTTTTTTATATTCAACATTTCATTTTTCAAATTCAGTACGTCCCCTACTCACACTGGGCCATATTTGATTAGCTGTTTGCAAATGACTTGAACTAAAGGCATTTTTTAAATAAATGTTTATATGCATTCTATTGACTTAAGAATTCATTAGTGCCAATAAGTAATATTTGCTAAATATGTAGCAATATTACGTGTGTATAAATTTACAAATTGGGCAATTGAATTGAGCCCACTGTTTATTGGTTTTAAAGGTATCCATATAAGTTCAAAAGGAGTGTAAATTGAATAAAGCTGAAATTTAATGTGCATGTAAAGATCAAATATAATAATTTAACTGAAAGCAACATTACTTTATTGACTGATTGCATGGTTTGCGTGTGTAGGCTGTTAGAGGGCAGTTGCAAGTTAGAGACAATTGAATACATCTAGAAGTTTAGAAAAATTTTAAAAAAACTTGCATCAAAAATTTCAGTTTGGAGGCAATTGCAAGTTTGGGGTTAAAAGAGGCTCAAACAGACTAATCAAATTGCAGAGCCCCATCAAGTTCAGTAAACATTTCAATCAAGCAGCTTAAACAAATGGTGACCTAGAGTAAAAAACTGTTGAAAATAAAATTGAAAAAACGAATGACTATATTAATCTTTCTACTTGCAAATAAAATTTAACAGACCAATTGCCATTTTAATCTTTCCACTTGTAAATACAAATGAATAAAGCAATGACCATATTAATATTTTTATTTTCTAAAAACATTTAGCCTTCTATCAAGTCTCATTTATTCAATTACATGTATGTTCAATTATGAAAAGGATAATTATTTCTGGCATGCTCTTTTGAATAATGAGACTTGATAATGGGCAAAATAATTTTAGAAAGTAAAAAAGATTAACAGAGGCATTAATGTATTAAGTAGATGCAATTGTCTTCTTTACTGTGAGCTGTGATTGGTTTGTTTGAGCTGCTTGTTTAAACTGTTTTCTGAACAGGAATTGTCCTTGTAAATTTATTTGACTTCCATTGGTCATTTTAAAGACTGTGAAACAAATGCACAGTTATCACTGTTAATGCTTCAAGCTATTATTCTCATTTACAAATATGTTATACTAGCGACTTGCCTGTCAAAAAACGTCTTGGTTGGTGTATGTTTGGTTATGATAGCTCCTTTGGTGCTCATTAGAGATGTCGCGAACATAAAATTTTCGGTTCCTCGAACCGCGGACGCAAATTTCATCAAATGTTCGCGAACGGCCGAACCGGGCGAGCTGCCATAGACTTTAATGGGCAGGCGAATTTCAAAACCCACAGGGACTCTTTCTGGCCACAATAGTGATGGGAAAGTTGTTTCAAGGGGACTAACACCTGGACTGTGGCATGCCGGAGGGGGATCCATGGCAAAACTCCCACGGAAAATTACATAGTTGATGCAGAGTCTGGTTTTAAAACATAAAGGGCATAAATCACCTAACATTCCTAAATTGTTCGGAATAACATGCTTTAAAACATCAGGTATGATGTTGTATCGATCAGGTAGTGTAAGGGTTACACCCGCTTCACAGTAACAGACCAATCTCCCCATTTAATGCACCGCAAACAACCGCAAACAGTCCTTTGCACAACCGCAAACTCCCCATTTGCACAAGGTTGGATACCAAGCTAGCCATGTCCCGTTCCTTGTCCTCACTGATGTCATTGAAGGTCTCTTCCTCCACCCAGCCACCAAGGGTCCCCGAAAGGTGACAACAAGCCCCCTAGGATGCCTGAGTCTGGTGGCTTTCACTGCCCAGCATGGAAGATTATACACAGGTCAGAGTCTGGGGGCTTCCACTGCACAGCATGGAAGATTATACACAGGTCAGAGTCTGGGGGCTACCACTGCCCAGCATGGAAGATTATACACAGGTCAGAGTCTGGGGGCTTCCACTGCACAGCATGGAAGATTATACACAGGTCATAGTCTGGGGGCTTCCACTGCCCAGCATGGAATATTATACACAGTTTAGAGTCTGGGGGCTTCCTTTGCCCAGCATGGAAGATTATACACAGGTCAGAGTCTGGGGGCTTCCACTGCACAGCATGGAAGATTATACACAGGTCAGAGTCTGGGGGCTTCCACTGCACAGAATGGAAGATTATACGCGTTGCCTCTGTCTGCGTTATTATAAGGTGTGTACTGTTAAGTAGTACTATTCCTATCGGTTTAATCCCTGTTACGTCCACTATCAGGGGACGTGTATATGGCATGGATTTTTGGAGGCGGGAAATGGAAAAAGATGCTTGGTCGGTCCTCCCACTTCAAATTTGAGCCACGTATTCCATGCTTGGCAGCCGTCACCAGGTTTACCCAATGCGCAGTGTAGGTGATATACCTGCCCTGACCATGCTTTGCAGACCAGGTATCAGTGGTCAGATGGACCCTTGCCCCAACACTGTGTGCCAGAGATGCCATTACTTCCTTTTGCACAATCGAGTACAGGTTGGGAATTGCCTTTTGTGCAAAGAAATTTCGGCCGGGTACCTTCCACTCCGGTGTCTTAATAGCTACAATTTTTTTAAAAGCCTCAGACTCTACCAGCTTGTATGGTAAAAGCTGGCCGGCTAAGAGTTCAGACAAGCCAGCTGTCAGTTGCCGGGCAAGGGGGTGACTTTGTGGCATTGGCTTCTTAAGCTCAAACATGTCCTTGACAGACACCTGACTGTGGGCAGATGAGCAGGGACTGCTCAGGGCGAGACACGGAGAGGCAGATGGTGGAGAGGGGGCAAGCAGGGCAGCAGAGGTTGACGTGGCTGAAGATGCTGGACCAGGAGGAGGATGGCGTCAACCATGTTCTCAGAACTTTTCAAGTTCAGGGTATGTGGCCTCTGAAAACTGGGCATTATTCTAGGGCCAAATGGAATCACAGCACCACGACGGCCCCTGTGGGGTGGCCTGCCTCTGCCTGTCATTTTTTTTCGATTAGTGGTACTATGCGTGCAAGCTACTGTGACACCAGATATGAGTGTCACTGTGCACTGGCAAAAGTTGTCAGAGTAGGCTCTATAGGCCTCACACACACGCCTGTAGGTAGGCAACTGATATTCAATCGATTACAGTAAAAAAAAAGGTTCTTTTATTTCACTGTACACTAGGTTGCACCAGATATGAGTGTCACTGTGCACTGGCAAAAGTTGGCAGAGTAGGCGCTTTAGGCCTCACACACACGCCTGTAGGCAGGCAACTGATATTCAATCGATTACAGTAAAAAAAGGGTTCTTTTATTTCACTGTACACTAGGTTGCACCAGATATGAGTGTCACTGTGCACTGGCAAAAGTTGGCAGAGTAGGCGCTGTAGGCCACACACACACGCCTGTAGGCAGGCAACTGATATTCAATCGATTACAGTCAAACAAGTGTTGTTTTATGTCACTGTACACTACGGTTGCACCAGATATGACGTAACACTGTGCACTGGCAAAAGTTGGCAGAGTAGATGCAATAGGCTTCACACACACGCCTGTAGGCAGGCAATTGCTATTCAATCTTTTATTATTATTACAGTCAAAAAAGTGTTGTTTTATTTCATTGAGCACAATATAAGCTGTGAGCCTGACACAGGCAGGCAACTGAAATTAGATTTAAGGAAAAAAGGGTTGTTTTTTTCCAATGTATGGTACACCAACTATGACTGGTGAAACAGAGCAGAATATTAGCTGTGACCCTGACATAGGCAGGCAACTGAAATTAGATTACAGGAAAAAAATGGTTCTTTTCAATTTATGGTACACCACCAGGTATGAGTAGTGAAAATAAGCACAATATAGGCTGTTAGGTGTTAGGCTGTCACACACACACGCTGGCAGGCAGGCATATGCAATTAGATTACACAGAAAAATAATAAAATAAAATAAATTATGTTCTAGCCCTAAAAAGGGCTTTTTGGGTTGCTGTCCTTGCAGCAGATATCAGATGAGTCCTTCAGGTCTGTAGTGGAAGCTAAATACACAGCCTGGCTATCTATTTCCCTTTTAAATCTCCAGCAGCTACACTATCTGTCCTCTCACAACGAATGCAGCTTCAGAATGATTCTAAAATGGATGCTGCCCTTCAGATGGAAGGCTCTGGAAGGGAGTGTATGCTGCTGATTGGCTGGAATGTGTCTGCTGACTGTGAGCTGCAGTGTCAAAGTTTCCTCAATGATAAAGAATAGGGGGCGGACCGAAAAGCGCATGTGTCCGCCGTCCGCTGCGAGCGCGAAAGAGCCAAAATCGCCGCGAATAGTCCGCAGGCGAACTGTCCGGGACATCTCTAGTGCTCATTGTAATGTTTGCGCTGATGGCCTTTTGGCTCGCATTGTGAGCCTCTCCCCTGGTGTAGTTGTGGTCCTGTAAACACCTTGTGAAGCACGCGCTGATGGCCTTTAGCGTTTATTGTGATTCTGTAATTTTTTTATCTAATTTTCTCTGTGTATGTATTTTTTTATGTAAATTAATTAATTATTAAAGTTATAAATGAATATACCTATTTGTAATTAATATATGCAGGAAGCAATATGCTGAAGAGCTAACAATCTGTTTTGATGTTCCTGCAGCATACAATGTAGATTTGCACTGTCAGTGTCAGCAATGTGTGCAGTGTGTAGTGTAAATAGACTGTGTGCGCAAGGTGAAAGCGTTTGTTTAGTTGTGTATTTCCGCATTTTGTAATGTTAATGTTATTAGTTTGCAGTTAGTGTTGTAAAATGGCTGTGATTCTGTATGTTAGGCAGGTGTGGAGCATTTAGCATGCTTCCTAATAGTGTATTTAGTAGGTCGTAGGGGTCTGTGTAAAAGGCGTATGTGCTTGGCGGTGTTTTGCCTTCTTAGGGGTCGTGTTGCACCTTTTTCATTTATTTCTACTCCCATTTTTTCTCTCGCTTAGGGGATTTTCGAGTGCCGAAAATCTTTAAATTCTATTTAATTCTGTGTGTAACCTCATTCGCTGATCGTGTTTTTCTCTGAGCGTGTTGTGGCCGTTAAGTTCGTATTTTTTGCGGCTTGTATTTTTTTCCCTGTCATTTTTATATGCGATTTTTTTCAAACTGCTACGCATCTCTCACTTTGAATTGTGTTTTTTAGTTTTGTGTTGATGTGTAGTTCTGCGGGTTGTAGGTATGGGTTGTAGGTACGATGCGCACCGCGTGCACGGACGTAGGGATGAGCGCCATAGACGGTCATCTCCACCAGGGCAGTGAATGCCTTCGGCACTCCCTGCCTAAGCCCTACAGGATCGTAGGGATGAGCATTTTTTTAACAAATACATACATTTAGTTTAACTAATTTTAATGCTCCAGCTTATACCATATATATGTACAACTGCTATCATTGTTCATATATGCATGACATAATGGCTCACATTTCATTTTACAAGTTGGCTAATGGGCCATTTGTGGAGTGTCTTTATGTGTATTACGGTTGTATGGCTTAGTACTTTACTAAAATGGGTCACTGTGTTTGTCATTATGGCAGCCATGCATCAATTTACATCTTGTGTCAGAAGATATAAAGTGTTTACCAAGGCATATGCATCATGTACTTACCTTAAGTATGAATGAATAATTCTATATTTGAAATATCAATAATAAGATCAGTAAATATATTGATAACATGACTTAAAAAGGCACAATCTCTTCCAGATAAAGGCATATACAGCTGATTCCTTATTTGGTCATAACATAATTCTCAAATACATAACTGTATATTTGAATATAAAAGCATGGGAATCACTTGGAGTCATGTCATAATATGTTTCTAATGAGTTCTTAACTTACATTTCTTAGCTTTAATAAACAAAATGATATAGATGTCAGAAAACACATATACGCATAGCTAATTTATATGTGATTAATGTTAATAGAAGTAATCATTCACAATAATGTTTAAAATCATGGTCCAAGTATACCTATCAAAAATGCAGAACAGCTCTAAATTGCAGAAAAAATGCTAGTTAGATCACATATACTAGATAACTGATTGTTTTTAAATACTGACATAATACATAAAAATAATGATTGCTTATTGAAATATATTTAATAAAAGTGATTATATGGGTTATGAAGATTATGCCAATGCTTATCATTTATCAGTTGCCTTTTCCACCAGGACTGAGCAGCCATTTCTGCAGAGATTCAACCAAAGACACTGGGCCTGATGTCATCCATTCTGCAGATTCACTTTCCATCTGTCATTTCTCATTTGCATTTAACACCATGACTGAGCAGCCATTTCTGCAGAAGTTCAAACAGAGACACTGGGCCTGATACCATCTATACTGCAGATTCACTTTCCAACTGTCATTTTCCCATCTCTATTTACCTTTTTTGGGGGGGCACTAAATCTAGACCTTCACACACCATCACCTACCTCTCTTTAGCATCTGACCACATATAATTTGCCCTCCCACCTACCCTGTCCACACCCACCTATGATTTGTGTTAGTTTGTTTTGCAGGTTTAACACTATTAACTCCACAGCTGATACACCTATAAACCTAATCAAGATTTAACCCGCTACATTGTCTTCAATTACTCACCAAGCTCTTGTTTCTTCCCTTTATTACTTCATACTTTGTTTTATTTATCCCTTTAGATTGTAAGTTTGAGAGTTTGAAATCTCATAAGGTGCTTTGAAAAAACACCATGAGCCTCATTCAATTGAACAATTGTAAGTTACAGCCTGTAAGGGAGGTGGTAAGTTAATTTGCTATTCAATTGGCGTGTTACAGGCTTGAAATCCTTGTGGTTGTTAAAACCAGAACTTACAGCCCATTGAAGCCTTTGATCTTTCAAGATCGCTAAAATTGCTATTCAATTGCTACAACTCCTCAAGCCCACAAATGTTTTCACTCCCGTAAACGGCAAATGTAGAAGAAAATCCTATGAGTACCAGATGGGACCCACAAAGGGGTTAAAGACATATCCTTAATACTGTAAAAGCAAATAAAAAATCAATACTGCACTGTAAACAGGGAAAGTGATGAAAGACATTAGAATTACTGTATTTATCGGCGTATAACACACACTTTTTCTCCCTGAAAATAGGGGGCAAATGATAGGTGCATGTTATATGCCGATATTCCCTCCCTCCTCCTCATCCTCAACCCCCCTCCTCACTCTAAACCCCCACCGCATTCTAACCCCCCATCTCAACCTAAACCCCCCTCCTCCTCAACCTAAACCCCCCTCCTCCTCAACCTAAACCCCCCCCCTTAATACCTCCCCCTCACTTACCTGCTTCTGTTCCGGTCTTCTCTCCCCTCCTTGACCTGGTGACGTCACATGCGCGCCAGCGCGCCACGTCATTCGCATATACCAGGTGAGTACCCCGCTATATGCTAATGACGTGGTGCGCTGGCGCGCATGTGACGTCACCGGGTAAAAAAGCGGAGCGGAGGCCGGAGCAGAAGCAGGTAAGTGAGGGGGAGGTATTAAGCGGGGTTTAGGTTGAGGAGGAGGGGTGTTTAGGTTTATGAGGTGGGGGTTTAGATTGAGGAGGGGGGGTTAGAATGTGGAGGGGGGTTAGAATGTGGAGGGGGGTTTAGAATGAGGAGGGAGGTTGAGGAGGGGGGTTGAGGTTGAGGAGGGGGGTTGAGGATAGGGGGGTTGAGGTTGAGGAGGGGGTTGAGGATAGGGGGGTTGAGGAGGGAGGATGAGGATGGGGGGGTTGAGGGGGTTTGAGGATGGGGGGTTGAGGAGGGGGTTTGAGGAGGGATGCTGAGGAGGGGGTTGAGGATAGGGGGTTGAGGAGGGAGGTTGAGGAGGGGGTTGAGGATGGGGGGGTTGAGGAGGGAGGATGAGGAGGGAGGTTGAGGAGGGGGTTGAGGATGAGGAGGGAGGTTGAGGATGAGGAAGGGGGTTGAGGATGAGGAGGGAGGTTGAGGAGGGGGTTGAGGTTGAGGAGGGGGGTTGAGGTTGAGGAGGGGAGTTGAGGATAGGGGGGCTGACGAAGGAGGATGAGGATTGGGGGGTTGAGGAGGGAGGATGAGGAAGGAGGTTGAGGAGGGAGGTTGAGGATGAGGAGGGGGGTTGAGGATGAGGATGGGGTTGAGGATGAGGAGGGGGGTTGAGGATGAGGAGGGGGGTTGAGGAGGGGGGTTGAGGTTGAGGAGGGGGTTGAGGAGGGGGGTTGAGGTTGAGGAGGGGGGTTGAGGATGGGGGGGTTGAGGAGGGAGGATGAGGAGTGAGGTTGAGGAGGGGGTTGAGGATGAGTAGGGAGGTTGAGGATGAGGAGGGGGGTTGAAGAGGAGGAGGGGGTTGAGGATGAGGAAGGAGGTTGAGGAGGGGGGTTGAGGTTGAGGAGGGGGGTTGAGGTTGAGGAGGGGGGTTGAGGTTGAGGAGGGGGGTTGAGGTTGAGGAGGGGGGTTGAGGATAGGGGGGTTGAGCAAGGAGGATGAGGATTGGGGGGGTGAGGAGGGAGGATGAGGAGGGAGGTTGAGGAGGGAGGTTGAGGATGAGGAGGGGGGTTGAGGATGAGGATTGGGGGTTGAGGATGAAGAGAGGAGTTGAGGAGGGGGGTTGGGGTTGAGGAGGGGGGTTGAGGTTGAGGAGGGGGATTGAGGAAGAAGGATGAGAATGGGGGGTGGAGGAGGGGGTTGAGGATGGGGGGGTTGAGGGGGGGGTTGAGGAGGGGGTTGAGGAGGGGGTTGAGGATGAGGAGGGGGTTGAGGATGAGTAGGGAGGTTGAGGAGGGGGGTTGAGGTTGAGGAGGGGATTTGAGGAAGGAGGATGAGGATGGGGGGTGGAGGAGGGGGTTGAGGATGGGGGGTTTGAGGAGGGGGTTGAGGAGGGAGGATGAGGAGGAAGGTTGAGGAGGGGGTTGAGGATGAGGAGGGAGGTTGAGATTGAGGATTTTGCTTCAAAGTTCTTTATTTGAATTTATTTTTTTTCCCCTGAAATTCCCTTCTTAAAATGAGGTGCGTGTTATACTCCGGTGTGTGTTATATGCAGATAAATATGGTAATTGCACAATAGTCTCAAGCTCTAAAACAATCAATCAAAATAATTTTCTTTTATGTTTCATTTCGGGGTTATATAGATCTCGGGAATCAATGAGTTAATACATATCAGGCCACCCACATAGAATAGAACAGTATTGGTATTCAATTTTTTTATTTAGTATTTTGCGGTTTTGCAAGTCTGATTGCGTATTGGACCCCTAATCGCTAATTGATTGGCATGTAACCTCCAGCTATGGAATATGTTGGCGCAATACAAATAAAAGTTAATAAAGTCAATAATAATCTTAGCTAATACAAAAAGAGATCATCATCAGTCTGTTTCGAAATGGTTAGTTATGGCCTTGCTTAATTGACCATGTTCCCGCCCTGAAATGCCACATACAATTGCATGGTTTACAGTTTCGGCTATCGGCCCATAACTTGCGGGCTTGTTCAATTGAATAGCACCGGAATTGTAGCAGACAGCGAGCCTGCAGACATACTGCCTATATTCCACGAGATGCAGGCTCCTAATTGAATGAGGCTTCATGTATTTAAAATTTTAAACTCAAAGACGGGTCCCTCTAATTTCTGCAGTATGTCTAATATGTGTTTTTCTTACTATTTAAAACCTATTAAGCACTACAGAATATATTGATGCTTTAATAAAACTGTAATAATAAAAATAATAATAATAATTTGTAAACAGGTAGAAAACTAGAGCCTCATTCAATTGAGGCTTTCGGGAGATCTGGGCTCGCAAGTGGAGGTCGCAAGTTATTTTACTATTCAATTAGCGTCAGTTTGTGGGCTCTGATCAAGTTACGGGCTCCGAGCTGCGTCTTATATCGTTTTTGAAAAAAAGTTAATGCCCTCCAAGCCCTATAATGTCTGTACACTGTACAATGCTGCAATTGATAGGGGACATGAGGAGGGACACGAGGATGACATGTACTACATTGGCTAACTGGCACATCGCTGCTAGCCAATTCTGTCATTTGTGGCCACAAAGTTCACCGGGCTTGCAGAACGGGTTACTGCCTTGGGGGTCATTCAAGCCTGTAGTCCCAGGCTTAGATGACCTTCAAGACAGCAACTCGATCTTCAAGACCGGTGGACTGCAGCCACAAATGACAGTATTGGCTAGCGGTGATGTGCCAGCTACCCAATGAAATAAATGTCATCCTCATGTCCCCCAATGTGTCCCCCATTATTTATAGTGCTGTACAGTGCTTCATTGATATTATTTAAAAAATTAAATTTGGCTTGCACACGGATCTGCAGGCTAACGCCTGCGGTCAGGTACAAGCCCGCCAAAGCTAACAGCCTATTGCCTGTCTTGCGATCGGCCGTAGGAAGGGGTGTGCTGCGCTGCCACCGTTTTGCGGCCATCATTAGAATGAGGCCCACAGTGTTACATAAGGAGATGAGGGCCCTCCTCTCGGGACACCTTACAATCTATCAAATAAAATATAAAAGAGAACACAAGCTCCAGTGGTGAAATAACCTCTATAAGTTTTATAGTCCTGCGGGGGGCTCAACAAGTGACACTGGGCCTCATACCACCCACTCACCAACAGACATCTCTCTCAGTTCCATTCTTCATAGTTAATTTTACCTACAGACCTGGAGCCACACACACACACCAGTCTTCTGCCTCTGAACGCACCTAACATGTCTTCTCTTCTACACTATCCACTGTCACCTCCATTTTTAACAGCTGATACACACACACAGGGTAAAGTTGTCAACTCCTTTTGTATCAGTCAAAGTACCTATTGCCATACTCCTGTTTTACTGTACTCATCGATATGGAATGTGCTGGAACAGTATAAATAAGAGATAATAATAAGTTCTTGGTCGTTGTTATACTCTGCGATACTACCATTATTTTATAAGTAGGATATTACATTTTGTTCTTTATTAAAATAGAGTGTATTTTACCACTGTACCTTGTGTTCTCTGTTATATTTTTATTGCAGATTTATCAAGAGTATCTTAGGTCTCCTGTATACCTAAGGGGAGATTGTAACTTATGGGTTCATGGTGAAGATATGAAAGTTTGAAGACCATTTTTGAAAGAACTTATTTAAGTGTTTACATAAGTTAGGATATCTGGGATCAATTTGTAGTCTTTCTGATCAATGTCAGAAGTTGGATATAAGCAGGACCATATCTGGGGAGAGGGAAACCAGAACACTTGCCCGTACAGGATCTGGATGGAGCACAATTTTTTTTGTTAAAATTAGTTTATTCTGAGCAAACTTGATTGACATCATAGGAAGTGGCTTATTTGTGCCTAGGCCATTGAGGGGCTTCAAAACTTGACTGTACCTCATTGCTTTTCTTCCCTAATCTGGCAACCCTTCTTTAGGTATCTACAGGTCTGTAACATGATCTCCTTACAGTGAGATGGAGTCACATAGAAGCATAGAAATATTTATTTTACAGCAGATGAAACCATTTGGTAATGCATTCTATCTACATACAGTATTTCACAAAAGTGAGTACATCCCTCACATTTTTTATTATATCTTTTCATGTGACAACAATGAAGAAATTACACTCTGCTACAATGTAAAGTAGTAAATGTACAGCCTGCATGTGACTCGTTAGTGTTACAAGGTCTCTGCAGCATTGCTGCTGAGGTTGAAGGGGTGGGGAGGTCAGCATGTCAGTGCTCAGACCATACACCTCACACTGAATCAAATCGGTCTGCATGGCTGTCGTCCCAAAAAGAAGCCTCTTCTAAAGATGATGGACAAGAAAGCCCTGCAAACAGTTTGCTGAAGACAAGCAGGCTAAGGACATGGATTACTGTAACCATGTCCTGTGGTCTGATGAGGCCAATATAAACTTACTTGGTATAGTTGGTGTCAAGTGTGTGGCGGCAACAAGGTAAGGAGTACAAATCCAAGTGTGTCTTGCCTACAGTCAAGCATGGTTGTGGTAGTGTTATGGTCTGGGCATGCATGAGTGCTGCCAGCACTGGGGAGCTAAAGTTCATTGATGGAACCATGAATGTAAACATGTAGTGTGACATACTGAAGCAGAGCATTATCCCCTCCCTTCGGAAACTGGGCCTCAGGGCAGTATTCCAACATGATAACGACCCCAAACACAGCTCCAAGACGACCACTGCCTTGCTAAAGAAGCTGAAGGTAAAGGTGATGGATTGGCCAAGCATGTCTCCAGACCTAAACCCTATTGAGCATCCTCAAACGGAAGGTGGGGTTAGTGCAAGGTCTCTAACTCTTAAACTTTATTAAATCATAGTTACATAGTTACATAGTAATTGAGGTTGAAAAAAGACTTTTAGTCCATCAAGTTCAACCTTTTTAAATCTCATCTGATTTGCAAAATGTGGATTAATTGATAATTGATTCAGAGGAAGGCAAAAAAAAACAGTGAAACTATACCAATTGTCTCAAAGGGAAAAGAATATATACAATGCTTTCCTGACCCCAGATACTGTCGATCGGAGTCTTCCCTGGATCAATACTCCCCTTCTAATTATCCAGGATAACCCTGAATGCCCCTTTTATTTAAAAATATATCCAATCCCTTAGTTATCTATTGAATCCAGTGCAACCACCTCCTTTGGTAGAGTATTCCACAGATTAACCACTCTTACTGTGAAGAACCCTTTTATTTCTTTGTGGTCAAATCGTTTTTTACTTCTAGTCGCAAAAGATGTCCTCTTGTCAGTTGAAAACCTCTTGGCACAAAAAGTTCAATTGACAAAGCCTTGTATTGACCCTGGATATATTTTTATAGGGTAATCATATCTCCTCTTAGACGTCTTTTTTCTAGAGAAAATACGTTTAATTTGGTTAGTCTTTCTTCATAAGTTAGCCCCTCCAGTTCTAAAATGTACTTTTTATGTAGTGGTGCCCAAAATTGTACTCCATATTCCAAATGAGAGCGTACTAGAGATTTGTATAGTGGCAGAATTATATTTGCTTCTATACCCTTCTTAATACATTTTAATATTTTACTTGCCTTTGCAGATGCTGCTTGGCATTGAGCACCGTTACCTAGGTGGTTGTACACAAGCACTTCCAAATCCCTTTCAATATCTGATACCCCTAGATTTGCTCCATTAAGATTATAAATGGCATGGCTATTTTTCATTCCTGAATGCCCTATTTTACATTTATTCATATTAAATCTCATCTGCCATTTAGGCGCCCATTTCTCTAATATATGCAAAGTACATAATTATCTGATTTGATTATCTTGCACAACATATGGTCATCAGCAAACAATACTTTCCGCAAGTGCAAAGCCTACAAATAAATCTCACAAGAGACTTCGTTTACTCATCCTATCACTAATAAAACTTACCCTATTAAGGATACATTTACATGTTCTTCTTCATACATTTTGTACATAATAACATGTAAATGTCCCAGGTTGTATGTAGGTAAAACAGAAAGACCCTTCCAAAGGAGAATCCTTGAACACATAGCCTCCATTCGCAATAATCTAGATACTGCTGTAGCAAGACACGTTAGACAAAAACATAGTAATGATCTACATGGCCTAAAATTCCACATTATCGATGCAGTTCCTAGATCACCAAGAGGTGGTGACAGAAAAAAACGATTACTACAGTTCGAATCTAAGTATATTTTCCTATTACAGTCAAAAAGTCCTCTGGGTCTAAATGAGAGCTTTACATTCACACCATACATCTAATATGTCTCTTTTGTAAATAATTTGTAAATATTTTGTAAGCAATCTATAAATACCTGTAAATAATTATGTATCTCCACCGCTCTTTTATTTTTGGCTAATTAAGTCTTAATAGCTAATTATATATTTCTAGATAATATGTGTCAATAATGAGACAATATAACATAAATGTGTTATATATTTTATACTTGCGAGCACAAGTTGCATATTGCCTTTATTAAGAATCATTCGGAAAATTGCTGATACACTACTATTTATCACACTAGTTTTTGTTGTAGTATATCATGGCTCCATTGAACATTAAGGTAATAGCGCATATCACAAGGTTTTAGCAGAGTTATTTCTCTCACCAAGATGAATCCCCTTTGACCTCAGTAGTAGTGACGTTGCGTCTATGACGTACAGGGTATTTTCTATTGGTCCTGAAGAATTTCCAATGTTGTTAGTCTCGCATACGACGCAGCGTCAGTACACATTAATCATGAAGGTAACATCAGGTGCAAGTATTGGCAGAGCATAGCAGCCAATAATTGACGCAAGTTAGAAAGTCAACAACTCATAATACATGACCTGAGGAAGTCCGAATGGACGAAACCGGTTGCCAAATAACAGATGGATGCAATGATGTCTCATTAGAGAACCTTTCAAATTGAGTTTTTTTCAAAAGCAATTTTCTGTGTATCCTGGATTTATGTTCATTATTTTGTAACTTAAATCGATGCTGGTCCCTTACTACGTCATAACGGTCCTGGTATTAAAGGCTGAACTCCAGATTTTGCTGTACTATTAAGCACTGATTTGGAGGCAACCTGCACACACCATTCTTGAGTTGGTATTTATGGGCACCAAACTGATAAATATCCAAGCACTCATGTAAATTCATTTGCATCCATGAATTGTAAGTCAAGGAATGGTGTTTGGCACAAACATAATTTTTTGTGGTGGTCTGAGATCTCGGCGCTGATTGCGAAGCTCGCCCTGAGCATTTGGCGCTCATTGCGAGCCTCTTGGTTGTTGTATTTTTTTTATCAGTGGGGCTTTTGCTATCATTGTAAGGTCGGCACTGATCTGCTTTTTGCGCTTATTGCAAGGCTGTCCCCTGGTGTAGTTTGTGTGCTGTGAGCAGCGTTGGAGCTCGTTGTGAGGCGCGCAGTGAATGTCTTTTGAGTTTATTGCGATGGTGTTTTTTTTGTGTATATGTATTTTGTGATGCTAATTAAATAAGTAGTAAATTAATAAATTAATATACTTTACCTATTTGTAAGTAAATAGGAAGCATTGTGCTGAAGAGCTGACAATCTGTTTTGATGTTCCTGCAGCATACAATATCGGTTTGCAGTGTTGTGGAGCTGAGGTGTAAGTGTCAGCAATGTGTGAAGTGTGTAGTGTAAAAAGGCTGCTTGCACAAGTGGAAGCCGTTAGTGTAGCTGGGTACTTCCGCATTCTGTAAGTTAGTGTTGTAAATGTGGCTGCAAATGTGTATGTGGTAGGCAGGCTTGTATGATGAAGCGTCCTTGCTAATGGTGTATGTTGTAGGCCGTACGGGTTTTTGTAAAAGCCGTATTTGCTTTGTGGAATTTAGCGGCTTTAGGGGATTGTGCAGCCTCATTTTCGTTTTTTTTCAACTGACATTTTTTCTCTCGCTTAGGAGATGTTCGAGTGTCTAAACTTTGTAAATTTGACAGAATTCGAGGTTTAAGCAGTGTTGCAGAGGTCCTGGATGTCCCCCCTTGGTGTGGGTAAGGTTTTTATTTTATTTTTGTGTGTATTTTTGTGTTTTTTAATGTTTGGCGCTGTGCGTGTGTTGTCCGTAAAGTTAAATACAGTGGCTCGTATATTTTTGTGTAAGTCCATAGTTAGTCATTGCGTGTTTATGGGTTTTTTCCAAGTCCCGCTTGTGTGGTCGTTTGTAACCGGTTGTGAGGCGCCATAGAGCCTCCACCTCCACAAATGCAGCCCCTCGCAGCCGACAAATGCGGCTCATTGCAGCCGACGTGGGAGCCTCCACCCCTGCAAAAGGGGGCCTCTCGCTTTGCGAGGGTCCGCATTTGCGGTCTGAAAGTCATAGGGGGTCGTAGTTTGAGCGTCTATGGCCGCATGCTGACAATTATATATGTGATATATGTTTAAACACTACATAATGCATAATGTGTTGTCAGGTTTAGAGAATATTGCTCATGATTGTCTAGGCAGCTATATCCCTTTTGAGAAGACATGCTGCTTTCAATAGTTAGAAAATTGGCTAACGTAGACAGGATATAGAAGAGATACATTACACAGCTGTTAATATTGTTGAATATTTCTCAAGTGTGAGCATTTTACTACATTCGGGACATTAAGTATTTGTGCGTGCAGAGGTGGAGATGCATACCCAAGGATAAACCTAGGACAGCGTAAATAGTAAATACATTCATAATTCCTAAATACATCACTCCCCCCCCTCCCCGCCATTAACCAACACAAAAATGTTTCCCAGTTCCGAGAAAAGGTAGGTAGGTAAACCATCCTGAATAGAATATTTTTTTTATTAAGGAACTTTTGTAAAATCATTATTTTATCACTTGTATGAAACAATTTTATGTCTGACTGATTACATCTATCTATCTATCTTTATATCTATGGGCCCTATTCAATTAGCAAAAGTTACCGCTATTCAATTGGCCTCTTTTAGCTACCCTCAAAAGATCTGCCGGTTACAGACTGAATATGCTTACGGGCTGTAAGTATCTGAACTCAGCTAAGCCATTGATCTTTCAAGCCCGTTACAATCGCAAATCGCTATTAAATTGCTACATATCCTCAAACCCGCAATTGTTTTCACACCCGTAAATGGCAAATGTAGCCAAAAATCTTACAGGTACTAGAGAGGACACAATGAGAAAATGGTCATACCAAGACATATCGTAAGTCAACTGTGATCGGAGATTGCCAACTTACATTGTTAACTAGGAGGCTTGTGTAGCATGGGGTTAATTTGAGTGTATGAGCCCAGCCAATGGCCATCTGACCTTTATTGTGTCAGTAAGATCCTTTGCTACTGTTTCCCTCTAGTAGCCCCTGATGAAGTTATACACAAGCAGCAAAAATAAAACATGTAACAATTCATGGAGATAAAAAATATTTTTTGTCTTTGCCCAGGAAAGTCACTTATTAGTTCATTAGTTACATAGTATTTGAGGTAGAAAAAATACTTTTAGTCTATCAAGTTCATTCTTTTTAGATCTCCTCTGATCTTTTGTAATATGAAGATTAATTGTTAACTGATAACTGATCCAGAGGTAGGCAAACTTTACCAATTGTATCATAAGAGGGAAAAAAATCCTTTCCTGACCCCAGATACTGGCAATCAGATTCCACCTTGGATCAATACTCCTTCTATATTTAACCAGGATAACCACGAATGTCCTTTTTATAAAAAAGTATATATACAATCCCTTTTTTAAACTTTTTTATTTAATCCACCATCACAATATCTTAGCAACATAAAGTGTATGATTGCTAATGCAAGAAGTTTGCCTGTGAAAATGGATGAGCTAGAAATATTAGCAGTACAAGAAAAATGGGGTTTAATAGGCATTATGGAAACATGGTGGGATGAATCTCATGAATGGACTGTTAATCTGGATGGTTATAACCTATTTAGGAAAGATAGGGGAAATGGTAAAAGAGGAGGAGGGATCTGTCTTTATGTTAAGCCTGAATTTAAGCCTATAGTCAGAGAAGATATTTATGCAGGCACTAACGGCATCATTGAATCCTTGTGGGTTGAGCTAAATAGTGGAGGAGCTAATTCTAAACACATATTGGTGGGAGTATGCTATAAACCCCCAAATATAGCTGAAAGTGAGGAAATACAATTATTGTTACAGATTGGAAATGCAGCTAAGCATGGGCAAGTTCTAATAATGGGAGACTTGAATTACCCTGATATAAACTGGATAAACGAGACCAGCAGCTCAGCTAAGGGGAGCAGGTTCTTGAGTACACTCAGGGATCATTATCTGGCCCAGGTAATACAAGAACCTACTAGAAATGGGGCCATCTTGGATTTAGTCATCACAAGTAATATTGATATAATATCAAATGTAAAAATAAGGGAACCCTTGGGGAACAGTGATCACAACACAGTCTCATTTGAGATTGAATACAAAAAACAGAGTTGTAAGGGGCCAACAAAAACTCTAAATTTTAAAAGGGCTAACTTTAATGGGCTACGGGCCGCAATACAACATATAGACTGGGACAAAGAACTTACAGGGAAGAATACTGAAAATAAATGGACAACATTCGAATCCTTACTAAATAAACATACTCATCAGCATGTACCATGTGGAAATAAAATGAATAGGAGTAAATCACATCCCATGTGGCTTAACAATGACTTAAAGATCATGATGAGGAAAAAGAAATATGCATTTAAATTATACAAGAAGGAGGGAACAGAGGCAGCTTTATGTGACTATAAGGAAATCAACAAGTCTTGCAAAAGGGCTATTAGACTGGCTAAAATAGAAAATGAGAAGTCAGTTGCAATGGAAAGAAAGACTAACCCTAAAATATTTGTTAAATATATTAATGGGAAGAAGGCCAGGAAGGAATCGATAGGACCATTACAATGTGACACAGGCCATCTGATAATTAGTGACCAGGAAAAGGCAGATGAGCTAAATAGGTTCTTTTCGTCGGTTTACACAAGGGAGGTACCAGTGGTTGGGACACCGCAACATAATGTGGCTACACTACCTTTACTAAATAATTGGTTAACGCAGGTAGAAATACAAAAGAGGTTGGAGAAAATAAATGTTAATAAAGCCCCAGGTCCTGATGGAATACATCCAAGGGTACTGAGGGAGCTGGGTTCTGTAATAGCCAAACCATTATATCTAATCTTTCAAGACTCACTCACTACAGGGTCTCTACCAGATGACTGGAGAAAAGCAGAGGTGATACCTATATTTAAGAAGGGATCTAGAGCAAATCCGGGGAATTATAGACCAGTGAGCCTCACTTCTGTAGTTGGGAAGCTTTTAGAAGGGTTAATAAGGGACAGAATACAAGAATATGTCTATTTGAACAGGATCATAGGTAGCAGTCAACATGGATTTATGAAGGAAAGGTCGTGTCAGACCAATCTAATTAGTTTTTATGAGGAGGTTAGTAGGAACTTGGATCAGGGCAACTCAGTGGATGTAGTCGTTTTAGATTCTTAAAAGGCATTTGATACAGTGCCACATGGAAGACTAGTGAGCAAACTAAGGGATACAGGAATTGCAGTAAATATCTGTTAATGGATCGAGAGCTGGCTAAAAGACAGGAAGCAAAGGGTTGGTGTAAATAGAACCTACTCCGATTGGTCTAATGTGATAAGTGGGGTTCCTCAAGGTTCAGTATTAGGTCCTCTCCTTTTTAACATATTTATTAATGACATTGAAGTAGGACTCGAATGTAGTGTCTCCATTTTTGCTGATGACACTAAGTTGTGCAAGGTAATAAAATCAGATAATGATGTACTTTCCCTACAAAAGGATTTGCATAAATTAGAGAAATGGGCGGCTAAATGGCAGATGAGATTTAATACAAATAAATGTAAGGTTATGCATTTGGGAAGGAACAATAGCCAAGCAATCTATAATCTTAATGGAGCAAATCTAGGGGTATCAGATATCGAAAGGGATTTGGGAGTACTAGTGGACAACCACCTAGGTAACAGCGCTCAAAGCCAAGCAGCGGCTGCAAAGGCAAATAAAATATTAGTATGTATTAGGAAGGGTATAGAAGCCAGGGAAGAAGATATAATTCTGCCACTATACAAATCTCTAGTACGCCCTCATTTGGAATATGGAGTACAATTTTGGGCACCACCTCATAAAAAAGACATTTTAGAGCTGGAAAAAGTACAGAGAAGGGCTACAAAACTAATAAGGGGAATGGAGGGGCTAAGTTATGAAGAAAGACTAACAAAATTAAACTTATTTTCGCTAGAAAAAAGGTGTCTAAGAGGAGATATGATTACGTTATATAAACACATCCAGGGTCAATATAAGGCTTTGTCAAGTGAACTTTTTGTAGCAAGAGATTTTCAACTGACAAGGGGACATAATTTGAGGTTAGAGGAAAAAAGATTTCACCTTAAACAAAGAAAAGGGTTCTTCACAGTTAGGGTGGTGAAACTGTGGAATTCTCTACCAAAGGAGGTGGTGACAGCGAATTCGATAGACAACTTCAAAAAGGGGTTAGATATATTTTTGAATAAAGAGGGCATTCAAGGCTATCCTAGATAACTAGCAAGGAATATTGATCCAGGGAGAAATTTGATCGCCAGTTTCTGGGGTCAGGAAGGAATTTTGCTTTTTTTTCCCCTTATGAGTCAATTGGCAAAGTTTCAATGGGTTTTTTTTTTCTGTTTGCCTTCCTCTGGATCAATTAACAATTAACAATAATAATAAATAGTCCACATTAAAAAGATCAATAGAGATCTAAAAAGGTTGAACTTGATGGACTAACTCTTTATTCATCCTCCAATACTATACTATTAATAATTATTTAATCAATAATTTAATTAATAACTAATCCGCATATTGCAGATCAGAGGAGATCTTAACAGGGTGAACTTGATGGACTGAAAGTCTTTTTTCAACCTTAATTACTATGGGCCTCATTCTATTACCGGCCGTAGGAGATGCGGGGCCGCAAGGACCGGCCGCAAGCTATTCTGCTATCTATTCCCCTCCGGCTGGGGCTTCCGGCAGGCTTGCGGCCGGTGTCTTGCTATCTCTTGCAGCCGCTCGCGCCGGAGGAAAGCCTTTCATCTAAAACGGCCGCAAGGAAAACGGGCGTAAGAAAATCCTATTTGCAATTCTATTGCTCCGGGAACCCTCTCTGCAAGGCTAAAAGCGAGCCGCAGCTTACTTGCAGGAAAGAGGTCCCGCTAGCACCAATTAAGCACGAAATATAGCCCAAATAAAGCCATCCTGCACTTTGAGAAGACTATAAAGTGATTTTAGGTGTTAGCAAAAATAGCACAAATTTCCCCTATACTCAAATCCGTAAAATATATATTTTTTTAATATATGTCAAATATCCATGGAAAAAGTCCAGAGTGCTTGGAGCACCTCAGACCCGCCCACGCTGCGGCCTGGAAAATAAACAGTTCATTTAAACTCGGATTTGGGCTGATGTGCAAGCTTGAGAGAATATTAATCCTCATGTCCCCCAATATGATCCCTAGCATTTACAGAGCTGTACAGTGCTGTCTTGAATTTATTTTTGACTTTAAAGTTTTCTGAGCTTACGGCCGGTTGCAAGATATACGGCCGGCCGTAAGAGGAGATCCTTGCGGGGCCGTATAATAGAATTGCGAGTTAACAGAACCCCCTGCAAGGAATCGCAGCCTTATGGCCGATTTACGGCCGATAATAGAATGAGGCCCTATGTAACTATGTAACTATGTAGAATTCCACAGTGTAACCACTGTTACTGTGAAGAAACATTTTCTTTCTTTATAATACAACAATCATCTTCCTTCTAATCTCAGGGGATGTAATCTTGTCATTCAAAAACTTCTTGGTACAAAAGGTTCACTTGACAAAGACTTATATTAGCCCTGGATGTATTTATATAAGTCAATCATATCTTAGACGTCCCCTCTTAGACTTCTTTTTTATAGAGAAAATAAGTTTAATTTGATAGTCTTTCTTCATAAATTAGTCCCATTCCACCTATTTGTTTTGTTACATAGTAATTGAGGTTGAAAAATACCTTTAGTCCATTATGTTCAAAATTTTAAGATCTCTTCTTATCTGCAATACGTGGATTAGTTGTTAAGGAAGGAAGCAGAAAAAACCCAAGTGAAACGTATCCAATCATCTTAAAAGGAAAAAATATATATATATTTCTTGACCCCAGATATTGGCAATCAGATTCCTCCCTAGATAAATACTCTTTCTCTAATTACCCAGGATAACCCTAAATACCTTTTTTAATTAAAAATATATCCAGTCCCTTTTTAAAGCTATCTGCCGAATCCGCTGTCACCACCTCCTTTTGTAAAGCATGCTACTGTGAAGAACCCTTTTCTTTCTTTAAGATGGAATTTTTTACTTTTAACCTCAAAGGATGTGCTCTTGTCAGTTGAAAACCTCTTGGCACAAAAAGCTCACTTAACAAAGCTTTATATTGACCCTGTATGTATTTATATAATGTAATCAATAGTTTCACAGCTCACACTGTCACTCAAAATCATGGAAAAACCTATCTTGATATCCTCATCAAACCTCTTAAAGCTGTTGTAGTCAAGCTTTAGCTGAGAGGTACGAGATTCCCCTGCATCAACCTGGGATCGACAGGTTGAAGCTGATGTAGATCACTACTCCCTCTCTCTATGTATCTTCTGGCTGATCTGATTCATCAATCCAAGCAACTGTTCAGTGGACAGCTCCCTGCTCAAGAGGGCAACCCTGGCCCGGTTCCTCCATCTGACTTCATCATACCCTTGGTCCAGTCGACTGTCCGGTAGGCAGTGGGAGCACTACACCCATTGGCCTTCCTAGCTGCTGGTCCACCTCATTGACTCACCTCAGCTACTGGATCATTGCAGCTCTGGTTCGGGTAGTTCAATCACTCTGAGCTTGATCTGGTCTTGTAGTTCCACTGTAGACAGCTCTGCATACTCAATTGTCCTTTGTCATGAAAGGGTATCCCACCACTGCCACCACTTTGTCACAACTCATTATCTGAACCAATTTAGCAACCAGTCCTACCCCCTAGGTCTTCTTATTCTGCGGTTCTATGTCTCCTCACAAGAATGGCAGGATAAATTATACAGTAATCCCAACCTTGTATTCAATAAATACACAGTGGTTAAATGTTCAAAGAGTTCTCAAAATTAATTTTTTACATAATTTCTTTATACATTAGTGCAATCAAATATTTAACTCAATTAGAGATTTCTCTGGTAGGCGCTACTATAATTAGCTCTGTGTACTAGTACAGGACACAGGAAGGAAGCTACATGGTTTCCCCAAGGGTGGTTTGGCACTGCAGTGTCTGATTATGACACTCTTATCTGAAGTACCTGTATCATTCACACAATAAGACAATGGCTCTACCTAGCCATATCTTACGCCATCATCGATCTGAAATCACTATCTATTATCTATCCATTATGTATGAGTCTAACAATATTTCACAACTGCTCCAAATGTTGCTGTGTATGTTGACAGTATGGCAGTTAAATTAGCAGTTTTGCTTTTATTTGTACAAAATTTGTATTTTTGCTTGTTTTAAATTAAAAACGTATTTATATTCCTTGCTACACAATGTCTTTTGCTTAAAAGTACAAAACATTTATGCTCCTGGAAATAAACAAAAATTAAAACTTCTGTGGGGAGCAACAAAAAAAATCTACCCCCTAAAGTTTTTGGTCCTGGATACTTTTAGAAATCCAGTTATAGTTATCCAGATGTTATCACTAGTTCCAACACCTCCAAAATTATTTGAAAAGCTGTAGATATTTTAAAAATTCTTTGCCAGTTTATAACAGTCAACTTTGGCAATGTAGAGTGTATTGAACTACAATAAAGAAAACAGCAGCTTCTGTTGCCAGATGTTCTTTCCTTATAAATAATTAAACATTTCACATAAATTAACAATTTAATAAAAGATATACTATATTCCAGTAAAGATTGAGGCCATTATGGGAAATCAAGTAAATTGTACTGTCAATGTTTTTTGTTTTTTGTAAAGGAAAACAATGTGAAATTATTTAACATACTATGTGAAATGCACGGAAAGGAAAATGAGAGGACCTTTGGAAAGAGATTGCTTGACATAGTGGTTGTAGATCCCTATACCGTCTTGTAATGAATCTGTGTTTGCATTACCATGCAGCACCTTTCTAGTATATCATACACAGATTGGTTTGCGAACTGCTGCCCTAACCTTTTAGAGACATATGCACATTAATTAGATGCTGCCTCTGTGGAGAGATACAATTACTTAGTATGAATAAAAGCAAGGTATCTATTTGATTAAAGCATGGCATTGATGGATGAACCTTTCTGAAAATCATGTACATGTTGATTTAAAAGGGGACACTTTTTTATTATATGTGTTTTACCTTTTCTTAAATTAGTAGCACTATGTCAGAAATGTCCATGACCATCAGTATATATTTTATAATTCTTCAACATATAGTGTACAGTGGGAAAGAGAAAATATTATTTAAATTAGTATTTTGTCTGCTATATATGATCGATTTTTCTTTACGAAAATATTCATTGCTATTTGATGATTGGAAATTGTAAAGTACACTAAGGAACTATGTTCATTTTTAATCAGAAGGACATGCTCTTCAGATGTCAGTTTCTTTAATAACATCATATTGACCAAGGTGACTTTGTCCTGAAACTTTATCTCTTGATTCTTTGCTGGCATTTACATAATTTATGGACAATATGTGAATATTAAATTAGAACAGAAAAGGCCACAAAATATTGGAATCCAACAATCAGGTCAGCATTTTTAATTACTATCAAAGCTATAAATAACACCTTCATGAAATTTTGTACTTGAAGTTAGATGTGTTTTAGCTGTTAATAGTTATATTCATTACAATTAAACCATAGGCAGGTCATATTACATTTTTTATGATTTGCTATTGATATTTTTCTAAACATCAGAAAATAAGTATCTAGTATACAAATCTTGTATTTTCAGAGTTACACAAATCAAATATGGCAATGAAAAGTGAACAACATTGGACAGGTATACTAATCTGTATCTGCATATATAGCCAATCAGCTCAACAGGATCCTATAGAATTAGACAGGTTCTCCTACATTTTTCATCACTGGTCCAATGTCTTATAATTCCATTATCTAAATGACATTTAAGAAGTGACATACTGAACACTTTATTGGAATCATTGTACTAATTTGTGCATCAATCATAGGTTCCTTGGATTTCATCTGGCCAGTGGCAAGCAACATAGAATTTATATAAAAGCTATTACTGTAAGTACAGAGTTTAGACTTGTTGTACTCAACTTACATATTACTGGAAAAAGTACTTTGAAGCAGAAAAAAATCAACATATTCAATATATGAATCATTGATAGTTGCATACTGCTAAAGTACAGTAGGTTTTCTTACACTAGGTGCTCTGTGCATGATTATAGCAATACATACATTATATTGCATTTAACCCTTATTCAGCTTTCTCAGTTTTTCAGCTTACACTGAAATCTTTGGAACCACTTACCAGTTTAAATGGGGGCTTACTTAACAAATACAACAGCAGACACAAATCAGAACAAGACGAGTAGTAGTACAGGTAGTAGAGTTTCTTGTACAAACACAGCAGAGTGCACTATACAGTTCCAAAATAATCCCATAATATATACATATATATATATATATATATATATATATATATATATATATATATATATGTACATATATTTATATATACAGTATATACATATATATATATATATATATATATATTGTGACAAAGATGGTACTATAAACTGTACACTCTTTGAGATAAAGGTTCATAAGTAGTGCAGTAAACAGGATTTTATTATACCAAAAAAAAAAAAACAATATAAACAGGATGATTGAAAATAAACATCTGCATAAACGTTCTAACTGAGCTTCAGGAATGCCCTGACTATACCTGAGCAGCTTGTCTGTCTCAGGGGACAAATAAATTAAATACTGTTTTCCTATTCCTGTATACACTCTTATAGTCTCTGTATTGCACGGTAAGTTTTACTGTGTGAAGTAATAACCGCGGGCAGAGCATAGACCCGCTCTTTCTCCTTATGCTCTACCCCAGGACCCCTTTGATGCTGCAGTTCCTCTTCCTGTGCTGTAAGTCCAAAACACTTAGTCTCTGCCCCGGGGTTTAAAATAATAATTTGCATACCATATAATCCAACGTCTCTGTTGGTCTTTGCAGCCCCTTATTGGCATCCCAGGTTAAAGATCCACGCAGGAACAGCAAGCAAACCTTTCTCTTTTTGCTGGTTCTAACTTGCTAGCAGCAGCTCACCATTTAGGCATCTTTCAGCAGACTCCATACTCTGCTCTCACTGCTTCTTCAAACAGACTGCAGCTACACACACTTGTAGGGGGAAAATCAAGCGTATCAACATGGGCCGTAATCAAAAGGTAGAATTCGGGCAACCAGGCTCCTCCAATTCGCAGTGACGAGACTGATCTCGTCACAGTCACAATATATATATACACACACTTTTCTTTCACATAATTATAAGACGTGCGTTATGCTTTATGATGGCATTGACTATACTTATGAAAATGGTGCAGTATTCACAGTTTTGGAATTTCACCATTTTGAGGCATTGCCAGCTAAACTTGTATGATGGATATTTATGCACATGTTTTTAAGACACAGAACATAATACTTGTTTATAGTAAAGAAAAGATGTTACTCTCATCAGAGATTAGAATATTGGAATGCTGAAATAGAGAAACAAAATATACCTGGAATAACTGGCAAGTTTGGCCTTGTAGTGTCAAATGAAGCAGCTCAGGTATTATTAGAACTCTGCCAAGGTAATTCTCTGATCATAGCAAACACCCTCTTCCAATAGCCTCAGATATTACTGTACACATGGACATCACCAAATGGACTATTTAGAAATCAGATTGACTATATTATTTGTAGCCAAAAATAGAGCAACTCTATACAGTCCGACACATAATTGATCTGGAGCTGACTGTGGCTCAGATTATAAGCTTCTTATTGCAAAATTCAGAATTAAACTGAGGACAAGGCAGAAAATCATCAGACCAAGCAGATATAAAGTAAATAATATCCTCTGTGAATATGCAGATGGACTAGACATGGACTAAACATTGTAGATAGAATGCCTGAAGAACTTTAGACGGATGTTTGTAACATTGTGTAGAAAGCAGCAACAAAGAATATCCCCAAAAGAATAAAAACTAAAATGGTAAACAGGCTGTCTGATGGAGCATTGAAAGTACCACAGGAAAGAAGGAAGGTGAAAGTTAATGGAGATAGGAACTGATTTGTCCAACTGAATGCAGAATTCTAGAGGATAGTAAGAAGGCACAATGAAACATTTTATAATGAGCAATATAAACAGACAAAAGGAGATAAAAGAATGGGAACAGCAAGAGATCTATTCAAGAAAATTGGGGGAGGAAATCTTTTATGCCAAATTAGATGTTATAAAGGAAAAAAGGTAGATGAGATAAAGAAAAGATGCCAGGAATACACAAGATTCCATATTTATCCATTACACTATTTATTATAATTGCATTAAATGGAGCATTACAGCATTAAAATAGTTTTTGTATCCTCTTGACAGAAGAAAAAACTATTCTAGCACTGACTAGGCCTCCGTATGGCCAGAACAAAAAAAAAACAGAATAGGATATAACTGGACTCACCATTTAGCACGCAAGAGAGGAAAAGTCCTCTTTGGATGAAATGTTTTCCTATCCAATTTCCTCGTTATATATTCCTTATGTTCTTTTTCTCTTCTACTCTTAATATTTTCCGCCACTCTACTCACTATCACAGAGCCCTCTATATTGTCACCTATATATCTTTATCATCCGCTCTCTATTTTAAACACTTTTCTCTTTATCCTTCTGTCTCTATCACTCTTTTTATCCTAACACTACCCTAGCTATCCCTCTCTCTCTAACTTCTACTACATGTTTGCTATTGTCTACATTCTGTAACTCCTTTCTCTATTTGTAGAGTCCTCTGTCCTCATCATCACTTCTCATTCCACCCCTCCCTTCTCACCCTGTCTCTACCCCCTTTCAATCACTTCCCTCTTTCACTCGCCACCATCTCTCTTTCATCTCCATACTCTCTATAGATTCCATTTATAAACCTATTCTGTATATTTTATCAAAGTTCTCTTACTACCTGTTCTCTCTACTCTCCTCTATCTTCCTCTACTTATTTTTATTTATTTCCTTTTTATACAAGAATGTTTAAAAGTATTAACTATTATGATTATGTTTTAATGCAATATACTCAATTAACACACACTATCTGCACTATATCTCTACATTTTATCTGTTTTTGTTCCTTTTCTCTATTCTCTACCATGTCTATAACCTCTCAAATCTTTCTCTTTTACCTCCGCTCTCTCTATCCCACATTTGTCTCACTCCTCTCTCTACATGTCATCTCTCTTTTTTCTGTATTCCTTTCTGTCTTTGTCCTTTCACCTCTTCTATGTGCCTCTTCCTATCCTTGCTTCTTGCTATTCTTCCTCTATATCTGCATTTCTCATCTCTCTAAGTACTATTTCCCTAACTTTTCCCTCTCTCAGTCTCCTCTCTCTATATCACATCCTGTCTGTCATCCTTAGTCACTCTAGACTTTCCACTCTCTCCTACCCTCTCTCTATCAACTCCCATTGTTCTCTTTCTCTCTTTCAGCCACAATATCAATCTCATCATATATATCGTTGTCGTAATTGTGAGTTTGTCGGTCACACTATGTCAAAAATTACTGGCTTGCGAATGTGCAGTAGCGTGACTTGCAATTCTGACAACAATGCAATGCTGGTTGCGCATGCGCATTGCGCTGCAGGTTGCGTGATGGGAGAGGGTGAGGGGAAAGAAGACACAAGGGAGGGAAAGGATGGCGGGGAAGAAGACACAAGGGAGGGAGAGGATGTGGGAAGAAGAAGAAAGAGAGGGAGATGAGGGGAAAATGAGAAACAAGAGAGGAAGAGGAGGGGGAAAAGCAGACATAAGGGGGGAGAGGAGGGGGGGGAAGAAGACACAGCGGTGGGAAAGGAAGGGGAAAGAAGACATAGGGGAGAAAAAGGAGGGGAAATGAGACACAGGGGAGGGAGAGGAGGGGGAAAGGAGACACAGGGAAAGGAGAGGGGGAAGGGAGACACAGGGGAGGGATATAGGGGGGAGATGCAGGGGAAATAGAAGGGAAAGGAGACACAGGTAAGGGAGAGGAAGGGAAAGGGAGAAGATAAAAGGAGGCACAAAGTAGGGAGAGTAGGGAGGCACAAGAGGGGGAAAGGAGGCTCAGGAGAGGTAGAGGGGGAGAGGAGACACAGGGGAGGGAGAGGGGAAAGGAGACACAGGGGAGGTAGAGGAGGGAAGGGAGAGGAGGAAAGGAGGCACAGGGGAGGGAGAGAGGGGAAGGAGACACAGGAGAGGGGGAAAGGAGACCCAGTCATGGGAGGGGGAAGGGAGAGAGGGAAAGGAAACACAGGGGAGGGAGAGGGGGAAAGGGAGAGTGGGAAATAACGCACAGGAGAGGGTGGAAGAAACACAGGGGATGAAGAGGGGGAACAGACACAGGGAAGGGAGCGGGGAAAGAGATGCAGGGGAGGGTGAGGGGGAAAAGAGACTTAAGGAAGGGAAGTGGGGAAGGGAGAGTGGGAAAGGAGGCACAGGAGAGGGAGATGGGGAAAGGAAACACAGGGGAGGGAGAGGGGGGAAGAGACACAGAGCTTGTCAACTTTAATAATGCACAGAGTGGTAAAGGTTTTACTCAAGAATATCCCTGTATTTAGCACCATCCATCTTTCCTCCAACTCTGACGTGTTTCCCAGTCCCGGCTGCTTAAAAACATGAGCAATGAAAAAGCATGATGCTGCCACCACCATGTTTCACTGTGGGGATGGTGTTCTTTGGGTGATGTGATGTGTTGGGTTTGCGTCAGACATAGCATTTTCTTTGATGACCGAAAAGTTCAATTTTAGTGTTATCAGACCAGAGCACCTCCAAAGATTTTGGGAGTCTCCCACATGCCTGTTCACAAACTCAGTAATGGCTTTCTTCTGGCCACTCTGCCATAAAGCCCAATTCTATGGAGCATATTGCTTATTGTCGTCCTATGTACAGATACTCCAGTACCTTAGGTCTCTGTGCTGCCTCTCTGATTAATGCACTCCTTGCCCGATCCGTGAATTTTGGTGGGCAGCCGTCTCTTGGCAGGTTTGCTGCTGTGCCATGTTCTTTCCATTTCCTAACCATGACTTTTACTTCTCAACAATATTGTCCCTTACTTGTTTGGAGAGTTCCTTGTTCTTCATGGCAGTGTTTGGTTAGTGGTGCCTCCATATTTAGGTGTTGCAGCCTCTGGGGCATTTAAAAAAAGGTGTGTATATGTAATGACAGATCATGTGACACTTACGGCCTCATTCAAGTGTGATTTGACCCATTGAATAGGGCTCTATATAAGCACAGAGCATATTTGTTTACAGAAGTTTTTAGTTAGTGAACTTCTATCAAAAAGTCTTCACTAACTAAAAACTTCTGTAAACAAATATGCTCTGTGCTTATATAAAGCCCTATTCAATTGACCAAATCAAATTTGAATAAGACCCTTAGATTTCACACAGGTGGACATTGGACATTTGTTGCACCAGAGCTTTTTATGGGCTTCATAACAAAGGGGGTGAATACATACACACATGCCAATTTTCTGTTTTCTATTTCTAAAAAATAGTTTTATGTGTATATTTTTCTCATTTCACTTCACCAACTTAGACTATTGTGTTCTGATCCAGCACATAAAATTCAGATTAACAAAACATTGAACTTTAGGCTGTAATGTAACACAAAAAAAAAGTCAAGGGGGGTGAATACTTTTGCAAGGCACTGTATATTAGTGTGGTGCAGTTTTCAAAAATTGTATCAAGATGATGAGAAGTTCTACTAAAACTCCTATGCAAAAGGTCCTTTTGGGTTGTGGTGTAAGTATAAAGTAATTTTGTTTGCAATCCTTGAGGGGAGCAGAGGGGAATTAGCCTGTTGTGGGAGCCGGTGCTTTGCACATGCTGCCCCAGTAGTAGCTCTGCCACTGAAATTCATACATATTCTGGCAATCGTATTATGCAATACAAATTAAAATATTATCAGCCTTATTAAATTCCAGCCTCGTAGATAAGAGGCTTTTACTTAAATCCTATGTTTTGCAAATTTCTCAAAGTTACAACGCTATTAAATTAGCCCTGCTGCGAGCAAAGTGTGAACTACGCAGCAGTGCCGAAAATCTATATAAGGAGTGACAGCCTGTGAGATGATCTTGCAGGCTCCCACACCTCATCAATTGCTGCTGGGGTCCTGAACGGGACCTCCGAGGCAGTCCCACACATAAGCCCTGCCGTGGGGGGTACTCCAACTACCCTGCCGGCATCTAAAATTAACCCCTCTCTATGCAGGGGTCCCCATCGGGTCCCCTGAAGTGTCCCCACATTAACTTCTTGCTGCAGGGGTCCATAGGGACCCCCACAGCACCCCAACATTAACCCCTTGCAGCGGGGGTCCCCGATCGGCACCGATCAGGCCCCTGATGCATATAAAACTTTTTAATTCCCCACCGCGGTTCCTTAAAGGACCGGCAGCACACTTTTAGCAACCCAGGCCGCGGGACCTAAAATTAACCCCCCTCTATGCTGGGGGTCCCCATCGGGACCCCCGAAGTGTCCCCACATTAACCTCTTGCTGCAAGGGTCCATAGGGACCCCCACAGCCCCCCCACATTAACCCCTTGCAGCAGGGTTCCCCAATCGGCACCAAACATGACCCCGCTGCATTTAAAATTTTCTGAAAGGACTTGCACTAAAAAATAACCTGTCACTCATGGATGTCAATACAGACCCCCATAATCACTTAATTAACCCTATAACTCATGGGGGTCAATACAGAACCCTATAATCCCTTTTTTTAAACCTGTAACTCATAAGGGTCAATACAGACCCCCATAAGCACTTAATTAACCCCATAACTCATGGGGGTCAATACAGACCACCATAAGCCTCTATTTAACCCCATCAGTCCCATAAGGGTATATTATGACCCTTATGGGGCTTTTATATTATCCCTGGGCAACTAAAATTAACCCCATAACTTATGGGGTTCAATACAGACCCCCATAATCACTTAATTAACCCTGTCACTCCTGAGGGTCAATACAGACCCCCATAAAGCCTTAATTAATCCCATTACTCATGGGGGTCAATACAGACCCCATAGCACTTAATTAACCCTATAACTCATGGGGGTCAATACAGACCCCCATAAGCACTTAATTAACCCTGTCACTCATGAGGATCCATAAAGACCCACATAAGCACTTAATTTACCCTGTCACTCATGGGTGTCAATGCAGACCCCCATAAGCACTTAATTGACCCCATAACTCATGGGGGTCAATAAAGAACCCCATAATCACTTTATTAAAACTATAACTCATAAGGGTCAATACAGACCCCCATAAGCACTTAATTAACCCCATAACTCATGGGGGTCAATACAGACCCCCATAAGCACTTAATTAACCCTATAACTCATGGGGGTCAATACAGACCCCCATAAGCCTCTATTTAACCCCATCAGTCCCATAAGGGTATATTATGACCCTTATGGGGCTTTTAAAACCCTAACATTAACCACATAAGTGCCATGATGGTCCTCAAGGACCATCATGACACTAACTACAAACACTACACTGCACTATACCCCCCAATAAACCATTAAATCTAAACTAACCCACCTCTACACTAATCTATTTACACCTATATTACCTACCTACACTACCTACCTACCCCTTAATAACACCCCCCACCACTCTAATGACAGAAAATAAGAAAACCTAACTCACAAAAAATAAAACACCTACCTTACAGAAAATTAAAAAAGCCTAAGTCACAAAAAATAACAAAATCTACATTACAGAAAATAAAGAAACCTGTCACAAAAAATAAAAAAGGAACATTACAGAAAATCAAATAAATACATTACACCCCCCACCCCCCACTACAGAAAAACAAAATTACACACCTGAAAAGGAAAGATATACACAATACAATACAATACATACAATACATACAATACAATACAATACAAATACAATAAAATACAATACCCCTTATCTATCTAACATACAATCTATTTAATAAACAATAACTCATAACTACATACAAAAACTCTAAGCTAAAATAAAATAGTTAAGACCAGTTACCTTTGCAGATGTCCCTTCAGATCACCAAACTAGGGGGGAAAAATTAGTGCAACACATTAACATAAAATAAATAAACATTCTAAACATTCTAAATATTCTACTCACCTTTCCAGCATGTTCCCGTCCTTCTTCTTTTCTTCTTTTCTTCCCTGTTAAAAAAAACACATTACATAAATACAACATATAGACACAAAATAAAGTAAAATAAACATAATATACATTCAACTTACCTCCTTGCGATAGTTAGGATTTATTGTATATTAAATAGATTGTATGTTAGATAGATAGGGGGTATTGTATTTTAGTTGTATTGTATGTATTGTATTGTATGTATTGTATTGTATTGTGTATGACTTTCCTTTTCAGGTGTGTATTTTTTTTTCTTTAGTGTTGGGGGTTGCAATGTATATTTTTATTTTCTGTAAGGTAGGTTTTTTATTTTTTGTGACTTAGGTTTTTTTATTTTCTATAAGGTAGGATTTTTATTCTCTGTCATTAGAGTGGTGGGGGGGTTTATTAGGTGGTAGCTAGGTAGTGTAGGTAGGTAGTATAGGTGTTAATAGATTAGTGTAGAGGAGGGTTAGTGCAGTGTAGTGTTTGTAGTTAGTGTCATGATGGTCCTGACACTTATGTGGTTAATGTTAGGGTTTTAACAGCCCCGTAAGGGTCATGATATTTCCTTATGGGACATATAAATATAGGCTTATGGGGGTCTGTATTGACCCTCATGAGTGACAGGGTTAATTAAGTGATTATGGGGTCTATATTGACCCCCATGAGTTATAGGGTTAATTAAGTGCTTATTGGGGTCTGTATTGACTCCCATGAGTTATTGGGTTAATTAAGTGCTTATGGGGGTCTGTATTGACCCCCATGAGTGACAGGGTTAATTTTAGTTGCCTGGGGTTAATATTTTTTAGCACAAATACTTTCAGGACCTTTACAGTCCTTTAAGAACCAGCGAGGCAGGACATTTTAAGTTTTAAATTCAGCGGGGTCACGATGGGTGCCGATCGGGGACCCTTGCAGCAAGGGGTTAATGTGCGTACACTTCCGGGGTCCCGATAGGGGCCCCGAGCTTAGAGGTGGGTTAATTTTAGGTGCCGCAGCCGTGATTGCTGATCGTGTGCCGGGCCCTTTAAGGAGCCGCGGCAGGGAATTTAAACCTTTTAAATTCAGCGGGGGCCTGATCTATGCAGATCGGGGCCCCCCGCTGCAAGGGGTTATTGTGGGGACCCCCAGCATAGAGAGGTGTTAATTTTAGGTGTCGAGGCCAGGATTGCTAATAGGGTGCCGCGGGCCTTTTAAGGAGCCGAGGCAGGCACTTTAAAAGTTTAGGGACCCCTGCAGCATGGGGATGTGTATAGGGAGCAGGGGAGAGCATCACACGGCTGTCTCGGGCTGCTCCGAGGCAGCACGTAGAGGCTTTAGAATCCCTTGCTAGCACTATTTGTGCCCTTAGGGATTCTTCTACGGTGCGAGATTCACCTCATAGATTTAAGGCTGCTCTCGGAGCCTATTCTCGGCCATTTTTCTGTCATCTCGCAAAGCAGGCTGCGAGGGACGTATTGGGGATTTAAAAAGGCTCTATATTATTTAGTGGATTTGTTCGTAGTTATTATCCTGCCTACTGTTCATTATTACAGGGTGCATAATTGATTCTTCTCTCATATAAAAACATAGGGCAGGGTTCTGTATATGATTTTACCTGGAAGATTGTGAGTTTATTAGATTTATCCTCTTTTGACTGCTCATGCCATCTGATCCTCCTCTAACATTATCAGCCTTATTAAATTGTGATTCAGTAAATTTAAAAGGGCTCTAATTAAGCACACAGCATATTTTATTTACAGAAGTTTTTAGTTAGTGGAGACCTTGCTTTTGGATAAAAGTTCACCAACTAAAAACTTCTGTAAAAAAAATATGCTATGTGCTTAAATAGAGCCCTTTTAAATTTACTGAATCGCAATTTAATATGGCTGTTGGTCTTCTAGGAATACATCTACAGCTTTAAAAAGGGTGTGGCTGTATATTAATATACACATATATATATATTGTATGAGATCCCAAAAGCTTGCACTGTAGTGTCTCTTAGTTAACCATTAAAGGTATAACATTTTATTCCACATCGTTTCAGAATAAAGTTCATGTGATATTTCTGTTATACATTTTAAAATGCAAATGTACAATCCTATTTGAGAGAATTCAAGCACATT
Source organism: Discoglossus pictus (assembly GCA_027410445.1). Classification (NCBI taxonomy): domain Eukaryota; kingdom Metazoa; phylum Chordata; class Amphibia; order Anura; family Alytidae; genus Discoglossus; species Discoglossus pictus. The sequence continues at coordinate 257,479,133 of CM050167.1, read as the reverse complement.
AAAAATATATTTCTCTTTAATTTAGATGATTACCTAGAACTATGCTTAAACTAGAGAACTGAAAGCAGGTCTCTTAAAAAAATGTGTTTAGGGCTCTGAGGATATAGTTGTTGCACTCTGTTTTTCTTGCTTAAATTCTTTTTTACATGCTCTGCAGAGTTTAAACTGCTGATTACCCTGTTGATATGCAAATCTATTCAATTACATCCCTAGTCACATCCGTTTTCTTGAATTCTCAGGAGTATTTTAAAACCATATTAAAGATTACTAATTGAAAGAACTCGGAGGGTTTTATGCAACTATTACTTAGAGGCACCAGTTGTATATCAGGATTATAATCAGAAAACTGTTATACAGTGCAATATAAATACCTATTATAAACCGAAGGAATCGCTATAATAGTAGAAATAACAGTATTTTGGATTGTAAATATAGCTTAAACCTATAACATAGAAATGACAGTAAATCATTTAATAAATGAAATAGCATAAATATAGGAAATATAATAAATGCATTTATGGATATCACTTATACAATTTCATCAATTTAAGCACAGTACAGATGCAACAGAGATTTTTACAATATTACAGCATACAAATTAACTTTACGGCTTCCTATATATATTTATCTCATCATTGACATTATTATTATTATTATTACTAGCGACTTGCCCGTCAAAAAATGACGGGGCAATTAAATTTGAATCCATGGGAATGCTGTTTGAGACATAATTGAAACCGTTTTGTACTGTGAGGACCTTCGGCACTCATTGCAAGCCTGAGGACCTTCGGCGTTCATTGCAAGGCTTGTACTTTCGGCGCTCATTGTGAGCCTCTCCTGTCGTTTACTTTTGGTCCTCTGAGAGAGATATATATTTCTATGTATATGTAGTTAAGTAATAATTAATGATTTATTCTATAAATTAATATGCTTTAATTATTTATAATTGATATATGCAGCGAGCAATAGGCTGAAGAGCTAACAATCTGCATTTTGCTTCTGCATAGAATATACATTGTGAGTGTTAGTGACCTGCTTATAAAGTGTAATAAATGTTTGAACTGTGCATTCTAAATAGGCTGCGTGCGCAAGGTAAAGCCGTTGGTTTATTGTGTAAAGAGGCATTGTATAGTCGTAATGTTATTAATGTGGTACCCGTCTCGTGAGCATTTTCTGGCTTTTGTAGTAATAGTGTATCTTGTAGGTCGTAGTGTGATGTGTAAAGTGCTATGCGTTTTGCAGTGTTTTGCAAGGTCTGGGGTCGTGTAGCCTTGTTTTCATTTTTTTCCGTTGCCATTTTTTTCCTCGCATAGGCGATTGTCAAGCAGCGAAAATCATCTAAATCGAGTTAAATTTGCATTCCACCTCACTCACAGATGTCCTGGCTGTTTCCCCATGCTGTCTGTGATGTTTTTGTAATTTGTTTGGGTATATTTAGTGTGTTTTTCTGGTTTTTGGTTCAGCCGCTAATCTTGTAAATTTTTGCGTCCCGTTTATTTTTTTTTCTAAGCCCTGTGTCTCGTATTTTATCAGTTTGCCTTGCTTTGCAAGGCTTGCATCGGCTAAGTGCTGCGATTTAACGGCTCGCCTCGCAGCAATGAGCGCCTTCGTCGCTCACAGACTAAGTCCTATGCGTTAACGGCTCACCTCGCTCTGCGAGGCTCGCAAATGATGAGCGCCTGCGCCGCTCATCGTCTAAGTCATACGCACCTCGCAAATCGTAACAACGTCTCGCAGTTTGACAAGTATTATCTGTGATTATCGTTTATTTGTAACGCGACAACATATTCAGTAGAGCTATACAGGGTTAAGTTCCAGGAAAAGACAATTACACTATTAACAAGCTATAAAGGATAGATGGCCCTGTCTTTGAGCTTAGAATCCAGTGTCCATAGTGCTTTCCCCAAAGCACCATGCAATATTGAAAACTTGCAAACTTGCAATCTAAAGGATTTGGGTAGGTATCGAAGGGTTAGAGAAGTGTAGTGCATGTTAGGGAGGAAGGTGATAGGCTTCTTTAAACAAATATTTTTTAAGTGAGGTTTTGCGGCAGGAAGATAGTCTGGTGGAGCAGGGCAAGGAGTTCCAGACAACAGTGGCAGCACAAGAAAAATCCTGAAGGCGGGAATGAGAGGAGGTGACAAGAGTGGTAGAAAGAAGAAGGTAATTGGTAAAAAAAGGGGGTGGGTGGGGGAGTATTTGGAGATGTGAGCCGAGATATAAGGGGGTGTAATGTTTCTGAGGGCTTTATATGTTAGGTCAGGGATGGGCAGGTTCAGTCCTGGAGGGCCACATACTGTACATGCCTGGATTTAAAGATATCCTTGCTGTTCAATGGTGAGGAAATCAGGATGACTGAAGAAGTTTTTGACTCACCTGTGCACAGCAGGGATATCATCCCATCCAGGCATGTGTGTGGCCCTCCAGGACCAAACTTGCCCATCCCTGCATTAGTGACATGATACTATATTTTATTTTGGAGGCTATGGGAAGCCAGTGGAGCGATTGACAGAGAAGTGCAGCAGACACTGAATGTTGTGCACAGTAGATTAGTCTAGCAGAGACATTCACTATGGATTGAAGTGGGGATAGACGGGTGGTGGGCAAGCTGTCAAGAAGCTGAGAGTAGTCAAGATGAGAAATGATGAGAGAATGTATTAGAATATTAGTTGTGTGACATGTTAAACATAATGCTTTTCTGATTTGTTTTTAAAGCATTTTATTATTTTAGGCAACTGTACTACAGCACAAGACAGCATGGGTCATAATGTATTTTACAGTAGTCCACAGAGGCAATAAATACTGCTCCAAACATTTATTCTGGATTGGCCCTGCAAGATCCCACTAACATGACTAATTACAACAAAGGCAAACTATTGTAAGACTCTCCCCTTTCTCTCAAAAGCATATTGTATCTGCTCCCAACTGTACATTAATTTTAGATTGTAAATTGCTTTGCATTATAATAGCATTTGTTAGTAGCCTTTTTGTGTTAACGTGAAATAATATTAGATAATATTAGGCTGTTACATTCATTATCTTAAACCACATATTTACTTAAAATTAATAGTTGTTTATATACTTATACTGAAAAATAATAACATTATAATATTCTAAGTCTAATAAGTGTGTATTATATTTACATTGGATGCAAGGTCAGAGCTATGTATACACAATACACAACTATTATTTTATGGTAGTATGTAGATATCACAGAATTTATTGGCTAAACTTTATTATTAAAAAAATGTGCAGTTTAGTGAATCCAATGGAAGGACATATTTGCAAAGATATATATGAACACACCTATTACACATAGCATATATATATATATATATATATATATATATATATATATATATATATATAGTGACAGAGTGCCCCCTAGAGATCGGTGTGGAGGTGCAGTGGAGTGCAGACCAGACTGGAGAGGGTTAACTCTAAAATTAAATAGCTCACTCAGATGCATGGGCATGGTCTCCCCATTAGGTCAGCCGGAACCTGGGGCAGCGCTGTGGGAACGCAGAGAGAGAGAGAGGCAGTAAGAGAGACTACCTGAGGCATACAGCCAAAGTGAGAGACACTGAAAAGAGCATCATCTGGATTATACAGACAGCAGGACTGAGAGACACTGAGATGAGAGAGTTCAATGTGGCCTGTACCATGTTATGGGACTGTTTGTTGGACTAATGTCTGCTTGAGAGCAGTGAAGCCTGCAGTTGGAGTTTTAAAGAAGCTGCAGTCTGGAAGTGTTTGTCTTGGCCTGGGACTTCAGTTTCACAGTGAGTAACTGGAAGAAGCTAGTATTTTGGACTGTTCATTTGATTATTTTGTTTGCTGGCTGTTTGTTACTCATAAATAAAGTGATTAACTATTTAAAAGGCCTCCTGAGTCCTCCATTATAGTGCTGGAAAATAGGGCACAGATCCTGAACGTGACAGTGGGTATGTCACAATACATATATATATATATATATCAGAATAAAATGGAGAAAAAAGCGGCAACTAATGATATACAAATGAGTGACACAATTGTTCCAAAATTAGAGAGAGGGTAAAGGAATACCCACAGCTCATAGGTTTGACCGCAAGATTGTGACAATGTAACAATCAAGAAAAAAGGTCAAGGACATACCAAATCATTGCTGGGCAGGTGTAAATATATGTGTAGAAGGTAAAACTTAACCTTTAATAATAACATAAAAAAGTGATGTGCATAGAAGACTTAAAAAGAATTGGGAAATATGTCCTAAACACAGGACCCCAAATTCTAAATAAAATGGGATAATGATTGAATACTGGAAAATGAAAAGGCTGGGTGTGAGAACCCCTGCATATGAAGGGGATATCCAGGACAGGAGAAATAATGAATGCTTGCAGACAAAGCAATCTATCTATCAGTCTGTACAATGATACATTGGATACTGAGAATGATAAGGATCCCAAGTCTCCAAACTCAAAAAAAGACTTGTTGGCAGATATTTAAATCTCACAAAACCTCAATAGGGTTATATTGTATGAGAAATAATAAAGCTGCAAACAAAAGGATAAATATCCTGGGAGTGCTAGAGAGGAGAGAATCAGAACCCCTGTACCTGGATGGAGTATGCGCTCTGCAATCACCCAACCTGGGACAGGCACAGCAGCGAGGACTTGTACACTCAGTTATGTCAGTGATCTTAAAGCAACTGGTGTGCTAATGTACATGTAATTGTGTATCGTACTCACTGTTGTGGAGGTCCCAGGTCTCTAAACGTAGACTTAGCCAGTATGTCAATATTGCAGTGTTGCTATGCTTCGCGCCGAATGCTGGCGTGCTGAGACGCTCCGTCGCCCGTTCGTGGCGTGTGCACATGAAAAGCGCGACCGACGTCAGCCAGACGTGCGCGTGCCTGCGCTAGAGCGCGACCTGGATGTGTAAGCCAAACAAAGGCCGTGTGTGCGCTCTGTAATCACCCAACGCGCGTTTCGCACTCAAAGGCTTCTACTGGGGCTGATATAAATAAATATATATATATACCGTACTTAAAATAGGTTTAAATAACATGAATGAGGAGTGTATCACTCCTCCTATCCCTAATGTGGAGAAAAGCAGCAGTAAGGTAGGAACTGATTTTAATCTATGTAGTTTACTGTAGTGAGACAAGTTTTGCTGCGTTTTTGGTTTGCTCTGTTCATACATTCGCACTCAAATGATTTGTGAGGAGTAAGATGCTTTCCCCATGCATTATTTACATTGTTTAAGTATTTTGTTTTTATAATCTAATTGTTTTTTTTATGCAGGATAGAGGAATACTTGAAGTGCAACTGAATGCATATTGGATCAGAAAGTGGGCATTTGATGATGTTGAACAGTTTCTTTTTTGAGATGAAGCTCCTGGAGTAGGATATACAGCTTTGAAAGTATAGCTGCCTGTATATCCTCCTGCCTCAAATTCTTCAAAACCTCACTAAAAATCTCATCTGTTTAAAGAAGCATTTCACCTTCAGCCTTAGTATGAGCAAAACATGCAAAATACATTCTACCTCGCCTTTCTCCACCTCACCCTCACCTTCTAGACTGTAAGTTTGCGAGTTTTCTATCTTTTGTACATTTGATTTTAAACTCAATACCAGGACCTTCCATTTTTTTGTAATTTGCTAAAATAGTTTTTGACTTGTATCATTTACAAATTAAGTTTATTAATAATAACAATAATAATAAGAGTGATAACTGTCCTTGGGGATTGTCACAGTCAGCCAATGTGTGGCAATATAGCTGTATGAGTCATATGTGTCTGCCAATGAGTTGTGCATACTCACACAGAGGTATTTCCTGTGGTATTTTTACTAAAACTTCTCCCTCCTCCCCCTCCCCTCTCTCCACTGGTAGCAAAAAGGTCAACAAAATGGATTCCTGTATTCATAAACAAACTTAGATTTTCTAGATTTTCTCAAAAACTGTTTTATATCCATATCTTACACAGGTGCTAATATTGTTAGTTTGATACATACTTGACAAACAAGTGTTTTTTTTTATCTTTAGGAACACACAACAGACACTCTTTTTCCACTCGCATCATATACCGAAACCCAAAGGTAATCATTTAATGTCAAAAAACAGAAATTGTGGCACGCTTAATACCTTTTTAAATTCCATATCTTCTATCCTTCAGGGAATTTATATCTTTTTATTGCCAGTTAGCATACTCTGCAAAGGTCAAAAGTTTGAATATAGGAAACGAGTTTCTGAAAATATTGTTTGACAGCTTTCTCTGAGTAATTAAATCCACAGATACCAATGCCAAATCATTTAATAGCAGATGAGTAACACACGCCCCTGTGGTCCATGAAGTGATGGAGGCCCTTGAGCATCATGGTCTCGTTATCACCAGAGTTAACTGACGTTTGGTAGATGTAGGAATGACTTTGTGAGAGAAGACGAAGTCAAGGAGAGAGGTAGATGAGAAGAACATGTGTGAGAGATGTTGATAAAAAGGGATCATTATTCATAAAAAAAGCTTGCCATTATAGTATAAAAATATTGCAAGAGCACCTACCCAGATTCTGCAGGGGGCCTTGGAGACTGGTTAAACCACTGATTACTAGTGAGTGAAATTATACCATAATCTTGTAAAACAGCTGCATATATTTTTTTTTAATATGTGCCCTCTTAGTAAAAGTACAAAACAGTTGTAAAGCTTCCTTGATAAATACAGCGCAAAAGGCATAATATATGTTCTTGCATTAATACATTATTAAAATAAAGGGAAAATAAAGGGATAACACAACATACTCATGATTTATCCCTTACAATTTCCACATGTGGGTGAAACCATTTTGTTATCACCAGTCCTCTCTTAATAGCAAAACCTCCATCTTGCTAATGTTGCAGTTGCAAATTAATATGCAACGTAGGCCCATGTGTAGACACTCCAGTGTGTTTCACTTGGTCATACAAAGCCATGGTGACAATATAGTCTCAAGTATATGACATACACAGGAAAAAGCATGCATGGGCCTGTGTTGCATATCAATTTGCAGCTCCTTGCATTTATCACAATGAAAAGGCTTTATATGCTTTCTAAGTGGTGAAAATCAACCATATATCTAATGCAGAATTAATTTTCAAAATGTAACAGTTCTTTCATGATCTACACACATGATTTTAAGCAGTGTAACTGGCTGATGCAGCTCATTAGAAAAAGCCTAAAAGCACTAATTCAAAAGTTCATAACTCCATTAATTTACTATCAGTGTTAAAAAGATAATAATTTTAATTCCACTTGGTTTTCCACCCCCACCTGATGATGCAGAGCACATATGGTGACTTCAGTGTCCCTTTAAAATCAAAATGAGATTTCATCATGGAACTTGTTCAATTGATTAAAACAAATGTTAGAATACAATATCATATATTTAATATAATTGTATTTTACTATTTATGAAGAATTGTTATTTAGTAGAATACATTTAATATAAACCTGTACCTGTTGCAATTTAAAGGGAAACAAAGGAGGTTATGGTAGTATTGTAAGAAACCAATAAAAATATGAATATATGCAATTGGAAGTTTTTAAAATGAGTCCTCTAATAATAGAAAAGCAACAAAAGATCATCCCACAGGACTGTCTTCTTATTACAACCTATTAAACCTCATTATTGATAGGTGGTTGCCTGATTAATAATTTGCTTTTGTAGGCAGTTTTTCAAGTGGCAGTCAGTGAATAGCTAGACACTATCTTTAACACTAGCTTCTTGCCCGTCAAAAAATGACGGCAATAAACTTGTAAGGCAGGCAATGCTGTTTGCCACACAATGTAATGCTTTTAATCCTCTGAGCACCTTCTGTGTACATTACAAGCCCCACACTGAGCGCCTTTGGAGCTCATTGCGAGCCTCACCCCTTGTGTACTTTTGCTCCCCTGAGCACCCTCGGCGCTCATTGTGAGCTCTGCGCTGAGCGCCTTTGGCAAAGCAAATGTCTCCTCTGCCCTTTTTTTTTATATAACTATATTTTTTTATAATAATTAATTCATTAATTAAAGAATAAATTAATATACTTTACCTATTTGAAATGAATATATCCAGGAATCAATATGCTGAAGAGCTAACAATCGCTGTTGTTTTTCCTGCAGCATACAACGTACATTTGTACTCTTGGTAATCTGAGGAGAAAGTGTCAGCAATCTGGCAAGTGTGCAGTGTAAATAGGCTGCGTGTGCAAGGCTAAACTGTTTGTTTAGTTGTGTAATGCGGTATTTTAGAATGGTAATGTTATTAGTTTTAAGGTAGTGTTGTAAAATGGCAGCGAGTGTGTATGTGTTAGGGTCTCACACTGTGAATTGTGTATTAGAATTTTCTGTTGTTCTGTAGTCCCCCGGGTCGTGGGTATGATGCTTAATGCGTGCGAGGTCATAGGAATGAGCGCTTACAGCACTCCCTGCCAAAGTCATGCAGGGTCTCCACCAGCTACGTGAGTCCGCAAGCGTTAGCAACAACCCGTATTGCTGAGAACTATATATTTGATAGAAGTTTGCTGCAACAGGAGGCAATTTATTCAGTAATGAACATAATTGTTTAATGAGTTGGGAGGATTTTTTGAGCTGAGTGAAAGCCAAAATGTAATAAATTCAAAGTTTTTTTTCCAGTTGCAGATAATTATATTTTTATTGGTACTTTACTATCCTACCAAAATTGGGACCTCTATGGCATTTTAACTACTACGACTAATTGAAAGTATAGACAATTCAACGGATATCTTAAATATGGCATATCACACATACAGACTAGGAACCTCATTCAATTCGGGGCTCGCAACTCGATCACAGACAGCCAAATGCCTGCGATTAAAGTTGCAGGCTAACATTAGGTCTACATTTGAAATGCTATTCAATTTTCAGGGCCCGTAAGTTAAGGTCCGAAGCGAAAATCGGAAACCATTGCCATTGACTTCACATTGATAGCTGTGATGGATATAACATGAGGCTCAAACATGAAATAAAGTACAGTATTGCTTTTTTATTTGCTTTTAAAGTTCTACGATTTGTCATTAAGCCCTTTGCGAGAACTCCTTGGTACCATTAACTTGTGGTTAGATATTTTCCATATGCGGGCTTGACAGAGGTTAGGGATGTGGGGTTTCATGCGGCCAAATCTTTTGCGGCTGCATGAGATCAAATGTTTTCCTTGCAGTGAGCTGCAGCTTTTAAATGGGGGGGGGGGGGGCAGGGGTTGTAATGTTCTTTCTTTATATTTTTGGAGTGGGGGGATTTGTAATGTTCTTTTTTTATTTTTTGTAACATAGGTTATTTTATTTTAATATGGAGTTAGTTTAGTTTTAGTGGTTTATTGGGGGGAGAATAGTGTTTGTACATAATGTCATGAGGGTCCTGGAGGACCCTCATTGCACTTATGGGGTTAATAATAGGGTTCTCATTGTCCTTTGAGGATCTTCATAGACCCTTATGAGACTGATTGGGTTAAATAGAAAATCATGGGGGTCTGTATGGACCCCATAAGTAATGGGGTTAGATGGAGGGTTATGGGGGTCTGGATAGACCCCCATAAGTGATGGGGTTTAATAGGCTTGGATGGGGTTAGATAGGCTATGATGGGGTTACATAGTGCTAGATGGGTTTAGATAGGCTAAGATGGGGTAACATAGGCCTAGAAGGGGTTAGATAGGCTAGATGGGGTTAAATAGACCTAGAGGGGGGAAATAGGCTTAGATGGAGTAAAATAGGCCCAATTAGGGTAAAATAGACCCAGTTAGGGTTAGATCGGCCCAGTTAGGGTTAATCAGAGCCAGTTAGGGTTATTAGGTCCATATAGGGTTTAATAGACTGAGTTAGGATTAAATAGGCCCAGTTAGGGTAAGATAGGCCCAGTTAGGGTTAGATAGGGCCAGTTAAGGTTAAATAGGCCCAGATAGGGTTAAATAGGCACATTTAGGGTTAAATAGGCCCAGTTGGGGTAAGATAGGCTCAGTTAGTGTTAAATAGGTCCAGTTAGGGTTAGATAGGCACAGCTATGGTTAGATAGGGCCAATTTGGGTTAAATATGCCCAGTTAGGGTTTGATAGACCCTGATTAGTGTTAAAAAAGCATAGAAGGGGTTAAATAGGCCCAGTTATCCCCAAAGGGTTTAGTATGGGTTAATGGGGTATAGTTAGGGTTAAGGGGTTAATGGGGTATAGTTAGGGTTAATACTGTAGTGTAGTGCTTAGACTTTGTCATGAGGGTCCTGGAGGACCCTCATGGCACTTATAGGGTTAACTTATGGGTTAATAGTGTCCTATAGTGGGCTATATAGATCCCTATTGGACTGAGGGGGTTAATTTTAAATAAATAAAACCATGCTGCAAAAACAAATGGGCAACAGTTTCAGTATATATTACAGCAGTTAAGATGTTTATTTTCAAAGTTGAAAAAAAGCTGACACTGTTATATTACCTGTGTTGATAATGGATGTGAACAGCTCTGTTCCTGTGCTGTACTCTGATAGAGCTCTGAAGAAGGCTTCCCTAATGTAACTGTGCAAGCAAGAAGAATACATTAGCTGTGTCTCCATAGGCCACAAAAATGTTACAGCTCTATTGTTGCATGTTTGTCGCTGTCCAGTAGGCCTCAACAAGTAACACTGCATAGTGTGCTAAATAGTGATTCATTAGTTGAGAAATGTCAAATAATGATTGGTCTGTTACTTGTATGCTCAGCTGTTTATTCATAATTGTTGATTAAATGTCTCTGATTCAAATGAACAAGCCCACAATTTAAAACCTGGAAGCCGAAATCATGAACCATGCAATCGTAAGTAGAATTTCAGAGCTTGTGACAGCGGATTCGATAGATAACTTTAAAAAGGGATTGGATATATTTTTAAATAAAAAGAGCTTTCAGGGTTATCCTGGTTAATTAGAGAGGGAATATTGATCCAGGGAGGAGTCCAACCACCAGTATCTTGGGTCAGGGAATTTTATATTTTTTTAGACAATTGGCAAAGATTCACTGCAGTTATTTTTCTGTTTGCCTTCCTCTGGATCAATTAACAACTAATCTGCATATTGCAGATCAGAGGAGATCTAAAACGTTTTAACTTGAAGGACTAAAAGTATTTTTTCAACCTCAATTACTATGTAACTATGTAACTATGTAATATGATATCTAATGCTATCGTGACTATTATTATTGCTATATGTATTGATCTATTACATAGTAACTAGGGCTCATTAGTTTACATATATATGAATGTGATACATATGTGATGTATGTGGATGTCCCATAACCCCAACCATTCAAAACACAAAGACACGGTTAGAATGATATAACAAAGCTTTATTTCATACACAGAGCACAATCAAAAATGTTTAAGACTGTGTATTAATATCATTGGTGTGGTGTGGCCGCATCCCGGGAGAGCAAGAGACATGTGCTAAACAAGGGATACATACAGGGGGTAATGTCATAATCTATAATAAGCATGATGCATAGCACCTACCAGGGTCACATGTGGTCACTACACCACTGCAACCGGAATCTGATAAATAAAAGGATCATCAGAAATCACTCCATTTAATTGAAAAAAACATTAATGCTCATAGCACTTACAACCTGTCTAGATCTTCTCAATGAAACAGATGATTCAACCTCTGGACTGTGTAATCCAATCCAGTTTCACACATACAGTGTGGTGACAAAAACACAAATCTGAAAACAGGGATCAACTAAAAAAAGGCGGAGTAGGATAAAAAAAACATGCATGTACAGTACAGTGCTAAATACCTGATTCACCTGATTCCCATTTGCAAGCATTACTAATGATTAGATAGGTTTCTGGATAATAAGCAATATGGGAAAATACCCATTAGTACGGAGAGGTCACAAAGGTCAGCAGCCAGATTCACTGTTACTTACATCAGACCCAAGGATCTGTTCTCAGTCTGATATTAAGGTCAGGGTCACATTCTTCACTAGTGGATATATCAATGCTGGCTGTCATTAACATGCTATTATGAGACTTTGCAATCCACTGACATAGCAGTATTAGTCTACATTTCAGTTAACAACAATCATGTTTTAGATTTCTGGCTATATGATAGCTTTACGATTGTGGGAGCTACATGTTAAGGGGGGGGGGGTGACATTAAAGTAATCTCTACCTGATAGGCACTGTGAAAACCTTAAATCTCATACATTTCCTTCACAATGCTTGCAGATGCAGGAGATGCCTTCATGGACCTGAATTGTACCTAAATAAAAAAAAAGACAAAAAATTGACAAAACCTACAAAATAAGGCCTTAAAAATAATAGGGACTGCAGCATCTCTTCTCAACAGCATTCCTTAGTGACCATCAATTGGTGACATGTTCAACAGAACCCTGCGTGTCCACAGAGAAGAGGATCATGGTCCATGTGATGGGAGGTAGCCATCTGCATACAAAATATCACCATCACATAGGCCAAATTCTAAGACTCTGTAGCCAGGCTAGATTAGGTTAACATTGTGACCAATAGATTGCCACTGAGGAGTGCTGTTAAGAAAGCATATTCGCAGCTTCAGTGGGCACACCAATAAATAGATTTGCTTGTTTACTGTTGTTGTGCCCATGAATGACAGTGATTTGTCAGCTTCATGGATTAATGACCCATCCATCCATCCCTTGTTAATTATTTTCCTTGGCTCTCCTCTTCTCCTCCTCCCCACCTCTCCACTCCTCTCTCCTCCCTCCATCTCAATATAATAATAGAAATAAAAATAAAAATAAGTGTAACTGTTAACTTATGATGGAAACAAATGTGTGTATTATGTGTAATTAATAACTGTTGGGGGATGGGGTGTGGGGGATTGGATGGGGGAGTGTGCATGGAGTGATCCAGCTCGATATGTCTCTTTGTGTGTTCTTTAAACAATGTGTGATGCAATTATGTGTAATCTGTAAATATGTGTAATCAAGGATTAAGTCTAAAATAGTAATATGTATAATAAAAATGAACAAAAGCAAAAATTACTTATCTCCAAACGCTCCTTCTCTCTCTGTAACTCAAACCAAACACCAACTCCGGGACCTGCGTGCTCCTTTGCCAGAAAATACAACGCATGAGCGGGTGGAATGCAAATTTATAATCTCCCTCTGTCAATCATCTGTGGCTAGATCTCTTTCTATTGGCTGAGAGTCCTGTGGCGCTCTATGTTATACCGTGATGGGATAGTAACGGCTGATCACTGCTCTGCCAGCCCATTAACAGCTTGCTTGCACAGAAAAGGTTTACGGGCTTGCATCTACAGCCTGTAGCTCGCGGCATGGTTGAATGTAATAGCTCTATAACACAGCAGAATTTCAAGACTGCAGGGTTTGGGGGGGTGCCATTGCCGCTACGGGCTTGGAATTGAATGGGGCTGTAAGTCTATTTGAACAGGCTTATAAGTAGGAGTCAACATGGATTTATGAGGGATAGGTCATGTCAAAGAAATGTAATTAGTTTCTATGAGGAGGTTAGTAGTAACCTGGATCAAGGCAACTCATTGGATGTAGTGTTTTGGGATTTTGCAAAAGCTTTTGATACAATGCCACATGAAAGACTATTGTGCAACCTAAGGGATAAGGGAATTGCAGTAAATATCTGCTCATGGATAGAGAGCTGGCTAAAAGACAGGGAGCAAAAGGGTTATGGTAAATGGAACATACTTTGATTGGACTAATGTGGTAAGGAGGTTAGAGTTCAGTACTAGGTCCTCTACTTTTTAGCATATTTATTAATGACTTAGAGGTGGGACTGGAAAGTAGTGTCTCCATTTTTGCTGATGACACAAAGTTGTGCAACGTAATTAAATCAGACAATGATTTACTTTCCCTTCAAAGGGATTTACATAAATTAGAGGAATGAGCGTCTAAATGGCAGATGATATTTAAAACGAATAAATGTAAAGTTATGCATCTGGGAAGGAAAAATACCCCTGCAATTCATAATCTTTTGCAATTTAGGGTATCTGATATTGAAAGGGATTTGGGAGTACTTGTTGACAACCACCTAGGTAACACTGCTCAATGCCAGGCAGCAGCTGCAAAGGCAAATAAAATCTTAGCATGTATTAAGTAGGGTATAGAAGCAAGGGAAGCAAATATAATTCTGCCACTATACAAATCTTTAGAACACCCTCATTTGGTATTCAGAGTACAGTTTTGGGCACCATTTGATAAAAAGGAAATTTTAGAGCTGGAAAAGTACAGAGAAGGACTACAAAAGTAATAAGGGAAATGGAGGGGCTAAGTTATGAAGAAAGTCTAGGAAAAGGTGTCTGAAAGGAGACATGATTTCCTTATATAAATATAACCAAGGTCAGTATAACGTTTTGTCAGGTGAGCTTTTTGTGCCAAGAGGTTTTCAACTGACCAGAGTACATCCTTTGAGGTTAGAAGTAAAAAGATTCCACATTAAAGAAAGAAAAGGTTTCTTGGCAGTAAGGGTGGTTAATCTGTGTAACTGTGAGGAATTGACTCTGCTGGGTTTTGAACCCTGGTTCCCAGGCTGCTGATCCTTTGCCTACCACTGCGCCAGCCTGCCTTTGTAAAATTCCTGGAGATCTGATAACCTTGACTCTGCTAGCAATAGCATCAGTAACTAAGTCTCTTCAGCTGTGTCTCATTAGGTGTCTGGTCCTTGGCCTATATAAGGCACTTCCTGTCAATGTACCTTGCCAGATTATTGTGGTTCCTGATCCCTTCAATAAAGCTTGTTCCTGTTTCGCCTAAAAAGTTGCTGAATTGGATTATTGCTGACCTAGGCTGCTGGTCTCCAAAACCTTGTGATACCTATATCATTACAGAATAATCTGGCCCATTCATGGAGACCGCCGGGTCAGATTCTGCATTGGCCCAGCAGGTTTCTTTTTTTTGCATGAACTGTGCAGACCCAGGCACAGACCATTCAAGTGCTGCAGGACCAGGTAGCTGAACTGCAAAATAAAGTTCAGTCAATGCACAGTGAGTATACCAGCTACATGGCACGTGATGTTGCAGCTGCTACTGTTACACCTGCATAAGATGCCTGCTTGCCCCTACCAGAAAAGTTTGGAGGAGATCGCAAAAGATTTAGGGGTCTCTCAGAAGCAATAAAAGATGAGCTAGCTCGTGTTTATCGTCCTGCTGACTTTGATGCATTTGTGCGTTTGGCTATCCATATTGATCGGAGACTTTCTGAAAGAAGATTGGAAAGACAGGGCTCTTTTAGACCAAGTGCTACTCCTACATTCTATTCAAGAATTTCTACTCTGACCCCCAAAACACCTACAGACTCTGAGCCTGAGGTTATGAAGGTAAATCTAATAAGAGGGCCATTATCCAATGAAGAAAAACAGTGGTGACGCACTCACAATTTATGCCTGTATTGTGGTAGTGCAGGGCACTATGCCATCAATTGCCCTAGCAAAATATAAAAGAACAATAGCTATGGCTGCTGAGGGTGCACAGATTCGACACCAATCCCAGATTTCAGATCAACTGGATTCTGTCACACAACCTTTGTTTTCTCTGGCTCATGGTGAAGAGGGAATGTTGACCCACCATCCTCATTTTGTGGTGCCTATCACGTTGCAATGTGGTGAGCGTAAAATTTCAACTACAGCTATGATAGATTCTGGAGCAGGCGGAAACTTTATAGACATCAAATTTGCAGCAGGAAATAGAATTCAGTCTATCCCTAATTCTTCACTTGTGTTAATGGAGACAGTAGACGGTTCTCCACTTACGTCAGGCCCGGTTACACATGAGACTGTGCCCTTCAAGTTGACTCTGGAAGTGAATCACCATGAGGCTATATCTTTCCACCTAATTTCCTCAACACAGTTTCCAGTGATTTTGGGTGTACCTTGGCTTGCTCTGCATAACCCACAGATTGATTGGAAAATCAGAACTTTGTCCTTTCCTTCAGAATACTGCTTAATGAATTGTCAACCCTCTAAGGTAACACCTGTTGCCACAACGATTAATGAAATGGTTGCTACAAACTTAACTAAGCTTCCTCTACAATATCGGGATTTTGCAGATGTCTGTGATAAGAAGAATGCTGATCAGCTTCCACCCCACAGGCCTTATGATTACCCAATAGAGCTGTTACCTGGGGCTGCTATCCCATTTGGCTGTATATATTCCCTTTCTGAGCCTGAATTGAAAGCTCTTAGTGAATACATACAAGAAAATCTTGCCAAAGGCTTTATTCGATCATCTACTTCTCCAGCAGGAGCTCCTATATTCTTTGTAGAAAAGAAAGATGGCAGCCTACGGCCATGCGTTGACTACAGGGACATTAATAATATCACTGTGAAAAAACGCTACCCCTTGCCTCTCATTCCTGAACTTCTGGAGAGACTTCGCTCAGCTAAAATATTTACGAAGCTTGATCTTCGGGGGCATATAATCTGCTTCGCATAAGACCAAATGATGAAGGGAAAACAGCTTTCAGAACCAGGTACGGGCATTACGAATATCTAGTAATGCCATTTGGGCTTTGTAATGCCCCTGCAACTTTCCAGCATCTTATCAATGATGTACTACGAGATCTCCTGGATCAGTTTGTTGTGGCATATTTGGATGATATCTTAATATTTTCTGATAATCTTGAAAACCACAGAAAACAGGTCTGTATAGTTCTGGAGCGCCTTCGTACCCACCACCTATACATTAAACTGGAAAAATGTGAGTTTGAACAAACAGAAATTCAATTCCTGGGGTATGTAATAACTCCTAAAGGTTTAAGTATGGACGCAAGAAAAATTAAAGCTGTGCTGGACTGGCCCATCCCCAAGAATGAAAAAGATATTTAGAGATTTGTGGGGTTTGCCAATTTTTACAGGCTTTTCATTAAGAATTTCTCTGCCGTTATTACACCGATTACTGAACTTACACGGGACTTTTCAGTGGTTCGATAAGGCTAATACCGCATTTCCCCGATTAAAGAATCTGTTTACATCTGCCCCCGTCCTGGTACATTCTCAGCCGCAATTACAATTTATTGTGGAAGTTGATGCTTCTGATTTAGCTGTTGGTGCTATAATGTCTCAGAGGACTGTAACTAAGATGCTGTTTCATCCGTGTGCCTTCTATTCCTGCCAGAGGGTGTCAGCAGAAAGAAACTATGAAATAGGGAATAAAGAACTATTGGCTATAAAAGCTGCCTTCACCGAATGGAGACATCTCTTGGAGGGAGCTACCCATCCAATTACTGTC
This sequence comes from Discoglossus pictus, assembly GCA_027410445.1. Classification (NCBI taxonomy): domain Eukaryota; kingdom Metazoa; phylum Chordata; class Amphibia; order Anura; family Alytidae; genus Discoglossus; species Discoglossus pictus. The sequence continues at coordinate 257,461,930 of CM050167.1, read as the reverse complement.
CTCACCGATCACAAAAATCTGGAATGTATTCGATCAGCTAAGAGACTGTCAGCCAGACAAGCACGCTGGTCCCTATTCTTCTCGAGGTTTATTTTTTTGGTTACATACCGTCCTGGCTCATAAATTGGGTCAGAGGTTCATGGGACCTTTTGAGATCATCTCTCAGATCAATGCTGTCACTTTTCGTTTGCAACTTCCAGATTCCATGAAAATACATCCGGTGTTTCACGTTGCACTGCTGAAACCTTTCTATGCAAAAACTTTCCCTGGCCGAGCCCTGCCTGCCCCACTTCCAGTCCTCGGTGATGGTGAGGATGAATATGAGGTGGAGTAAATTCTGGACTCCAGGATCTTCCGCAACAAGCTTCAGTTTCTGGTGCGTTGGAAAGGCTATGGTGAGGAGGATAGTTTGTGGGAACCAGCGGACAATATTCATGCTCCTGACCTTCTTTGGTCTTTCCATGGGCAGTACCCTGCTAAACCGGGTAATAGGGCATCAGAGGCTGCACCTATAGAGGCGG
>CM050167.1:257418909-257456409 GCA_027410445.1 Discoglossus pictus | reverse complement strand
CTAAAAGAAAAAGATATTCACAACTGCTAAAATATTAGCAAAAGCACATATTTAAGGTTTGCTATGGGAGACAGTGACATACTGAAATTACATGTGAGGAGCAGCTAAAATAAAGAATGATGTGAAAGTCAATAGAGAAAAGTGGTAGAGACCACAGACTGTGTGGTAGGCTAATAAAATATTAATTAAAGCTTTATGGGTTATATAGGCACATTTACGGGTAAATTAGCTGAATTTTCTATTATCCTGTAATCAATATATATTAATAGTTTTTCTGTCAATGTATTTTACTCATTTAAGAGACACATTTCTGTCAGTTTTTTAAAGGCATGTTTAAGTTTTACTGTTTTTACCTATTTTCTAATCTAACACATGCTGCTTATACCAAAACACATGTTACATGGAGTCATTCTATACACATGCAGGTTTATTTTATTTAAAAATAAAACGTGTTTCCCACACCCAGAGCTGCTTACATAGGCACAGTGAACCTCCCAATAGAAACACTGCATTTTGGTACAGGTTTTAACTCTTTACTAACCTTCAAGTCAGCAGCAGTTCAATGCAGAGATCTACAGATCAGTGTCTGACTCCTCATACTTCCTTCTACAAGAGGACTACACATCCCATGATTCCTTCCTTCACAAACTGCCATCATTGATTGCTACATTGTTTTCAAATGTATTAGCTGCCTGTGATTGCCAAAAAAAAATTCTGAATGTTATGCTCATTTTAGCAGGGAGTGTCAACTTATAAAAGCTGTGTCTTGCAAATGCAAGAGATTTAGCAAACATCAGGGTGAGTTTGTAAATGTTTATTTTGATATATTTTTTGGGATATTTTTTTTTTCATACACTACTGATTCTCCTCTATCCGATGCATTCAGAATCCAGAAAACTTAGATATGACTTTAATTAACACATTTATGCTGTCACTATCAGTTATTTATTATGATCATAACAAATATATATATATATATCAGTGAGTATATATTCTGCTACATATGTTTCAGACTCTCTGTATGGGTTGGGAACTAGACTTTGACAAAGCCACATTAGTGGCAAAATGTTCCTAATGCTGTTTTTTCATGCTATATACTTCCTCTTTTGATTCCCCTTAGTAAGAGAAAAAACACTTGTAAGGTTCCATAATCAGGGCATATGGGGAAAGACATAAATATCTCCTGTATTTTACAGCCTATAAGTTTGCCTAGTTATAAACACACGTGTTTGTGTGTATGTTCTTGGGCTTTTGGTCTTTCAGGTGTACATCAACCAGTATTGTTGTTTTTGTCTTTTTTGAGTGGCTTCTTTTGCATTCCAAGTAGATAGTGTTCTCATCTATTGTAGGGTCTCTCTAGGGTCCACCGAGGTCACAGGCCTGCTCTTTCTTGTTATGCCTATTTGAAAAACTTTTGCATAAAAATAAAAAATAACATTTTTGTTTGGAGAAATTGAGGATTTTTTTTGTAAACTTGGAAAATCATATTTGAATTTCACGCTCCTTTTTTACAGTGGTGACATTTTAATATGGCATATAATAAAGACAGTTTTTAGTATTCAAGTGTTTATTTTAGCTATGTAATTTAGAAAATCAAGGGGTGGGAGAGAAAGCGCAAGGATCTCCTGGTGCAGATTACTCCTATGATTTCAAATATGATTTCAAATTCAGCTTGATCTGTTGGTCTCTCACCTGGTGGGACCTCAGAGGTATGAGATATTAACAGAACATGTGTGTTGATACAAACGTGGATCCTCCAGTCACTGTCCTGTTTTTCACGGTTCCCTATGAGCCCTTCTGCTCATCAGTTCTCCATTGTACTATGAGCCAAATGACTAAGTATCTATTCGAGTTACGAATACTTACACAAGGGCAAGGTGTATCTAAGATACCGCGAGGCGGTGCAAAAAGCAAAAAATGAGGACCAGACTACATATACTATAAAAAAGGGGTTTTGTTGTGCAAACTATAAAATGTAAAAAAAAAAATGTAAAAATAAAGGTCAAGCGCTCTTCGCTGTTTTTTATTACAGCTTCATCAGTCTTCCAGGTCATATGAAAGTCAGTTTGGGCTGCGCTCTTGATTCTCGCATTGGTCACTGTCAATCACAGAGGATCTCCTTTACATACAGATGGATAATTAGAGAGACAGTTTTGATCCATGGAAAAATCCGATTGCCAGTATCTGGGGTCAGGAAGGAATTTTTATTTTTTCCTTTGAGATGATTGGCTAAGTCTCACTTGTTTTTTTTTTTCTGTTTGCCTTCCTCTGGATTAATTAATAATTAAAAAAATAAAAATAAAAAAGTAATTAAATAATTGATTAATAATTCATTAACAACTAAATATTTAATAATTAATCCGCATATTGCAGATCAGAGGAGATCTTAAAAGGTTGAACTTGATGGACTGAAACCTTAATTACTATGGGCCTTATTCTATTATCGGCCGCAGCAGTTGCGGGGCCGCAAGCTATTCTGCTATTCTATTCCCCTCCGGCTGGGGATTCCGGCAGGCTTGCGGCCTGCGCCTTGCTATCTCTTACGGCCGCTCGCGCCGGAGGAAAGCCTTTGATCTAAAACGGCCGCAAGGAAATCGGACGTAAAAAATTCCTATTTGCAATTCAATTGCTCCGGGAACCCTCTCTGCAAGGGTAAAAGCGAGCCGCAGCTTACTTGCAGGAAAGAGGTCCCGCTAGCACCAATTAAGCACGAAATATAGCCCAAATAAAGCCATCCTGCACTTTGAGAAGACTATAAAGTGATTTTAGGTGTTAGCAAAAATAGCACAAATTTCCCCTATACTCAAATCCATAAAATATTTTTTTTTTAATATATGCGGCCGGAAAATAAACAGTTAATGTAAACTCGTATTTGGGCTGATGTGCAAGCTTGAGAGGGGGTTACTATTAATCCTCATGTCCCCCAATATGATCCCTAGCATTTACAGAGCTGTACAGTGCTGTCTTGAATTTATTTTTGACTTAAAAAATGTTGGAGCTTACGGCCGGTTCCAAGATATGCGGCCGGCCGTAAGAGGAGATCCTTGCGGGCCGTATAATTGAATTGCGAGGTAACAGAACCCCCGCAAGGAATCGCAGCCTTACGGCCGATTTACAGCCGATAATAGAATGAGGCCCTATGTAACTATGTAACTATGTAACTATGACTGCATCTCTCCATCTTTGCTTCCGTTCCCTTGCTATGCTTCATGCATTCTTTCTTTTCTTCTGCGTTGTCCGCCATTGTAATCTGTAATTGTAAATAAAGGCATTTTAGTTTCAATTGTAATGTTTTCTTATATAGCAAACAATGGCAATCATAACATTACTAATAGTTATATTTTACTTACCTGAAGTATTAATGGATAAAGTTCTTGTCCACTTTGTGATGGTCTTGTAGTTGTGGCCTTTTATTTCTTCCATAACATTAATTCATTAATTAATCGCTAACTGCCATCAATGCAAAACATAAAGAGCTAATCATGTTTTCCTAAAGAACGGCATCATTGCAATATAAATGTCATATCCAAACACAAAGAGCTATGAGCAAACTGTAAAATTATCTGAAAAGGATTTTTATTCCTTGGATTAAATTAATTATTTAATCAATCAATCAATTTATGATATTTAATTGGATTACATTAAAAGGTAAATAGCCAAGCATCTATGTATTTATAAATAAGGTCATTAGAAACATTTTTTATTTTGTTTTGAAATTATTAATTAATAACTGCTTAAGAAATTGAAATACATTAATTAGTTAATCAATAAACTAGTAGTTGGGGGGGAGGGACTAGATATAAGTAATGGGGTAGAAAGTGTAGAAGGTATAAGGGATGAATTAACAACTCATAGGGGAGGAGATGGGGGAGGGGTAGTATAGTCAATAGGGAGGTAGTACTAAGTAATTCAAGTACAGTGGCAGGCACTTCAGAACAACAGACTCATAACATAAGGTGTATGCTTGCTAATGCCAGAAGCTTGCCAGGAAAAATGGGAGAGTTAGAATTATTAGCAATTAATGAAAAATGGGATTTAATAGGCATTACTGAAATGTGGTGGGATGAATCTCATGACTGGACTGGTAATCTGGATGGTTATAACCTATTTAGGAAAGATAGAGGCAATGGTAAACAAGGAGGATGGATTTGTCTGTATGTTAAGCCTGAATTTAAGCCTATAGTCAGAGAATATATTTATGGTGGACCTAGTGATAAAGCTGAATGTTTGTGGGTAGAGTTAAATAGTGGAGCAGCAAATTCCAAAATAATATTAGTAGGAATATGCTATAAACCCCCAAATATAGCTGAAAGTGAGGAAATACAATTATTGTTACAGATTGAAAATGCAGCAAGGCATGGTCAAGTTCTAATAATGGGAGATTTTAATTACCCTGAAATAAACTGGATAAATGAGACTAGGAGTTTATCTAAGGGGAGCAGGTTCTTGAGTACACTGAGGGATCATTATCTGGCCCAAGTTGTACAAGAGCCTACTAGAAATGAAGCTATCTTAGATTTACTCATCACAAATAATATTGATATAGTATCTAATGTTGGAATTGGGCAACCTTTGGGAAACAGTGATCACAACACAGTCTCGTTTGAGATTGAATTAAAAAATTTTTTTTTTAAGGGGCCAACAAAAACTCTTAATTTTAAAAGGGCAGATGTTAACGGTCTAAGGGCAGCAATAGAAAGTATAGACTGGGACAGAGAACTGGCAGGTAAAAACACTGACCACAAGTGGACAACATTTAAATCCTTACTAAATAAACATACACATCGGCATATACCGTGTGGGAATAAAAGTAAAAGGAGTAAATCCCATCCAATGTGGCTTAACAATGATTTAAAGATCAAGATACGGAGTAAAAAACAGGCATTTAAATTATACAAACAAGAGGGGACAGAGAATGCTTTACAGGAATACAAGGAAATCAACACGGCTTGCAAAAGGGCGATTAGACTGGCTAAAATCGAAAATGAAAAATTAATTGCTAAAGAGAGTAAGACTAACCCTAAAATATTTTTTAAGTATATTAGTGGGAAGAAGGCGAGGAAGGAAGCTATAGAAACATTACAATGTGACACAGGCCGTCTGATAATTAGTGACCAAGAAAAGGCAGATGAGCTAAATAGGTTCTTTTCTTCGGTATACACAAGGGAGGTACCAGTGGTTGGGACACAGCAACATAATGGGGCTACACTACCTTTGCCAAATAATTGGTTAACACAGGAAGTAATCAAAAAGAGGTTGGAAAAAATAAATGTTAATAAAGCCCCGGGTCCTGATGGAATACATCCAAGGGTACTAAGGGAACTGGGTTCTGTAATAGCCAAACCATTATATTTAATTTTTCAAGATTCACTCAGCACAGGGTCTCTACCAGATGACTGGAGAAAAGCTGATGTGATACCTATATTTAAAAAGGGCGCAAGAGCAAATCCGGGGAATAATAGACCAGTGAGCCTCACTTCTGTAGTGGGGAAGCTTTTAGAAGGGTTAATAAGGGATAATATACAAGAATATGTCTATTTGAACAGGATTATAAGTAGGAGTCAACATGGATTTGAGGGATAGGTCATGTCAAACAAATCTAATTAGTTTCTATGAGGAGGTTTGTAGGAACCTGGCCCAAGGCAACTCAGTGGATGTAGTCTTTTTGGATTTTGCAAAGGCTTTTGATACAGTGCCACATGTGAGACTATTGTGCAAACTAAGAGATACAGGAGTTGCAGTAAATATCTGCTCATAGATTGAGAGCTGGCTAAAAGACAGGAAGCAAAGGGTTATTGTAAAGGGAACATACTCCTATTGGACTAATGTGGTAAGTGGGGTTTCTCAGGGTTCAGTATTAGGTCCTCTCCTTTTTAACATATTTATTAATGACTTAGCGGTAGGATTGGAGTGTGGTGTCTCCATTTTTGCTGATGACACAAAGTTGTGCAAGGTAATTAAATCAGATAGTGATGTGCTTTCCCTCCAAAGAGATTTACATAAAATTGAGGAATGGGCATCTAAATGGCAGATGAGATTTAATACAAATAAATGTAAAGTTATGCATCTGGGAAGGAAAAATAACCATGCAATGTATAATCTTAATGGAGCAAATCTAGGTGTATCGGATATTGAAAGGGATTTGGGAGTGCTTGTGGACAACCACCTAGGTAACAGTGCTCAAAGCCAAGCAGCAGCTGCAAAGGCAAATAAAATATTAGCATGTATTAAGAAGTGTATAGAAGCCAGGGAAGCAAATATAATTCTGCCACTATACAAATCTCTAGTACGCCCTCATTTGTAATATGGAGTACAATTTTGGTCACCACTTCATAAAAAGGAAATTTTAGAGCTGGAAAAGGTACAGAGGAGGGCAGCAAAACTAATAAGGGGAATGGAGGGGCTAAGTTATGAAAAAAAACTAACCAAATTAAACATAATTTCTCTAGAAAAAAGGCGTCTAAGAGGAGATATAATTGCCTTATATAAATACATCCAGGGTCAGTATGAAGATTTGTCAAGGGAGCTTTTTGTGCCAAGAGGTTTTCAACTGACAAGAGGACATCCCTTGAGGTTAGTAGTAAAAAGATTTCACCTTAAAGAAAGAAAAGGGTTCTTCACAGTAAGGGTGGTCAATCTGTGGAATTCTCTACCAGAGGAGGCGGTGACAGCGTATTCGATAGATAACTTTAAAAGGGGACTGGATTTATTTATAATTAAAAAGGGAATTCAGGGTTATCATGGATAATTAGAGAGGCAGTATTGATCCAGGGAGAAGTCCGGTCGCCGGTATCTGGGATCAGGAGGAAATTGATTCTTTTATTTTTTTATTTTTTTATATACAACTAATTAATTTATAGTTAATCCACATATTACAGATCAGAGGAGATCTTAAAAAGTTGAACTTGATGGACTGAAAGTCTTTTTTCAACCTTAAATACTATGGGCCTCATTCTATTATCGGCCGTAGGAGATGCAGGGACGCAAGGACCGGCCGCAAGCTATTCGCCTATTCTATTCCCTTACGGCCGGGGATTCCGGCAGGCTTGCGGCCGGCGCCTTGCTATCCCTTGCCGCCGCACGCGCCGGAGGAAAGCCTTTGATCTTAAACGGCCGCAAGAGTTTCGGCCGTAAGAAAATCCTGGTTGCTATTCAATTGCTCCGGGAAACCTCTCTGCAAGGCTAAAACCGAGCCGCAGCTTGCTTGCAGAAAAAAGGTCCCGCAGGCACACAATTAAGCACATTTTAAAGCCATAATAAAGCCATCCTGCACTCTTATGAGACTATAAAGTGATTGTAGGTGTTAGCATTAATAGCACAACATTCCCCTACACTTAAATCCGTAAATACATTTTTTTTTTTATTTATGTCACATATCCATGTAAAAAGTCCAGATGGCTTGGAGCACCTCAGACCCGCCCACGCTGCGGCCGGAAAATAAACAGTTAATGTAATCTCGGATTTGGGCTGATGTGCAAGCTTGAGAGGGGGTTGCTATTAATCCTCATGTCCCCCATAATGATCCCTAGCATTTACAGAGCTTTACAGTGCCGTCTTGAATTTATTTTTGCATTTAAAGATTTCTGAGCTTACGGCCGATTGCAAGATATACGGCCGGCTGTAAGGGGATATCCTTGCGGCGCCGTATAATTGAATTGCAAGGTAACGGGAGCCCCGCAAGGAATCGCAGCGTTGCGGCCGATTTACGGCCAATAATAGAATGAGGGCCTATGTAACTATGTAACTATGTAATAACTGTCATCAATGCAAAACAAAAAGACTTAATCATGTTTTCCTAAAGACGGGCATCATTTAATAATTTACCTGTAATGTTGATGTAAATGCAGATGAAATGCTGCAGAGCTCACACTCTGAGAAGTAATACAAATATATAAATATAAATATAAAAATAATGCAGTGTAAAATATACATTATTTTATTCTAATTACTAATTAATAAATTAATGTGCATTTATGTACGTTAATAATGGATTAATTAATCAATGAATAAATGTATTAGAAAGAGCTAAGCATTTATGCATTCTTAAAGTAAGAGCAGTGGAAAATATGAGATTTAGCATACATTTTTTTACTAATAATTATTTATTTATTTTTTACTAATAATTAATTAATTAATTAATACATTAATATACTTTACCTATTTGTAATTAATATCCAGCATTCAATATCCTGAAGAGGTAACAATCTCTTTCGATTTTCCGGCAGCAGAAAATGGACAGTTGCACTGTTCATCACCTGAGGAGCAAACTGCAGTCTATATAGACTGCGTGAGCGAGGCAAAACCATTTGTTTAGGCGGGAAAACCAGATTCGTAATGTTGTTATCTGCAAGTTAGTGTTGTAAAATGGCGGGGATTGTCTAAGTCTTACCAGCCTTGCGAGCGTTTTGCATCCGTCTTAATGGTCTATTTTGAAAATCGCACGTGCCTGGCGGTGAGTTGCGCGCTACGGTCTCATTTTGCCTTGTTTTAATTTTCTTCAGACGCCATTTCTTTGCTCGCTTACCCAATTTCTAATGTTTAAAAAATGCCAAATATGCCTCAAATTAATTTGAAGCCTCACTCGCATGCTCCCTGGCTCTCCCCCTGTGCTCAGTGTGAGTTTTTAAGTTAATTTGAGACATATTTATGTTTTTTTGGTTTGTTTTTCGATTTCCGCTTTACGGCGGTTAAATGAGTATTTTTACAAGGTCGGATTTTCTTTGCCCCCAAGATTCCGAGGTTGGATTTTTTTCTAAGTCCCGCATTCCTCAACTGCTTGCAGCCTAAGTCCCACTTTCCTCAACTGCTTGCAGCCTAATTCCCCCGTGCCTCAACTGCTAGGCTCGCATGAGTGCCTTTGGCGCTCATTTCAGCCTAAATCCTGCGTCCTTCAATGCCTCTTCTGCTCGCCTCGCTTTGCGAAGCTCGCAGGAGTGCCTTCAGTGTTCATTTCAGCCTAAGTCCCACGTGCTTCAATACCTCAACTGCTCACTTTGCGAAGCTCGGAGGGCAACAAGCTCGGAAGGCTTCAATGTCTCAATGGCTCACCTCGCTATGCGAGGTTCGCAAGCGTGATGAAAAATTGCAGTTTGACAACTATTATATGTGATATCTTACTGGTCTTGAGATGGTAGGTGGTGGAATGTACCATTTTCTAGAAGGTAGTAATGGAATATAGAATTTTCTGTATGTGTAATGCCCCCCAAAAAAATCCCCCCCCTCCCAGGAAGGGGAGGGTACAATTTGTTTTTTCACTTCCTGAACCCCCTCCAATCTCAACTCAGTACATATATAAATATATATTAAATATATAGGAAAAATAAATATATAAATATGTGGGTCTGTGTCCTTCTCTCTTTCTCTCTTGGTCCGAGGGGGCTGCAGATGCCAGCAAGGACCAAGGCTGAGGGAGGCTGCAGAGGTCTGCAAAGGGCCACAAGTGGTCCACGGGGGCCATAAGGAGATGCAGGCGGCACAGTGGGGGGGGCACAGTGGGCGATAAGGGGCGGCAGGGAACCCACGGGAGGTCCACAGGGCCATAAGGTGCTGTGGGGGCCACAGGGCCTGATGGGGACCTGTGGGGGGCTACAGTGAGCCTTAAGGGCTGCAGGGAAGGCAGAGGAGGCCCACGGCGGCCATGAAGGACTGTGGCCCCTGGGCCATGTAGGATCTCTGGGCCATAAGGGGCTGCAGGGGCCCATTGGGTCATCATGGGGCAAAGGGGCCCTCTGGAGTCTGAAACGGGCCACAGTAGATGTCAAAGGGCTGCAGTGGCCCCACATGGAAGCCAGATAGGGTATGTGGGGGCCACAGGGGAACTGTGCGAGGTCCGTGGGGGCCCCTCAGAGGTCAGGTGCCTCGGTACCTTGCACCATCTGCACTGGCAGTAGCTCTGCCTATTGTTCTGTGACTCAACAGGCTACATCTATGTGCTTCTTGAATGTCTCCCACACTGGCAATTTCTTCAGTCAAATAACATTTCAAAATGCCATACCACAGTGGTCATACATGGATGCCCTTTAGTTACAATGTGTATACTTTCCCTTAGCAAACAAGTAATTTATTTGGGGTTGCTGTGCCATTTATATGAAAATGCGTCCCAAATCTGTGTTTCTTCACTTAACTTTTCTTCCTCTCTTTTAATTTATTCCCTCAATTGCTCCCCTGATATTCATCCTTGGATGACTTCTAGACACAGCACATAAAGTTCAACATAAAGGTTAACCTTTTAGAGGAATGGTAGTACACATGTTACATATAAAGCTATTCTAAGGATTTATCAAACCAATTTAGAATTAATTAGTAGCCTACATGTGTCAAATATATTTTACTATGTAACATTTCTAAAACTGATCTATTACTGATTACTACTTCTATGATATCCTGAACAACAAAAAATCTCACAGTTGACTAAGAAGCTAGGTTTTGCAATTGTATAAGCTCCTTAAGGAGAAGTTAATATATGCAACACGTGACAAAGCTGATAATATCCATCATGTGATAATATCATCAAATCTCTTGCTAAACTCCACCTTTAAATTTCCTTTCTCTATGCATCATCACTGGCAACCAATCCATTTTTGCACTGCTTATGCTTAGAAAAAGTGAATCAAGAAGTGACAATAACAAGTTTAAAAGATTAATATTAATTTATTTGTTTAAAAGCAACAAACCTAATCAACCGATTTAAGTACACTTTATTTAAATGTCCTAGTAAACTATTATTATCCTTTATTTATCCTTTATTTATAAAGTACCAGCCTATTCTGTAGCGCTAGGTACAGGGATTACAGTGAATACATCAGACAACATGACAAAGTTTACATATTATTACATAAGGTGTAGAGGGTCCTTCATCCATAAGAACTTACAATTTAAAGGTAGTGATGTTACAGACAAATTGGAAGGGATTGCTTTTTTGATGGTTCAGTGTGCAGCAGGTTCCAAACAGAGAAGTCATTTGTTTTTTTGGGATGGCTAAAATTAGGGAACAAGTTGGTTGGTTTCCCTGAATGGTTACTTTTTCAGGAAGTGTTTGAAACTGAGGTATAGGGAAGAATTGGACAGAGCAGAGAATGGCACAGGGTAGTGGCAGCACAAGAAATGCCTTGAGAAAAGTGTGTGAAGATGAAGTTGGGTGAAGAGAGATGTACATCAAGGGCAGAATAGTTAAGACAGCATCTGGAGAATAAGTTTGATATGTAGGAGGTGCAGTGTTGTTAAGGGTTTTGAGGGTGAGTGTAACATTTTTAAACTTAATTATAGCAGTTATGGAAAGTCATTGAAGGCATTGGCGTGGATCATTAAGTCTGTAAAACTAAAAAACTAAAACCTCTAACATCCTTGATCTAAATAGGGCTGAGAATGGACTGATATCTACTAATATAAAACGAATACACTATATTAAAGTGGTCATTTTCCATATACTATATGTATATTTTTTAAGTATCTCGTAAAATTTGAATGTAAGGATTGAAAGAATTTAATGAAATGGAATTAAATACTATTAAGTTTGTTCTTTTTCTCTAATATTTCTCTGCTAAAATTCAAAGGAAAAATCGAGTTCTCTGGAAATTGTTTTTAAACCATTTTAGCAGGATTTCCAAGCAAACATAATAACAACTTCAAAAAGTCTTTGAGTGATTTTTTTAGAAAACAATGAACCAGTAAGGCCGTAAGTCAATTTGCTACTCAATTGGCGTCTTTTTGCAGGCTCCAAGTGGTTTTACGGTTTAGGCTTTGAAATCTCTGCGGTTGTTTAACCCGAAACTTCAGCCTCCTGAAGCTTTTGATATTTCACGGCCGCAAGAGTTCTGATCGCTAAAATTGCAAATCGCTATTCAATTGCAAAAATCGCTCAAGACCGCACCCGCAGTCAAGCCCAAAAACGGCAAATGGCGGCCCAAAGCTTACAGGTGCCAAAAAGGACCTGCAAAAGGTTTACAGACTAGTTTGGAACACAATAAAAACACACCAATTGACTTTAAAATATGGCCATAGCAATGGAAGGTATTAGAATTACTTGCACAACAACTCCCAACTATCAAATAATTAAAAAATACAATGTTATTTTTCTCATAGGTTATAATGGTCATGTATATGCCAATATGAAAAGTCATGCTGCAAGATGCCGAAATATATTAAAAACACACTCCCTCATTAATTGCAACATAAATACATGAAAATGGCTGCCACATTAACCCTTTCATACTCAGAGTCTCTAATGTGGACCCTAAAAATATAAAAATCATCTCATATACATCTCACTCATCACATCCACATTGGAAAACAAAAAGTTGCCAAATTACACCGCCACATGGCATATATCAAGTACCAGAGGAACATTTTATTTATGGTTGCTCAGTCTCTGTTGTGTCTGACTCTCTGTGACCCTATGGACTGCAGCACACTTACTGATGTCTCTGTCAGTGCTTATCCCCAAGGTTTGCATGCCAGAGATACTCGAGTGGGTTAACAGTTCCTTCTCTAGTAGACTGTGATTTTTCTGACCTGTCTGCTATGACCTGCCCACCTACAGTGGCCCAACATGGTATAGCTCACAGCTTCATTCAGGTACACACGCCCCTTTACCACCACCACTTAGCAATCCAGAAGGGGCCCAGGGAAACATACAGCACACTAATCTACTCTAAACCATTAGGCAGGACCGCAGAAAAACATGGAGTCTGTGCAGAGGCACGTGGAACAACAGCCAACTCACCTCCATCTATGCTATACCATTCTGGAAAGTCTCACGCCATTGCTGGTGGCCATATTCCAAGATGTATACCCATTATCATTTGGTGATCTACCATTAAGTGTTTTGCTATCAATCAATTCACATCATCACGTGTCATATTGTTATCAGGCCTTCAGGGGAAAGTTGATACTCCACAGTATCACAAATTGGACTTTGAATGTGTATTAACCCTTTATTATTATATATGACTAGCGACTTGCCCGTCAAAAATGACAGCAATAAAAATTGAAGCCTAGCAATGCTGTTTGCCACATAATTGGAGCCTCTCCCCCGCTACTTTATTGGCCTGGTGATGAGTGCCTTCAGCACTCATTGCTCCCTCCCTCCCTCTACCTCTCCCACCCTCTACTTTACTGGCCTTGCGATGAGCGCTTTTGGCGCTCATTGTGAGTCTCCCCTTTGTCTATTTCCTCCCTTATGTATGTTATCCCCCCTCCTCTCCCTCCCTTGTGTCTCCTTTCCCCCTCCTCTCCCTCCCTTGTGTCTCCTTCCCCCTGTGATTTACCACCCTCTCCCTCCTGTGTCTCTTACCCCCTCCCCTGTGTCTCTTTCCCCTTCCCCTGTGTCTCTTCCCCCCTTTCCATCTCCTGTGTCTCTACCCAACTTCCCTTCTTCCCTTTGTCTCTTTAGCCCCTGTCCCCCCTTCCCCATGTGTCTGTTCCCGCCCTCCCTCGTGTCTCTTCCCCCCATTTTCCTCCCCATTTACCTTCCCTGTGTCTTTCCCCCTCCCCTGTGTATCTTCCCCCTCCTTTCCCTCCCATGTCTCTTCCCCCCACCTCTCCCTCCCCTGTGACTCTTTCCCTCCTGTGTCTCTTCCCCAGCCTTTCCCTCCTTTGTGTCTGTTCCCCACTCGCCTGTGTCTCTTTCCCCCTCTCCTGTGTCTCTTTCCACCTTTCCTGTGTCTCTTTCCCCCCTCTCCCTCCCCTGTGTCACTTTCCCTCTCCCCTGTTTCTATTTCCCCCTCCCCTGTGTCTCATTCCCCATCTCCTTGCTCTGTGTCTCTTCCCCGTCCCCTGTGTCATTTTCCTCCTTGCCCCAACTGTGTCTTTTATCCCACCTCCCTGGTGTCACTTCCCCCCCATTTTCCTGCACCGTGTATTTGCCCCTCCCCTGTGTCTCTTCCCCCTCCTCTCCCTCCCCGTGTCTCTTCCCCCTCCTCTCACTCCCCTGTGTCTTTTTCCCTCCTGTGTCTCTTCCCCATCTCTTCCTCACCACTCAATGTGCATGCATAAATATCGCTGCGCAATGCGCATGCACTGCTAAGGCCGCGCAATGCGCATGTGCATCCCTATGCGGCGCCGTGTGCATGTGTGAGCCCCGACACAGTGTGCATGCGCAGTTAATGCCGTGCAACACGCATATGCGGGGGTTTGCAAATAGATTGTTTGTCAAACTGCAATTTGTCGCAAAGTGTGACAACAAATCGCAGTTTGACAGTTATAACATGTGATATATATTATTATATGGTATCTCATGATGTTATCACTATTATTATTCTTATTATTGTTATTATATGTATTAACCCGTTGCATAGTAACTAAGGCTCATTACTTTACTGATATCGGATGTGTGGATATCCCAAAACCCCAACAATTGAAAACACACTGAAACAGTGAGAATGGTATAACAAACCATTATTTCATACACAGAGCACAAGCAGAAATGTACAAGACTGTGCATTAATATCATGGGTGCGGTGTGGGCGAATCCCGGGAGAGCAAGAGGCTATTGATGGGGAAAAGGGGGTAATGTCATAGTCTAGAATAAGCATGATGCCAGGGTTACATGTGGTCAATAGCCCAATGCAACTGGAATGTTTCCAAAATCTGTAACTGTAACTGTAACAATATACCAACTCACCTGAATCTCATCTGCAAGCATTACTAACCATTAGCTAGTTCTCAGGAAAACTCACTGACCATGACCATTAATAATACTGTGTCATCTCACAATAAATGCTTAGCTGTAACCAGCGTCAGTGGTCAAGGTGTACTAACACCTTCGCAATATGATCTTGTTCATCAACATGCATCACGTCCATCATCTATACAGGTGTTAGCACATGTCAAAGGATACTCATAGTTAGATAGTTACATAGTTATATAGTATTTGAGGTTGAGTAAAGACTGTTAGTCCATCAAGTTCAACCTTTTTAGATCTATTCTGATCCTTTTAATATGTGGCCTATTTGTAATAATTGTTAATTGATCCAAAGGAAGGCAAACAGAAAAAAAAACATTGAAACTTTGCCAATTGTATCATAAGGGGAAAAAAAGCAAAATTCCTTCCTGACGCCAGAGACTGAAGATCAAATTTCTCCCTGGATAAATATTCCTTTGCTAGTTATCTAGGATAACCTTGAATGCCCTCTTTTAAAGTTATCTATCGCTGTCACCACCTCCTTTGGTATAGAATTTCACAGTTTAACCACTCTAACTGTGAAGAACTCTTTTCATTCTTTAAGGTGAAATCTTTTTTCCTCTAACCTCAAGGGATGTCCTCTTGTCAGTTAAAAATCTCTTGGTACAAAAAGTTCACTTGGCAAAGCCTTTTATTGACCCTGGATGTATTTATGTATTTATTTGTATAATTTTAATTTGGTTAGTCTTTCTTCATAGCTTAGCCCCTCCGTTCCCCTTTTTAGTTTTGTTGCTCTTCTCTGTGCTTTTTCCAGCTCTAAAAAGTCCTTTTTATGAAGTTGTTCCCAAAATTGTACTCCATATTCCAAATGAGGGCATATTAGGGATTTGTACAGTGACAGAATTATATTTGCTTCCCTTGCTTCTATACCCTTCTTAATACATGCTAATTTTTTACTTGCCTTTGCCGCTGCTGCTTGGCATTGAGCACTGCTACCTAGGTGGTTGTTAATGTGGTTATTTCCACATGGTACATGCCGATGTGTATGTATATTTTGTAAGGATTTGACTCATGATATCAGCAATAGGGGAAAATACTCATTAATACTGA
The DNA here is from genome assembly GCA_027410445.1 of Discoglossus pictus. NCBI lineage: Eukaryota > Metazoa > Chordata > Amphibia > Anura > Alytidae > Discoglossus > Discoglossus pictus. The sequence continues at coordinate 257,440,679 of CM050167.1, read as the reverse complement.
TAGGACACAAAGATCAGCAGCGAGATCTGTTCTCAGACTAATATTGAGGTCAGGATTACATGCTTCACTAGTCCATATATTAATGCTGACTATCATCATCATTAACATGCCATTGTGAGATTGGCAAGTCCTCCGCCATAGAGGTATTAGTCTACATTTAAGCTAAAAACAAACATGTCTTGGATATCTGGCTATATAATAGCTTTAGAATTGTTGGAGCTACATGTTGGGGGGGGGGGGGGGGGCTGTCATTGAAGAATATTCTACCTGATAATCTTAAACCTCATACATTTCGTTCACAATGCTTGCCCTTAGTGAGGTGTTGAAATACGCTCTGGTCCACACCCATCCTGAGCATCCCGGCCAGGTGTGATTCAGTCATTATGTGGTGCCTCCTTCCTATTGCGCATAGACAGGCTGCGCATGACCTCCACATGATTGGCGGAGAAGCTGGCCTGGATCCCACTGAGCCACTCCATCTGCTGGCGCATGATGGCCAGCATCTCCGCCTGCGCAGCCTGGCTTGGTGGTGGGGATGGAGGTCCCTGGGCCGTGGCCTGGTGAGAAGGTGGCCCGGTGGGGAGGGTCTGGAGCCCAGCTGGAGCCTCGCTCCATCGGGTTGGTGGTGTCATTGCTGGGCTTGATGTTGGTGGCCAGTCACCGGCACTGCTTAGGGGAGGAGGAGATGGGGTCAAGCCCCACTGGTACCTCCAGTAGGAGAGCCCTGGTGATAAGCTTAGTATCTGGAGGAGGTGGTCAGTGGGGTCAAATTGTGGCAGTGTGACCAATGGTCCTGCTGGTGACCACACTAGCCAGATGATATCCTCCTATTCCAAACCAGGGCTCTCAGCTCCTCTTCTTTCCTCCTCCCCCTGTATCGGTTCCTGATGGGCGGGGGCTAACTGCTCAACTTCCTGCTCCGATGGGGCAGATGCCCCTGCCTTTGGCTCATCACTAGACCCAGACCTCCTTTATGCTGAAGTAGAAAAAAGAAAGTATATGTTGTTAGTATGATAAATAATACATTGTGTTTTGTTTGTTCCAAACTACAGTGCCTTGCAAAAGTATTCACCCCCCTTGAATTTTTACCTAATTTTTTACATTACAGCCTTAAATTCAATGTTTTGTTAATCGGAATTTTGATGGATCACCCCTTTGTTATGAAGCCAATAAAAAGCTCTTTTGCAACCAATTACCTTCAGAAGTCACATAATTAGTGAAATGAGTGTGCAATCTAAGTGTCACATGATCTGTCATTACATATACACAGCTTTTTTGAAAGGCCCCAGAGGCTGCAGCACCTAAGCAAGAGGCACCACTAATCAAAACCGAAGTCAGGGTTAGGTTATAAAAAAATATCCAAATTTTTGATGACCCCCTGGAGCACCATAAAATCTATCTATCCTAACCAAATGGCACAACAGCAAACCTGCCAGGGGACGGCCGCACACCAAAACTCACGGACCAGGGAAGGAGGGCATTAATCAGAGAGGCAGCACTGAGACCTAAGATAACCCTGGAGGAGCTGCAGAGTTCCCCAGCAGAGACTGGAGTATCTGTACATAGGATAACAATAATCCGTATGCTCCATAGAGTTGGGCTTCATGTCAGATTGTCCGGAAGAAAGTCATTAGTTTCAGCAACAACAAAAAAATGGCACGTATTGAGTTCGCGAAAAGGCATGTGGGAGACTCCCAAAATATATGGAGGAAGGTGCTCTAGTCTGATGAGACTAAAATTTAAGTTTTTGGCCATCAAAGAAAATGCTATGTCTGGTGCAAACCCAGCACATCACCCAAAGACCACCATCCCCACAGTGAAACATGGTGGTGGCAGCATCATGCTGTTGGGATGTTTTTCATAGGCCGGGATTGAGAAACTGGTCAGAGTTGAGGGAAAGATTGATGGTGCTAAATACAGTGATATTCTTTAGCAAAATCTGTACCACTCTGTGCGTGATTTGAGGCTAGGATGGAGGTTCAGCTTCCAGCAGGACAATAACCCCAAACACACTGCTAAAGCAACACTTGAGTGGCTTAAGGGTAAACATGTAAATGTGTTGGAATGGCTTAGTCAAAGCCCAGACCTCAATCCAATAGAAAATCTGTGGTCAGACTTAAAGATTGCTGTTCACAAGCCAAACCATCCAACTTGAAGGAGCTGGAGCAGTTTTGCAAGGAGCAATGGGCAAAAATCCCAGTGGTAAGATGTGGCAAGCTCTAATTGACTTATCCAAATCGACCTGGAGCTGTGATTGCCGCAAAAGGTGGCTCTACAAAGAATTGACTTTAGGGGGGTGAATAGTTATGCACATTAACTTTTTCTGTTATTTTGTACTATTTGTTGTTTGCTTTACAATAAAAAACAAAAAATATCAGGGGGGGGGTGATTACTTTTGCAAGGCACTGTAATTGTGGGCCCTGTGCTTGTTTTTAGTCTCTTGCCCTCCCTACTGTGGAGGGATCCTGAGCTCCCTCATCTGTCCCTGAGGTCCGGCCCTCCCTCAGCTTCCACCCCCCTGGGATCAGTCCCTTCCCCCTCTGTCCCTGGCATAGATGTGCCTCTTGCTAGGGCCACCCTGCCATCACCCAGTTCCTCGTCTCCGCTCTCCTCCTCTCCTTCACTCTCCACCACAACTCCACCAGTCTCCTCCTCAGCCATCCCCTACACCTCTCCCTCACCTGCATCTCCCCCCTCTCCCTCCCCTGTGTCTCTCCCCCTCTCACTCCTCTGTGTCTTTCCCCCTCTCCCTCCCCTGTGTCTCTCTTCCCCCTCCCACCCCTTTATCTCCATCCTCCCTCCACTGTGTCTTCTTCCCTCCCTCACCTGTGTCTCTTACCCCCCTCTCCCTCTCCTGTGTCTCTTCCCCCCTCTTCCATGTCTCTTCCCCCCAACCTGCCTTGTGTTTCTTCCCCCTCCTCCCCCCTTTTCACCCCTCAACTTCACCTGTGTCTGTTTCCCCTCTCTCCCTTCCCCTGTATATCTTCTCCCCTCTCCCTCCCCTGTGTCTCTTTCACCCCTTTCCCTCCCATGTGTCTCTTCCCCCTCTCCCTCTCCTGTGTCTCTTTCACCCCTCTCCCTCCCCTGTGTCTCTCAACCCCCCTGTGTCTCTAACCCTGCCTCCCCTGTGTCTCACCCCTCTACCTCCCATGTGCCTTTCCCCTTTCCCTCCCCTGTGTCTATCCCCCCTCCGCCTCCCCTGTGTCTCTCCCCCGCCTCTCTCCCTGTGTCTCTTTCCCCTCTCTCTCCCTTGTGTGTCTTCCCCCTTCCTCCCCTGAGTCTCTTTCCCCTTTCTCCCTCTCCTGTTTCTCATTCCCCGTCCCCCTACCCTGTGTCCTTCCCCCTCCCTCCCCTGTTTCTCTCCCCATATCCTTCCCCTGTGTCTTGTTCACCCTCCCTCCCTTGTGTGTCTCCCCCCTCCCCTGTGTCTCCCCCCTCCCCTGTGTCTCCTTTCTCCTCCCTCCCCATGTGTCTCCTTCTCCCTCTCCCTTCCCTGTGTTTCCTTCCCCACTTCACTGTGTCTCTTCCCCCTTCCCTCGTGTCTCTTTCCCCTTCTCCCTCACCTGTGTATCTTTCCCCTCTCTCCCTTCCCTGTGTCTTTTTCCCCACTCTCCCTTCCCCTGTGTCTCACCCCCCTCTCGCTCCCCCGTGTCTCTTTCTCCCCTCCCCTTCCCCTTTGTCTCTTTCCCCCCTCTCCCTTCCCCTGTGTCTCTTCAGTAGTGGTTCAGTGGAGGAGTCCCACCCATCCTGCAATGTAGGTCTGATGTCATTCCGGCAGACAGGACGTGCTGGCAGTGGTGGGACTCCACTGAACCACCACTGAAACTGCATGTAGGGGGAGGCAGAGGGAGCATCTGGGGAGGCAGAGGGAGCATCTGGGGGGCAGAGGGAGGTATCAGACATAGAGGAGGCAGAGGGGGGGAGGTATGAGAAGAAGGGAAGCGTGAGGGGGGAGGTATCAGACACAGGGTCTCATTGCAGCCCCTGGGACTCACACCGGCGGCGGGGGGGGGGGGTTGATGTGGCCTTCTGTGGGGCAGGGGGAGCCTACAGAGCTCATTGCAGCATGGGCAAGCGCCAGTTGTCGTCCCGCAACTGCGAGCCCCGCAAAGTATGACGACAACTTGCAGTACCACAACTATATATGTGATCTGTAAATATGTGTAATCAAGGAATAAGTGTAAATGTGTAAATAGATGAATAGAAATAAAGAAAAATGCACTATATTGCTCTCAGAACTCGCCTACTCTCTCACTCAAAAATCTCCAACTCCGGGACCTGCGTGCTACTTCGGAAGAAAATGCAACACAGTCAATGCATGGGCATGTGGAAACCAACTTTATAATCTCTCCCTGTCACTCATCTGTGGCTAGACCGCTTTCTATTGGTTTAGAGGCCTGTGTCGCACTCCGTTATACCGTGATTGGATCATAATAGCGGATCACCTCTCGGCCAGCCCATGGGAGGGGTTTACGGGCTTGAGGTCTTGGCCCGTAACTTGTTCCCTTGCTAAATTGAAAATTGCCGGAATCGGAGATGACCTCAAGCCCGTAACAGGCCCACAGACATATGGCCTGTATACAGCAAGATGCAGGCTGGAATTTAATCGGGCTTAATGTTTCAGAAAAAATATGTTTTGTCCATTTCTTTCTTTCCCTAGCTCAATCAAAAACACAGATTGTAAAGATGTATGCACTATGGCTGTTTTATAGAAAATAACACATCAAAAAATCCTTATAGAAGGAAAACAGTTTTTTAGTCAATTTCCCATATCATATCATTCTATATTCCATGGGGTATAATATTGCATTGAATATAATTGTCAATAGGAATATAGGTTTTGTGTTATGAGTTTCCAATGCTGCCATGCTTACATTAGATAAATCACAACAAAAAAAAGATGATAACTGAGATGACGTATGAGGTGCATGCTCACCTCTCTCCTACACGACCCTTGTAATGTAAAGTTCTGCATATGAATTATTTTTGTTAATTGGAGGCATTGATGTATGCAATGTGACCTACAGAATGTGCAGAATGGTGTGAGTGTGTCCTTTTGGGTAATGTCACCTACAGGCCAACTATTTGAAGCTAGGAGACGCCACATAAGAAGTTTGCTAGCCCACCTTTTAGCAGTTTCGGAAGCTCTGTTCCTGATTATGATTCCTGTTCTTTGATGTATGTTGGATCTTAACTATTGTTTGCTGTATTCATTTTTTTGATTATTCATGTATGAAAATGTGGTCCATCTGTTGTGTCACATTTTAGTTTTGGTCTTAAAAAACATTGTTTCTCCCCATCCCTACCTAAACTTAAAAGTTGTGCTCACTGGTAGAAATAGACACCTGACTCAAGAGGAAGGCTTTCTGCCATACTAGTTATGGTGCTGTTATTTAGTCATTCAGTAAGGTCTGACTCTCCATGACCCTATGGACCTCAGCACACCAATTACATCTGTCAGTCACTGCCCCTCCTTGCTCCATCAAATTAATGTTTATTGCTTCAGTGACCTCATCTATCCATCTCCTCCTCTATCGTCCCCATATTTTTGTGCCTTCTATTTTTCCCAGCATCAGAGTCTTTTCTAGGGAATCCTGCTGTCTTATGATATGGTCAAATATTTTAGCTTCATCCACATGATCATACCTTCTAGTGAACAGTTTTTCTTGATTTCCTGATGTACTGATTTATTGGATCTTCTTGCAGTCCAAGGAACTCTAAGTAGTATTCATCAACACCAGTTCAAAGGCCTCAATTCTCCGGTGCTCAGCCTTCTTTATGGTCCATCTCTGACATCTGTATGTCATTACTGGGAATACCATAGTTCTAACTATGCAGACCTTTGTTGATAGTTTAACATCTTTTCTTTTTCCAAGCTTGTCCAAGCTTTCCATAGCTTTCTTCACTAGAAGCAAACATCTTTTAATTTCATGGCTACAGTCATCATCTGAAGGTATCTTGGATGCCAGGAAAAAAAAAACAGTAACTGCCTCAACTTCTTCCACATCTATTTGCCAGGAACGGAGATTGCCATTTGCCATGATCTTTGTATTTTTAACATTGAGCAGCAGGCCAGCTTTTGCACTCTTCTTTTACCGTCATCCAAAGGTCCTTTAGTTCCTCCTCACTTTCAGCCATCAAAGTAGTATCATCAGTGTGTCTGAGGTTGTTGATATTTCTTACAGCAATAATGATTCCATCTTTAGATACATCCAGTCTGGCCTTATGCATGATGTATTCTGTATATAAATTGAATACATAAAGTGACAATATGCAACCTTGTCCCACAGGTTTTCCAATCCTTAGGCCATTTTGTTGTCCCATGTTTGGCTCTGACAGTGGCTTCTTGGTCCATATACAGATTCTTCAGGAAGATGAGATGATGTTGTACTTCCATCTATTTAAGAACATACCACATTCTGTTGTGATCCCCACAGTCAAAGGCTTTAGAATAGTCTATGAAGCAGAAGTAAATGTTTTTCTTTATTAAACATCATGTGATGGATCAGAACACAATAGTCTAAGTTGCTGAAATGAAATGAGAAAAATATATACATAAAACTATTTTTTAGAAATAGAAAACAGAAAATTGGCATGTGCGTATATATTCACCCCCTTTGTTATGAAGCCCATAAAAAGCTCTGGTGCAACCAATTACCTTCAGAAGTCACATAATTAGTGAAATGATGTCCACCAGTGTGCAATCTAAGTGTCACATGATCTGTCATTACATATACACACCCCCAGAGGCTGCTACACCTAAGCAAGAGGTACCACTAACCAAACACTGCCATAAAGACCAAGGAACTCTCCAAACAAGTAAGGGAACATGTTATTGAGAAGTACAAGTCAGGGTTAGGTTATAATAAAAAATCCAAATATTTGATGATCCCCAGGAGCACCATCAAATCTATCATAACCAAATGGAAACAACATGGCACAACAGCAAACCTGCCAAGAGGCGGCCGCCCACCAAAACTCACGGACCAGGCAAGGAGGGCATTAATCAGAAAGGCAGCACAGAGACCTAAGGTAACCCTGGAGGAGCTGCAGAGTCCCACAGAAGAGACTGGAGTATCTGTACATAGGATGACAATAAGCTGTATGCTCCATAGAGTTGGGCTTTATGGCAGAGTGGCCAGAAGAAACCATTACTTTCAGCAAAAAACAAAATGGCATGTTTTGAGTTTGCAAAAAGGCATGTGGAAGACTCCCAAAATGTATGGAGGAAGGTGCTCTGGTCTGATGAGACAAAAATTTAAGTTTTCGTCCTTTATAGAAAACGCTATGTCTGGCGCAAACCCAACACATCACATCACCCAAAGAACACCATCCCCACAGTGAAACATGATGGTGGCAGCATCATGCTGTGGGGAAACTGGTCAGAGTTGAGGGAAAGATGGATGGTGCTAAATACAGGAATATTCTTGAGCAAAACCTGTACCACTCTGTGCATGATTTAAGGCTAGAACAGAGGTTCACCTTCCAGCAGAACAATGGCCCCAAACAAACTGCTAAAGCAACACTTGAGTGGTTTAAGGGGAAACATGTAAATTTGTTGGAATGGCCTAGTCAAAGCCCAGACCTCAATCCAATAGAAAATCTGTGGTCACACTTAAAGATTGCTGTTCCCAAGTGCAAACCATCCAATTTGAGGGAGCTCGAGCAGTTTTGCAAGGGGGAATGGGCAAATATCCCAGTGGTAAGATGTGGCAAGATCATAGAGACTTATCCAAAGCGACTTGGAGCTGTGATTGCCGCAAAAGTTGGCTCTACAAAGTATTGACTTTAGGGGGTGAATAGTTATGCACATTGACTTTTTCGGTTATTGTGTCCTATTTGTTGTTTGCTACACAATAAAAAAAAACATCTGCAAAGTTGTGGGCATGTTCTGTAAATTAAATGATACAAATCCTCAAACAATCCTTGTTAATTCCAGGTTGTGAGGCAACAAAACACAAAAAATGCCGAGGGGGGTGTATACCTTTGCAAGGCACTGTATGTAAGCTCTTTAAGGAGCAGTTGGTATATGTTAATAATATAAGAAATCATTTATTCTAACCAATGACCTTGGTTTTGCTCTATGGTAAAATAAAGGTGACGGTTTGCTGGGAGATAGAAACAGCGTCATATGCAGCCAGGCTGGAAGTTATCCTGTGTGAGCTGCCTTTGTCAGAGCATAGTAGGATGAACCACCTAGTTATGTAGACCAGCAGGAACACACTCTGAGGAATTGGAACAATTGGGAAAAGACAATATAGCAGCCCCCTTGGGGAGGGTAAGGGGACATTACACTAGTAATAATTTATAATTGTATATTGTTAGTGTAATCGGGTTTTCATTTTAGTTTATTCAATATAATATTAAAGAGCCATGACTTCTTACCACTAAAGTGAATCTTTTAAGCCTTTAATTTATTTACTGTTAGATGCCAATGTTATGTGATGGTAGCTGCTATTTTTGTGTGTTTTTTTCTTCTACAAGTGGGTATTAGGTTGACAATATTAAACATTATTTTTGCTCAGTATTCTTCACAATACAAAAACACTCCAGGTTAACACGTTGGTGCAATTTCACAAAACTGTATCATAACTATAACTTTAAAGAATGTAGTATATCAGATATTATAAGTTTTCTTTTAAAACTTAACTTTTATTATATTATCTAAAACCATGTATCATTTGATACATAAATTATTTGAACAGAAAGGATTAATAATTAACACTAAAATTAATTGATGACTTGTCTTGTTTAAATTGCTTACCGATTTGCACTGAAATTGTCAACTAAAAAAATTACTTATATTAGTAAAAAAGGATTAAAAGTGAAAACAAAAATATTTCACTCTTCTTTTGCTACGTTGTATCCCAAGTAGCTATGTTACCCTGAGCTGCTGAGTGCCTGACACAATTCATATGCGCCTATTCACTATTACAATATATAGTTTACAACAGAAACAAATATTATTGCCATTATCTGCCTATGATTCCTCATCTCATGCATCCACTTCCCCTGATTTGATGGTAATGCAATGAAATTAAAAAGGAAGCGAATCAGAGCAGAACTCAAAAATCTGATTATACAATCAATATGGTTGACCATAAAAAATATCAATGTACCATAAATGTTAAGAGGTTTATCTTCTAAGAATGCTTATGCAGACATGGAAGTCATTATTTTTAACTTGTATTTAAGTCCACAAATACTTCACTAGTATTTACAGAAATAGTCCCATGTGGTTTGATGATATTTAATATTGTTACAATCAATTTAGCATGAAGTACAGTGATGTGGAGAAGAAATTAGGTTGCGATTTTAGACATGTCTGACATAAATCTAACTTAGGGACTAAGTAGAAATTAACTAAACAGGCTTTAGGACCAGGACAAAAGGAGAAGAGGGAAATTAGATCTTGGTGAGAAACAAATGCTAATCCACCCAGAGTTCCTGTTCGCAAATTTATGTTTGCCTTAACCACAATTTACCTGTTGAATATGGCAATAGAGAAGAAGCGCCTCATTTACAAGTGGATATACTATAATGGATTAAAATAATTAGTTATCTGTATTAAAATATGATAGGGAATGCTGATTGATGTATGCTGATAGCGTCTATTTATAAGTAATGAAAGCAAGGCCAGATTACTGATGAAGCAATGTAGGCAGCTGCCTATGGGCGCATTAGAAACAGGGATACCTTATCTAGAATAATAATGTAATGCTTCTTTAAAGTTTGTTTAATTTATCTTGCTCTTTGCTGGCTAAAGAGGCAATAATTGTTTGAATAGAATACAATGGTTACTCTTTTATAAAGCCCTCGCAAAAGCAATCTGCTGAATTAATTCTAAATTACAGAGCCTACCACTTAGTTCCTGCTCCTGTTATTATTGATCTGCATTTTTGCTAGACAGGCTCCTGTTCCCTCTCTCACTTATTCTTATTTACCCCCTTCTCTTCCTCTCTGTATGGTATGAGCTACGCGGTTATGTAGCAAGCTTGTTGGATTCTGTGTTTCTCCCCAGAAGATTAATTAGGGGCACACCAAAGAAAGCAAGTGAAATAGCAGCTATGAGGAAGAGGGACTAAAAATGGAAGCACACAGAGGTAAAAAATCTATTTGAGCATGGGGTGATTAAATATGTAATGGAGAGTGATAGGGTTTGCGTAAATGGAAGGAAGGGTTGTGTGAAAGCAGAAAAAGGAGAGATTAAAATGTAACATGGAGATGAACAAACAGTGGAAGAGTAATAAAACTATGGAGAGCGTGAGAAGAAATAGATGGCATTGCTTGATGTCTGTGGCAGGTAATAGCTTAATTCAGCAGGAGTAGAACATATACAGCCTTATTAAATGGCGAGTCGGTAAATTTAAAAGGGCTCTATTTAAGCACATAGCATATTTTTTTTTACAGAAGTTTTTAGTTAGTAAACTTCTATCCAACAGCAAGGTCTTCACTAACTAAAAACTTCTGTAAATAAAATATGCTGTGTGCTTAAATAGAGCCCTTTCAAATTTACCGAATCGCAATTTAATAAGGCTGATAGCTTCTGCTCTGTCTACTTAAAAAGTGTTTCTTAATTAGTCCTTAACTTAGCATTATGCTTATTCCAAGCATGCTTGAATTCCTTAACAGTGTTTGTCCCTACAGCTTACATTAGAAGGCAGTTCAATATATTCACTACTTTTTCACTATATGTTGTTGTCTTTTTCTTGTATCCCTGCTTTCTATAAGATAAACCACTTTTGGACCTTATTACATCATTTGTTTTATTTATATAAATATGGATCTACTATGCATTTATGTATTAGGTTTAATGCTGCCTAGGCACATTTATATTGATGTGCCCCATCCCCCATTTACCTAAGCTCACCCACACCTGTTACTCCTCCTATCCCCCCCTTGCTTTATGCCAAATCATTGATTTATAAGTGCTTTTTTATGTATATCAGAAAGTGTTAAGTACACTTACAGACAGAAATATCATTATATGCAAGAATTTCTGTGCCCATGCAATCATTTTTATATAGGACTGCACCAGCATCTTCAGCCAACCTGCTGCCATCTAAAATTGTGCTGCCTTAGACCTACACCTAAACACACCACTGCAAATATGTGTGTGTAATAACCAACGTCTATGAGTATCACTGCATCCTGAATGAGGAGCCAAGTGTCTTGTACACATACAGAGCGCAAAAGAGTGATGATGTATACATACATACATACATACACACACACATATATATAAATATATATAAATATATATATATATACACACATATAGATAGATAGATGGATAGATTACTAGATAGATAGTGATAAAGTGTAATAAATATGATATTTACATAAGTAATGTATCTATAAATATTTTTTTTACATGTACACATTTCTATTTCTTAGCAAATTGCCTGCTCCTCAAATGTAATACATGTTCTTCATTCTTCACTATCTCTTTGTTAAAATGCATGATTTTCAATTGATTTGCTGCTGAATTCGGCAATAGTGTAAGATGTACTTTAGTAGGCGGTCTACACTTTTGTGCCTAGAGGCACCTGAAATATAAATCCAGCCCTGAATGAAAGCTGGATCATTACAACAGCTCTTTAACAAAAGGGCTCAAAAATGTACATGAGACAACCACATTTTCACTTGATAAAAGGGGACCTACCAAGTTACGTTATTATAGTGGTTTCTTAGTAAAATGTAATATGTATTTAAATATATTTATATATTTTTATTGTGGAAATGTAGGGCTATAAGAAATAAATTTGCGTGCATTCCTGTTGATTTCATCTTGTGCTTTAAACACGTGTTTCTAGTGGACACAGCATTACACTACAGGCGATGATTGTACCAAAGTGGTTAATTTACAGAGGAACATAGGTGGGTGGATCTAACTAAAAATAACTAAAATTACCTTTTTAAATCCAAATGATTCTGCACCACTGTGCTGAAATAATGTTGATATTTCTTGCTTAGTGTCTTTGCTTTGTGCAAAATAACAAAGAATAATTATTAAGTATAAGATGTTAATGTGCTTAAATTGAACAGCAGCATTTTTTTGTTCTGATTTTTCAACTTCAGAAAAATTTAACTGACATAATTTATGTGGGCAAAGCTCAATAGAAGCCTGGATGTGTTTAGAACATGCTATTGATGACAGAGCTCTTCCCACAATTCACTGATTTTACAAGAAAAATAGGTTTGCTTGAGATTACATTGCAGGAAATGTAAATAAGGAAGCAAGAACACATTACAAGACGTTTTGCTATCTGTGTAGAGCCATAGTCTCATGGCAACCACATTGTGTTTCCACATGAATACAAGACCATTTTGCTTTCTAATCTTCCTCTGTTAACTATGCATGGCCACAGTACATGCCTCTGATTTTTGATACAGTGACTGGTTGCCATACAAAGCTTTATAGAGCTCAAAGGCCATATAAACAATCCGAGATTGGGTCTGCTCTGATTACTGGCAAACCATAATACATCCAATATTTTTAAACTTAATAATACTGTAAAAAATTACATTGGTAGTAAATGATCTAGGAATCAGAGACAGCAGGTATATTTCCCCATATTAAATACAAACAAGCACAGATAGTCTACATCTTGATTTGAATAGCCATATTTATCTGCACGATGTTAAAAAAATGCTAGACAAGAACATACAGTATAATATATTATACTAGGAAATTGCCCGTTAAAAATGACGTGAATACAATTTTAAGAGCGGCAATGCTGTTAGCCACCCAATGTGAGCACCTTCAGCACTCATCTGCATCCTCCCTTGTGTCTCATTTCCCCCCTCTTCTCCCTCCCTTGTGTCTCTTTCCACCTCCTCTCCCTCCCTTGTGTCTCCTTTTCCCCCTACTCTGCCCCCCTTGTGTCTCCTTTTTCCCCTACTGTGCCTCCCTTATGTCTCCTTTTCCACACCTCTCTGTCCCTTGTGTCTCCTTTTCCCCCTACTCTCCCTCCCTTGTGTCTCCTTTTCCCCCTACTCTGCCTCCCTTGTGTCTCCTTTTTCCCCTACTGTGCCTCCCTTATGTCTCTTTTTCCACACCTCTCTGTCCCCTGTGTCTCCTTTACCCCACCTCTCCCTCCCTTGTGTCTCCATTTCCCCTACCTCTCCCTCCAATGTGTCTCCCTTTCCCCCACCTCTCCTACACTTGTGTCTTATTTTCCCCCACCTCTCCCTCGCTTGTATGTCCTTTTCCCCCTCCTCTCTCTCAATTTTGTTTCCATTTCTTCATACGCTGCCTCCCTTGTGTCTCCTTTTCCCCACCTCTCTTTCTCTTGTGTCTCCTTTTTCCCCACCTCTGCCACCCTTGTGTCTTCTATTTCCCCCACCACTTTCTCCCTTGTGTCTCATTTTCCCCCATGTCTCCCTCTCTTGTGTCATCTTTTCCCCACCTCTCCCATCCTTGTGTCTCCTTTTCCCCCACCTCTCCTTCCCTTGTGTCTCCTTTCCCCCACCTCTCCCTCCCTTGTGTCTCCTTTTCCCCCACCTCTCCCTCCCTTGTGTCTCCTTTTCCCCACACCTCTCCCTCCCTTGTGTCTCCCTTTCCCCCACCTCTCCCTCCCTTGTGTCTCATTTTCCCCCACCTCTCCAACTCATGTGTCTTATTTTCCTCCACCTCTCCCTCCCTTGTGTGTCCTTTTCCCCCTCCTCTCCCTCGATTGTGTTTCCTTTTCCCCATACTCTGCCTCCCTTGTGTCTCCTTTCCCCTCTACTCTGCCTCCCTTGTGTCTCCTTTTCCTCCACCTCTCCCTCCCTTGTTTCTCCCTTTTCCACACCTCTGCCTCCCTTGTGTCTTCTATTTCCCCCACCTCTCCCATCCTTGTGTCTCATTTTCCCCCACCTCTCCCTCCCTTGTGTCTCCTTTTTTCCCACCTCTCCCTCCCTTGTGTCTCCTTTTCCACACACCTCTCCTTCTCTTGTGTAAACTCTTACCCCACCTCTGCCTACCTTATGTCTTCTATTTCCCCCACCTCTCCCATCCTTGTGTCTCATTTCCCCCCATGTCTCCCTCCCTTGTGTCTAATTTTCCCTCAACTCTCCCACCCTTGCGTCTTCTTTTCCCCCACCTCTCCCTCCCTTATGTCTCTTTTTCCCCCTCCTCTCCCTCCATTGTGTTTCCTTTTCCACATCTCTCCCTCCCTTGTGTCTCCTTTTCCACCACCTCTGCCTCCCTTGTGTCTCCATTTTCCCCACCTCTCCATCCCTTGTGTCTTATTTTCCCCCAACTCTTTCTCTCATGTGTCTCCTTTTCCCCCACCTCTCTGTCCCTTGTGTGTCCTTTTCCCCTCCTCTCCCTCCCTTTGTCTCATTTCCCCCACCTCTCCCCACTTGTGTTTCACTCCCTGCCTCCGCTCTCTCCCTTGTGTGTCCTTTTCCCCCTATGCTGCCTCCCTTGTGTCTCCTTTTTTCCCACCTCTCCCTCCCTTGTGTCTCCTTTTCCACACACCTCTCCTTCTCTTGTGTAAACTCTTCCCCCACCTCTGCCTCCCTTGTGTCTCCTTTTCCCACACCTCTCCCTCCCATGTGTCTCCCTTTCCCCACCTCTCCCTCCCTTGTGTCTCATTTCCCCCGACCTCTCCCTCCCTTGTGTCTCCTTTTTCCCCACCTATCCCTCCCTTGTGTCTCCTTTTCCCCACACCTCTCCCTCCCTTGTGTCTCATTTCCCCCCACCTCTCCCTCTCTTGTGTCTTATTTTCCCCCACCTCTCCCTCCCATGTGTGTCCTTTCCCCCCTCCTCTCCCTCCATTGTGTTTCCTTTTTCCCATACTCTGCCACCCTTGTGTCTCCTTTTCCCACTATGCTGCCTCCCTTGTGTCTCCATTTTCCCCACCTCTATCTCCCTTGTGTCTCCTTTTCCCCACACCTCTCCTTCTCTTGTGTCTCCTTTTTCCCCACCTCTGCTTCCCTTGTGTCTCATTTTCCCCCACCTCTCCCACCCTTGCGTCCCCTTTTCCCCACCTCTCCCTCCCTTATGTCTCCTTTTCCCCCTCCTCTCCATCCATTGTGTTTCCTATTCCCCATACTCTGCCTCCTTTGTGTCTCCTTTCCCCCCGTACTCTGCCTCCCTTCTGTTTCCTTTTCCTCCACCTCTCCCCCCTTGTGTCTCCGTTTTCCCCACCTCTCCCTCCCTTGTGTCTCATTTTCCCCACACCTCTTCCTCCCTTGTGTTTACCTTTCCCCCACCTCTCCCACCCTTGCGTCTCCTTTTCCCGCACCTCTCCCTCCCTTATGTCTCATTTCCCCCCCTCTCCCTCCATTGTGTTTTCTTTTCCCCATACTCTGCTTCCCTTGTGTCTCCTTTCCCCCCCTACTCTGCCTCCCTACTGTCTCCTTTTCCTTCACCTCTCCCTCCCTTGTATCTCCTTTTTCCACACCTCTCCCTCCCTTATGTCTCCTTTCACCCCACCTCACCCTCCCTTATGTCTCCTTTTCCGAAACTCTCCCTCCCTTGTGTCTCCTTTTCCCCACCTCTCCCTCCCTTGTTTCTCCTTTTCCCCATCTCTCCCTCCCTTGTTTCTCATTTTCCCCCACCTCTCACTCCCTTGTGTTTCCCTTTCACCCACCTCTCCCTCCCTTGTGTGTCCTTTTCCCCCTCCTCTCCCTCCATTGTGTTTCCTTTTCCCCATACTCTGCCTCCCTTGTGTCTCCTTTCCCCCCTACTCTTCCTCCCTTGTGTCTCCTTTTCCTCCACCTTTCCCTCCCTTGTTTCTCCATTTTCCACACCTCTGCCTCCCTTGTGTCTTCTATTTCCCCCACCTCTCCATCCCTTGCGTCTTATTTTCCCCACCTCTTTCTCCCATGTGTCTCCTTTTCCCCCACCTCTCTGTCCCTTGTGTGTCCTTTTCCCCTCCTCTCCCTCCCTTTGTCTCATTTCCCCCACCTCTCCCCACTTGTGTTTCACTCCCTGCCTCCTCTCTCTCCCTTGTGTGTCCTTTTCCCCCTATGCTGCCTCCCTTGTGTCTCCTTTTTTCCCACCTCTCCCTCCCTTGTGTCTCCTTTTCCACACACCTCTCCTTCTCTTGTGTAAACTCTTCCCCCACCTCTGCCTCCCTTGTGTCTTCTATTTCCCCCACCTTTCCCATCCTTGTGTCTCATTTCCCCCCATGTCTCCCTCCCTTGTGTCTCATTTTCCCCCACCTCTTCCACCCTTGTGTCTCCTTTACCCCCACCTCTCCTCCCTTATGTCTCCTTTTCCCCTTCCTCTCCCTCCATTGTGTTTCCTTTTCCACATCTCTCCCTCCCTTGTGTCTCCTTTTTCACCATGTCTGCCTCCCTTGTGTCTCCATTTTCCCCACCTCTCCCTCCCTTGTGTCTCTTTTTCCCCACCGCTTTCTCCCATGTGTCTCCTTTTCCCCCCACCTCTCTGTCCCTTGTGTGTCCTTTTCCCCTCCTCTCCCTCCCTTTGTCTCATTTCCCCCACCTCTCCCCACTTGTGTGTCACTCCCCCCTCCTCTCTCTCCCTTGTGTGTCCTTTTCCCCCTACCCTCCCTCCCTTGTGTCTCGTTTCCCCCACCTCTCCCTCCCTTATTTCTCCTTTTCCCCATACTCTGCTTCCCTTGTGTCTCCTTTTCCCCCCTACTCTGCCTCCCTACTGTCTCCTTTTCCTTCACCTCTCCCTCCCTTGTATCTCCTTTTTCCACACCTCTCCCTCCCTTATGTCTCCTTTCACCCCACCTCACCCTCCCTTATGTCTCCTTTTCCGCAACTCTCCCTCCCTTGTTTCTCCTTTTCCCCATCTCTCCCTCCCTTGTTTCTTATTTTCCCCCACCTCTCACTCCCTTGTGTTTCCCTTTCACCCACCTCTTCCTCCCTTGTGTGTCCTTTTCCCCCTCCTCTCTCTCCATTGTGTTTCCTTTTCCCCATACTCTGCCTCCCTTGTGTCTCCTTCCCCCCCTACTCTGCCTCCCTTGTGTCTCCTTTTCCTCCACCTCTCCCTCCCTTGTTTCTCCCTTTTCCACACTTCTGCCTCCCTTGTGTCTTCTATTTCCCCCACCTCTCCATCCCTTGCGTCTTATTTTCCCCACCTCTTTCTCCCATGTGTCTCCTTTTCCCCCACCTCTCTGTCCCTTGTGTGTCCTTTTCCTCTCCTCTCCCTCCCTTTGTCTCATTTCCCCCACCTCTCCCTCCCTTGTGTTTAACTCCCGCCTCCTCTCTCTCCCTTGTGTGTCCTTTTCCCCCTATGCTGCCTCCCTTGTGTCTCCTTTTTTCCCACCTCTCCCTCCCTTGTGTCTGCTTTTCCACACACCTCTCCTTCTCTTGTGTAAACTCTTCCCCCACCTCTGCCTCCCTTGTGTCTTCTATTTCCCCCACCTTTCCCATCCTTGTGTCTCATTTCCCCCCATGTCTCCCTCCCTTGTGTCTCATTTTCCCCCACCTCTTCCATCCTTGCGTCTCCTTTTCCCCCACCTCTCCCTCCCTTATGTCTCCTTTTCCCCTTCCTCTCCCTCCATTGTGTTTCCTTTTCCACATCTCTCCCTCCCTTGTGTCTCCTTTTCCACCATGTCTGCTTCCCTTGTGTCTCCATTTTCCCCACCTCTCACTCCCTTGTGTCTCATTTTCCCCACCGCTTTCTCCCATGTGTCTCCTTTTCCCCCACCTCTCTGTCCCTTGTGTGTCCTTTTCCTCTCCTCTCCCCTCTCCCTCCCTTTAACTCATTTCCCCCACCTCTCCCCACTTGTGTGTCACTCCCCCCTCCTCTCTCTCCCTTGTGTGTCCTTTTCCCCCTACCCTCCCTCCCTTGTGTCTCGTTTCCCCCACCTCTCCCTCCCTTGTGTTTCCTTTTCCCCCACCTCTCCCTCCCTTGTGTCTCCATTTTTCCCACCTCTCCCTCCCTTGTGTCTCCTTTTCCCACACTTCTCCATCCCATGTGTCTCCCTTTCCCCACCTCTCCTTCCCTTGTGTCTCATTTTCCCCCACCTCTCCCTCCCTTGTGTCTCCTTTTCCCCACCTCTTCCTCCCTTGTGTCTTCTTTTCCCCACACCTCTCCCTCCCTTGTGTCTCATTTTCCCCCACCTCTCCCTCTCTTGTGTCTTATTTTCCCCCACCTCTCCCTCCCTTGTGTGTACTTTCCCCCCCTCCTCTCCCTCCATTGTGTTTCCTTTTTCCCATACTCTGCCACCCTTGTGTCTCCTTTTCCCACTATGCTGCCTCCCTTGTGTCTCCATTTTCCCCACCTCTATCTCCCTTGTGTCTCCTTTTCCCCACACCTCTCCTTCTCTTGTGTCTCCTTTCTCCCCACCTCTGCCTCCCTTGTGTCTCCTTTTCCCCACCTCTCCCACCCTTGCGTCTCCTTTTCCCCACCTCTCCCTTATGTCTCCTTTTCCCCCTCCTCTCCCTCCATTGTGTTTTTTATTCCCCATACTCTGCCTCCTTTGTGTCTCATTTTCCCCCCTACTCTGCCTCCCTTCTGTTTCCTTTTCCTCCACCTCTCCCTCCCTTGTGTCTCCTATTTCCACACCTCTGCCTCCCTTGTGTCTTCTATTTCCCCCACCTCGCCCTCCTTTGTGTCTGATTTTCCCCCACCTCTCCCTCACTTGTGTGTCCTTTTCCCCCTCCCCTTCCTCCCTTGTGTCTCCTTTTCCTCCACCTCTCCCCCCTTGTGTCTCCTTTTCCCCACCTCTCCCTCCCTTGTGTCTCATTTTCCCCACACCTCTTCCTCCCTTGTGTTTACCTTTCCCCCACCTCTCCCACCCTTGCGTCTCCTTTTCCCGCACCTCTCCCTCCCTTATGTCTCATTTCCCCCCCTCTCCCTCCATTGTGTTTTCTTTTCCCCATACTCTGCTTCCCTTGTGTCTCCTTTTCCCCATACTCTGCTTCCCTTGTGTCTCCTTTTCCCCCCTACTCTGCCTCCCTACTGTCTCCTTTTCCTTCACCTCTCCCTCCCTTGTATCTCCTTTTTCCACACCTCTCCCTCCCTTATGTCTCCTTTCACCCCACCTCACCCTCCCTTATGTCTCCTTTTCCGAAACTCTCCCTCCCTTGTGTCTCCTTTTCCCCACCTCTCCCTCCCTTGTTTCTCCTTTTCCCCATCTCTCCCTCCCTTGTTTCTCATTTTCCCCCACCTCTCACTCCCTTGTGTTTCCCTTTCACCCACCTCTCTCTCCCTTGTGTGTCCTTTTCCCCCTCCTCTCCCTCCATTGTGTTTCCTTTTCCCCATACTCTGCCTCCCTTGTGTCTCCTTTCCCCCCTACTCTGCCTCCCTTGTGTCTCCTTTTCCTCCACCTTTCCCTCCCTTGTTTCTCCATTTTCCACACCTCTGCCTCCCTTGTGTCTTCTATTTCCCCCACCTCTCCATCCCTTGCGTCTTATTTTCCCCACCTCTTTCTCCCATGTGTCTCCTTTTCCCCCACCTCTCTGTCCCTTGTGTGTCCTTTTCCCCTCCTCTCCCTCCCTTTGTCTCATTTCCCCCACCTCTCCCCACTTGTGTTTCACTCCCTGCCTCCTCTCTCTCCCTTGTGTGTCCTTTTCCCCCTATGCTGCCTCCCTTGTGTCTCCTTTTTTCCCACCTCTCCCTCCCTTGTGTCTCCTTTTCCACACACCTCTCCTTCTCTTGTGTAAACTCTTCCCCCACCTCTGCCTCCCTTGTGTCTTCTATTTCCCCCACCTTTCCCATCCTTGTGTCTCATTTCCCCCCATGTCTCCCTCCCTTGTGTCTCATTTTCCCCCACCTCTTCCACCCTTGTGTCTCCTTTACCCCCACCTCTCCCTCCCTTATGTCTCCTTTTCCCCTTCCTCTCCCTCCATTGTGTTTCCTTTTCCACATCTCTCCCTCCCTTGTGTCTCCTTTTTCACCATGTCTGCCTCCCTTGTGTCTCCATTTTCCCCACCTCTCCCTCCCTTGTGTCTCTTTTTCCCCACCGCTTTCTCCCATGTGTCTCCTTTTCCCCCACCTCTCTGTCCCTTGTGTGTCCTTTTCCCCTCCTCTCCCTCCCTTTGTCTCATTTCCCCCACCTCTCCCCACTTGTGTTTCACTCCCTGCCTCCTCTCTCTCCCTTGTGTGTCCTTTTCCCCCTATGCTGCCTCCCTTGTGTCTCCTTTTTTCCCACCTCTCCCTCCCTTGTGTCTCCTTTTCCACACACCTCTCCTTCTCTTGTGTAAACTCTTCCCCCACCTCTGCCTCCCTTGTGTCTTCTATTTCCCCCACCTTTCCCATCCTTGTGTCTCATTTCCCCCCATGTCTCCCTCCCTTGTGTCTTATTTTCCCCCAACTCTTCCACCCTTGTGTCTCCTTTACCCCCACCTCTCCCTCCCTTATGTCTCCTTTTCCCCTTCCTCTCCCTCCATTGTGTTTCCTTTTCCACATCTCTCCCTCCCTTGTGTCTCCTTTTTCACCATGTCTGCCTCCCTTGTGTCTCCATTTTCCCCACCTCTCCCTCCCTTGTGTCTCTTTTTCCCCACCGCTTTCTCCCATGTGTCTCCTTTTCCCCCACCTCTCTGTCCCTTGTGTGTCCTTTTCCCCTCCTCTCCCTCCCTTTGTCTCATTTCCCCCACCTCTCCCCACTTGTGTGTCACTCCCCCCTCCTCTCTCTCCCTTGTGTGTCCTTTTCCCCCTACCCTCCCTCCCTTGTGTCTCGTTTCCCCCACCTCTCCCTCCCTTGTGTTTCCTTTTCCCCCACCTCTCCCTCCCTTGTGTCTCCATTTTTCCCACCTCTCCCTCCCTTGTGTCTCCTTTTCCCACACTTCTCCCTCCCATGTGTCTCCCTTTCCCCACCTCTCCTTCCCTTGTGTCTCATTTTCCCCCACCTCTCCCTCCCTTGTGTCTCCTTTTCCCCACCTCTTCCTCCCTTGTGTCTTCTTTTCCCCACACCTCTCCCTCCCTTGTGTCTCATTTTCCCCCACCTCTCCCTCTCTTGTGTCTTATTTTCCCCCACCTCTCCCTCCCTTGTGTGTACTTTCCCCCCCTCCTCTCCCTCCATTGTGTTTCCTTTTTCCCATACTCTGCCACCCTTGTGTCTCCTTTTCCCACTATGCTGCCTCCCTTGTGTCTCCATTTTCCCCACCTCTATCTCCCTTGTGTCTCCTTTTCCCCACACCTCTCCTTCTCTTGTGTCTCCTTTCTCCCCACCTCTGCCTCCCTTGTGTCTCCTTTTCCCCACCTCTCCCACCCTTGCGTCTCCTTTTCCCCACCTCTCCCTTATGTCTCCTTTTCCCCCTCCTCTCCCTCCATTGTGTTTTTTATTCCCCATACTCTGCCTCCTTTGTGTCTCATTTTCCCCCCTACTCTGCCTCCCTTCTGTTTCCTTTTCCTCCACCTCTGCCTCCCTTGTGTCTTCTATTTCCCCCACCTCGCCCTCCTTTGTGTCTGATTTTCCCCCACCTCTCCCTCACTTGTGTGTCCTTTTCCCCCTCCCCTTCCTCCCTTGTGTCTCCTTTTCCTCCACCTCTCCCCCCTTGTGTCTCCTTTTCCCCACCTCTCCCTCCCTTGTGTCTCATTTTCCCCACACCTCTTCCTCCCTTGTGTTTACCTTTCCCCCACCTCTCCCACCCTTGCGTCTCCTTTTCCCGCACCTCTCCCTCCCTTATGTCTCATTTCCCCCCCTCTCCCTCCATTGTGTTTTCTTTTCCCCATACTCTGCTTCCCTTGTGTCTCCTTTTCCCCATACTCTGCTTCCCTTGTGTCTCCTTTTCCCCCCTACTCTGCCTCCCTACTGTCTCCTTTTCCTTCACCTCTCCCTCCCTTGTATCTCCTTTTTCCACACCTCTCCCTCCCTTATGTCTCCTTTCACCCCACCTCACCCCACTTGCGTGTC
>CM050167.1:257259734-257418810 GCA_027410445.1 Discoglossus pictus | reverse complement strand
CTTTCCTTTTCCCCATACTCTGCCTCCCTTGTGTCTCCTTTTCCCCCCACTATGCCTCCCTTGTATCTCCTTTTCCCCCACCTCTCCCATGCCTGTGTCACCTTTTTCCCTACCTCTGCCTCCCTTGTGTCTTCTAATTCCCCTACCTCTCCCTCCCTTGTGTTTCCTTTTGCACCACCTCTCCCTCCCTTGTGTCTCCTTTTTCCCAACCACTGCCTTTCTTGTGTCTTCTGTTTACCCCACCTCTCCCTCCCTTGTGTCTCATTTTCCCCTAACTCTCCCTCCCTTGTGTCTCCTTTCCCCCCACCTCTCCCTTCCTTATGTCTCCTTTCCCCCACCTCACCCTCCCTTATATCTCCTTTTCCGCAACTCTCCCTCCCTTGTGTCTCCTTTTCCCCCACCTCTCCCTCCCTTATGTCTCCTTTCCCCCCACCTCACCCTCCCTTATGTCTCCTTTTCCACAACTCTCCCTCCTTGTTTTTTCTTTCCCCCACCTCTCTGTCCCTTGTGTCTCCTTTTTCCCCACCTCTCCCTCCCTTGTGTCTCCCTTTCCCCCACCTCTCCCTCCCTTGTGTCTCATTTTCCCCCACCTCTCCCTCCCTTGTGTTTCCTTTTACCCCTCCTCTCCCTCCATTGTGTTTCCTTTTCCCCATACTCTGCCTCCCTTGTGTCTCCATTTCCCCCTACTCTGCCTCCCTTGTGTCTCCTTTTCCAATCCTCTGCCTCCCTTGTTTCTTGTATTCCCCCCCTCCCTCCCTTGTGTCTCATTTTCCTCCTCCTCACCCTCCCTTATGTCTCCTTTTCCACAACTCTCCCTCCTTGTTTTTTCTTTCCCCCACCTCTCTGTCCCTTGTGTCTCCTTTTTCCCCACCTCTCCCTCCCTTGTGTCTCCCTTTCCCCCACCTCTCCCTCCCTTGTGTCTCATTTTCCCCCACCTCTCCCTCCCTTGTGTTTCCTTTTACCCCTCCTCTCCCTCCATTGTGTTTCCTTTTCCCCATACTCTGCCTCCCTTGTGTCTCCATTTCCCCCCTACTCTGCCTCCCTTGTGTCTCCTTTTCCAATCCTCTGCCTCCCTTGTTTCTTGTATTCCTCCCCTCCCTCCCTTGTGTCTCATTTTCCTCCTCCTCTCCCTCCCTTGTGTGTCCTTTTCCCCCTCCCTCCATCCCCTGTGTCTCCTTTCCCCCACCTATCCACACTTGTGTGTCATTTCCCCCCCTCCTCTCCCTCCCTTGTGTGTCCTTTTCCCCCTCCCCTCCCTCACTTGTGTCTCCTTTCCCCCCACCTCTCCCTCCCTTGTGTCTCCTTTTCCCCCACCTCTCCCTCCCTATGTCTCTTTTTTCCCCAACTCTCCCTCCCTTGTGTCTCCTTCCCATCACCTCTCCTTCCCTTGTGTCTCCCTTTTCCCCATCTCTCTGTCCCTTGTGTCCACTTTTTTCCCCACCTCTCCCTCCCTTGTGTCTCCCTTTCCCCATCTCTCCCTCCCTTGTGTGTCCTTTTCCCCTACCTCTCCCTCCATTGTCTTTCCTTTTCCCCATACTCTGCCTCCCTTGTACCTCCTTTTCCCCCACCTCTCCCTCCCTTGTGTCTCTTTTTTCCCAACTCTCCCTCCCTTGTGTCTCCTTCCCCCCACCTCTCCCTTTCTTGTGTCTCCATTTCCTCCAACTCTCCCTCCCTTGTGTCTCCCTTTCCCCACCTCTCCCTCACTTGAGTCTCCTTTTCCCCACCTCTCCCTCCCTTGCGTCTCCTTTTCCCCCACCTCTGCCTCCCTTGTGTCTCTTTTTTCCAACCTCTCCCTCCTTTGTGTGTCCTTTTCCATTCTTCTCCCTCCCATTTACTCCTTTCCCCCACCTCTCCACACTTGTGTGTCATTTTCCCCCTCCTCTCCCTCCCTTGTGTGTCCTTTTCCCCCTCCCCTCCCTCACTTGTGTCTTCTTTCCCCCCACCTCTCCCTCCCTTGTGTCTCCTTTTCCCCCACCTCTCCCTCCCTTGTGTCTCTTGTCCCCACCTCTCCCTCCCTTGTGTCTCCTTCCCCCCACCTCTCCCTCCTTGTCTCTCCTTTTCCCCCACCTCTCTGTCCCTTGTGTCTCATTTTTCCCCACCTCTCCCTCCCTTGTGTCTCCCTTTCCCCATCTCTCCCTCCCTTGTGTGTCCTTTTCCCCTTCCTCTCCCTCCATTGTGTTTCCTTTTACCCATACTCTGCCTCCCTTGTGTCTCCATTTACCCCTACTCTGCCTCCCTTGTGTCTCCATTTCCTCCACCTCTCCCTCCCTTGTGTCTCCCTTTCCCCACCTCTCCCTCCCTTGTGTCTCCTTTTCCCCACCTCTCCCTCCCTTGTGTCTCCTTTTCCCCCACCTCTGCCTCCCTTGTGTCTCTTTTTTCCAACCTCTCCCTCCTTTGTGTGTCCTTTTCCATTCTTCTCCCTCCCATTGTCTCCTTTTCCCCCGCCTCTCCCTCCATTGTGTTTCCTTTTCCCCATACTTTGCCTCCCTTGTGTCTCCATTTCCCCCCTACTCTGCCTCCCTTGTGTCTCCTTTTCCTCCACCTCTCCCTCCCTTGTGTCTCCCTTTTCCACACCTCTGCCTCCCTTGTGTCTTGTATTTCCCCCCCTCTCCCTCCCTTGTGTCTCATTTTCCTCCTCCTCTCCCTCCCTTGTGTGTCCTTTTCCCCCTCCCTCCATCCCTTGTGTCTCCTTTCCCACACCTCTCCCTCCCTTGTGTCTCCTTTTCCCCACCTCTCCCTCCCTTGTGTCTCCTTTTTCTCCACCTCTCCCTCAATTGTGTCTACTTTTCCCCCACCTCTACCTCCCTTGTGTCTCCTTTTCCCCCTCCTCTCCCTCCATTGTGTCTCCTTTTTCCCCACCTCTCCCTCCCTTATTTCTCCTTTCCCCACCTCACCGTCCCTTATGTCTCCTTTTCCACAACTCTCCCTCCTTGTTTCTCCTTTTCCCCCACCTCTCTGTCCCTTGTGTCTCCTTTTTCCCCACCTCTCCCTCCCTTGTGTCTCCCTTTCCCACACGTCACCCTCTCTTGTGTCTCATTTTCCCCCACCTCTCCCTCCCTGGTGTGTCCTTTTCCCCCTCCTCTCCCTCTATTGTGTTTCCTTTTCCCCATACTCTGCCTCCCTTGTGTTTCCTTTTCACCCCACTATGCCTCCCTTGAATCTCCTTTTCCCCCACCTCTCCCATGCTTGTGTCTCCTTTTTCCCTACCTCTGCCTCCCCTGTGTCTTCTATTTCCCCCACCTCTAGCTCCCTTGTGTCTCCTTTTGCCCCACCTCTCCCTCCCTTGTGTCTCCCTTTTCCCAACTTCTTCCTTTCTTGTGTCTTCTGTTTACTCCACCTCTCCCTCCCTTGTGTCTCATTTTCCCCCACCTCTCCCTCCCTTGTGTCTCCTTTCCCCCAAGTCTCCCTCCCTTATGTCTCCTTTCACCCCACCTCACCCTCTCTTATGTCTCCGTTTTCACAACTCTCCCTCCCTTGTGTCTCCTTTTCCCCCACCTCTCCCTCCCTTATGTCTCCTTTCCCCCCACCTCACCCTCCCTTATGTCTCCTTTTCCGCAACTCTCCCTCCTTGTGTCTCCTTTTCCTCCACCTCTCTGTCCCTTGTGTCTCATTTTTCCCACCTCTCCCTCCCTTGTGTCTCCCTTTCCCCCACCTCTCCCTCCCTTTTGTCTCATTTTCCCCCACCTCTCCCTCCCTTGTGTCTCCTTTTCCCCACCTCTCCACACTTGTGTGTCATTTCCCCCCTCCTCTCCCTCCCTTGTGTGTCCTTTTCCCCCTCCCCTCCCTCACTTGTGTCTCCTTTCCCCCCACCTCTCCCTCCCTTGTGTCTCCTTTTCCCCCACCTCTCCCTCCCTATGTCTCTTTTTTCCCCAACTCTCCCTCCCTTGTGTCTCCTTCCCATCACCTCTCCTTCCCTTGTGTCTCCCTTTTCCCCATCTCTCTGTCCCTTGTGTCCACTTTTTTCCCCACCTCTCCCTCCCTTGTGTCTCCCTTTCCCCATCTCTCCCTCCCTTGTGTGTCCTTTTCCCCTACCTCTCCCTCCATTGTCTTTCCTTTTCCCCATACTCTGCCTCCCTTGTACCTCCTTTTCCCCCACCTCTCCCTCCCTTGTGTCTCTTTTTTCCCAACTCTCCCTCCCTTGTGTCTCCTTCCCCCCACCTCTCCCTTTCTTGTGTCTCCATTTCCTCCAACTCTCCCTCCCTTGTGTCTCCCTTTCCCCACCTCTCCCTCACTTGTGTCTCCTTTTCCCCACCTCTCCCTCCCTTGCGTCTCCTTTTCCCCCACCTCTGCCTCCCTTGTGTCTCTTTTTTCCAACCTCTCCCTCCTTTGTGTGTCCTTTTCCATTCTTCTCCCTCCCATTTACTCCTTTCCCCCACCTCTCCACACTTGTGTGTCATTTTCCCCCTCCTCTCCCTCCCTTGTGTGTCCTTTTCCCCCTCCCCTCCCTCACTTGTGTCTTCTTTCCCCCCACCTCTCCCTCCCTTGTGTCTCCTTTTCCCCCACCTCTCCCTCCCTTGTGTCTCTTGTCCCCACCTCTCCCTCCCTTGTGTCTCCTTCCCCCCACCTCTCCCTCCTTGTCTCTCCTTTTCCCCCACCTCTCTGTCCCTTGTGTCTCATTTTTCCCCACCTCTCCCTCCCTTGTGTCTCCCTTTCCCCATCTCTCCCTCCCTTGTGTGTCCTTTTCCCCTTCCTCTCCCTCCATTGTGTTTCCTTTTCCCCATACTCTGCCTCACTTGTGTCTCCATTTACCCCTACTCTGCCTCCCTTGTGTCTCCATTTCCTCCACCTCTCCCTCCCTTGTGTCTCCCTTTCCCCACCTCTCCCTCCCTTGTGTCTCCTTTTCCCCACCTCTCCCTCCCTTGTGTCTCCTTTTCCCCCACCTCTGCCTCCCTTGTGTCTCTTTTTTCCAACCTCTCCCTCCTTTGTGTGTCCTTTTCCATTCTTCTCCCTCCCATTGTCTCCTTTTCCCCCGCCTCTCCCTCCATTGTGTTTCCTTTTCCCCATACTTTGCCTCCCTTGTGTCTCCATTTCCCCCCTACTCTGCCTCCCTTGTGTCTCCTTTTCCTCCACCTCTCCCTCCCTTGTGTCTCCCTTTTCCACATCTCTGCCTCCCTTGTGTCTTGTATTCCCCCCCTCCCTCCCTTGTGTCTCATTTTCCTCCTCCTCTCCCTCCCTTGTGTGTCCTTTTCCCCCTCCCTCCATCCCTTGTGTCTCCTTTCCCACACCTCTCCCTCCCTTGTGTCTCCTTTTCCCCACCTCTCCCTCCCTTGTGTCTCCTTTTTCTCCACCTCTCCCTCAATTGTGTCTACTTTTCCCCCACCTCTACCTCCCTTGTGTCTCCTTTTCCCCCTCCTCTCCCTCCATTGTGTATCCTTTTTCCCCACCTCTCCCTCCCTTATTTCTCCTTTCCCCACCTCACCGTCCCTTATGTCTCCTTTTCCACAACTCTCCCTCCTTGTTTCTCCTTTTCCCCCACCTCTCTGTCCCTTGTGTCTCCTTTTTCCCCACCTCTCCCTCCCTTGTGTCTCCCTTTCCCACACGTCACCCTCTCTTGTGTCTCATTTTCCCCCACCTCTCCCTCCCTGGTGTGTCATTTTCCCCCTCCTCTCCCTCTATTGTGTTTCCTTTTCCCCATACTCTGCCTCCCTTGTGTTTCCTTTTCACCCCACTATGCCTCCCTTGAATCTCCTTTTCCCCCACCTCTCCCATGCTTGTGTCTCCTTTTTCCCTACCTCTGCCTCCCCTGTGTCTTCTATTTCCCCCACCTCTAGCTCCCTTGTGACTCCTTTTGCCCCACCTCTCCCTCCCTTGTGTCTCCCTTTTCCCAACTTCTTCCTTTCTTGTGTCTTCTGTTTACTCCACCTCTCCCTCCCTTGTGTCTCATTTTCCCCCACCTCTCCCTCCCTTGTGTCTCCTTTCCCCCAAGTCTCCCTCCCTTATGTCTCCTTTCACCCCACCTCACCCTCTCTTATGTCTCCGTTTTCACAACTCTCCCTCCCTTGTGTCTCCTTTTCCCCCACCTCTCCCTCCCTTATGTCTCCTTTCCCCCCACCTCACCGTCCCTTATGTCTCCTTTTCCGCAACTCTCCCTCCTTGTGTCTCCTTTTCCTCCACCTCTCTGTCCCTTGTGTCTCATTTTTCCCACCTCTCCCTCCCTTGTGTCTCCCTTTCCCCCACCTCTCCCTCCCTTTTGTCTCATTTTCCCCCACCTCTCCCTCCCTTGTGTCTCCTTTTCCCCACCTCTCCCTCCCTTGTGTCTCCTTTTTCCCCACCTCTCCCTCCATTGTGTCTACTTTTCCCCCACCTCTACCTCCCTTGTGTCTCCTTTTCCCCCACCTCTCCCTCCATTGTGTCTCCTTTTTCCCCACCTCTCCCTCCCTTGTGTCTCCTTTCCCCCCACCACTCCCTCCCTTGTGTCTCGCTTTCCCACACGTCACCCTCTCTTGTGTCTCATTTTCCCCCACCTCTCCCTCCCTGTTGTGTCCTTTTCCCCCGCCTCTCCCTCTATTGTGTTTCCTTTTCCCCATACTCTGCCTCCCTTGTGTCTCCTTTTCCCCCCACTGTGCCTCCCTTGTATCTCCTTTTCCCCCACCTCTCCCATGCCTGTGTCACCTTTTTCCCTACCTCTGCCTCCCTTGTGTCTTCTAATTCCCCTAACTCTCCCTCCCTTGTGTTTCCTTTTGCACCACCTCTCCCTCCCTTGTGTCTCCTTTTTCCCAACCACTGCCTTTCTTGTGTCTTCTGTTTACCCCACCTCTCCCTCCCTTGTGTCTCATTTTCCCCTAACTCTCCCTCCCTTGTGTCTCATTTCCCCCCACCTCTCCCTCCCTTATGTCTCCTTTCCCCCACCTCACCCTCCCTTATATCTCCTTTTCCGCAACTCTCCCTCCATTGTGTCTCCTTTTCCCCCACCTCTCCCTCCCTTATGTCTCCTTTCCCCCCACCTCACCCTCCCTTATGTCTCCTTTTCCACAACTCTCCCTCCTTGTTTCTTCTTTCCCCCACCTCTCTGTCCCTTGTGTCTCCTTTTTCCCCACCTCTCCCTCCCTTGTGTCTCCCTTTCCCCACCTCTCCCTCCCTTGTGTCTCATTTTCCCCCACCTCTCCCTCCCTTGTGTTTCCTTTTACCCCTCCTCTCCCTCCATTGTGTTTCCTTTTCCCCATACTCTGCCTCCCTTGTGTCTCCATTTCCCCCCTACTCTGCCTCCCTTGTGTCTCCTTTTCCAATCCTCTGCCTCCCTTGTTTCTTGTATTCCCCCCCCCCTCCCTCCCTTGTGTCTCATTTTCCTCCTCCTCTCCCTCCCTTGTGTGTCCTTTTCCCCCTCCCTCCATCCCTTGTGTCTCCTTTCCCACACCTCTCCCTCCCTTGTGTCTCCTTTTCCCCACCTCTCCCTCCCTTGTGTCTCCTTTTTCCCCACCTCTCCCTCAATTGTGTCTACTTTTCCCCACCTCTACCTCCCTTGTGTCTCCTTTTCCCCCACCTCTCCCTCCATTGTGTCTCCTTTTTCCCCACCTCTCCCTCCCTTATGTCTCCTTTCCCCCACCTCACCGTCCCTTATGTCTCCTTTTCCACAACTCTCCCTCCTTGTTTCTCCTTTTCCCCCACCTCTCTGTCCCTTGTGTCTCCTTTTTCCCCACCTCTCCCTTCCTTGTGTCTCCCTTTCCCACACGTCACCCTCTCTTGTGTCTCATTTTCCCCCACCTCTCCCTCCCTGTTGTGTCCTTTTCCCTCGCCTCTCCCTCTATTGTGTTTCCTTTTCCCCATACTCTGCCTCCCTTGTGTCTCCTTTTACCCCCACTATGCCTCCCTTGTATCTCCTTTTCCCCCACCTCTCCCACGCTTGTGTCTCCTTTTTCCCTACCTCTGCCTCCCTTGTGTCTTCTATTTCCTCTACCTCTCCCTCCCTTTTGTCTCCTTTCCCCCCACCTCTCCCTCCCTTGTGTCTCCTTTTTCCCAACCACTGCCTTTCTTGTGTCTTCTGTTTACCCCACCTCTCCCTCCCTTGTGTCTCCTTTTCCCCACCTCTCCCTCCCTTGTGTCTCCTTTTTCCCCACCTCTTCCTCCATTGTGTCTACTTTTCCCCCACCTCTACCTCCCTTGTGTCTCCTTTTCCACCACCTCTCCCTCCATTGTGTCTCCTTTTTTCCCACCTCTCCCTCCCTTGTGTCTCCTTTCCCCCACCTCTCCCTCCCTGTTGTGTCCTTTTCCCTCGCCTCTCCCTCTATTGTGTTTCCTTTTCCCCATACTCTGCCTCCCTTGTGTCTCCTTTTACCCCCACTATGCCTCCCTTGTATCTCCTTTTCCCCCACCTCTCCCACGCTTGTGTCTCCTTTTTCCCTACCTCTGCCTCCCTTGTGTCTTCTATTTCCTCTACCTCTCCCTCCCTTTTGTCTCCTTTTCCCCCACCTCTCCCTCCCTTGTGTCTCCTTTTTCCCAACCACTGCCTTTCTTGTGTCTTCTGTTTACCCCACCTCTCCCTCCCTTGTGTCTCATTTTCCCCTAACTCTCCCTCCCTTGTGTCTCCTTTCCCCCCACCTCTCCCTCCCTTATGTCTCCTTTCCAACACCTCACCCTCCCTTATGTCTCCTTTTCCGCAACTCTCCCTCCCTTGTGTCTCCTTTTACCCACCTCTCCCTCCCTTATGTCTCCTTTCCCCCACCTCACCCTCCCTTATGTATCCTTTTCCACAACTCTCCCTCCTTGTTTCTCCTTTTCCCCCACCTCTCTGTCCCTTGTGTCTCCTTTTTCCCCACCTCTCCCTCCCTTTTGTCTCCCTTTCCCCCACCTCTCCCTCCCTTGTGTCTCATTTCCCCCCACCTCTCCCTCCCTTGTGTGTCCTTTTCCCCCTCCTCTCCCTCCATTGTGTTTCCTTTTCCCCATACTCTGCCTCCCTTGTGTCTCCATTTCCCCCCTACTCTGCCTCCCTTGTGTCTCCTTTTCCTCCACCTCTCCCTCCCTTGTGTCTCCCTTTTCCACACCTCTGCCTCCCTTGTGTCTTGTATTTCCCCCCCTCTCCCTCCCTTGTGTCTCCTTTTTCCCAACCACTGCCTTTCTTGTGTCTTCTGTTTACCCCACCTCTCCCTCCCTTGTGTCTCATTTTCCCCTAACTCTCCCTCCCTTGTGTCTCCTTTCCCCCCACCTCTCCCTCCCTTATGTCTCCTTTCCAACACCTCACCCTCCCTTATGTCTCCTTTTCCGCAACTCTCCCTCCCTTGTGTCTCCTTTTACCCACCTCTCCCTCCCTTATGTCTCCTTTCCCCCACCTCACCCTCCCTTATGTATCCTTTTCCACAACTCTCCCTCCTTGTTTCTCCTTTTCCCCCACCTCTCTGTCCCTTGTGTCTCCTTTTTCCCCACCTCTCCCTCCCTTTTGTCTCCCTTTCCCCCACCTCTCCCTCCCTTGTGTCTCATTTCCCCCCACCTCTCCCTCCCTTGTGTTTCCATTTCCCCCTCCTCTCCCTCCATTGTGTTTCCTTTTCCCCATACTCTGCCTCCCTTGTGTCTCCATTTCCCCCCTACTCTGCCTCCCTTGTGTCTCCTTTTCCTCCACCTCTCCCTCCCTTGTGTCTCCCTTTTCCACACCTCTGCCTCCCTTGTGTTTCCCCCCCCCACCTCTACCTCCCTTGTGTCTCATTTTCCACCACCTCTGCCTCCCTTGTGTCTCCTTTCCCCCACCTCTCCCTCCCTTGTGTCTCCTTTTCCCCCAAGTCTCCCTCCCTTGTGTCTTCTTTTCCAACCTCTCCCTCCCTTGTGTGTCCTTTTCCTACCCTCTCCCTCCCTTGTGTGTCCTTTTCCCCTCTTCTTCCTCCCTTTGTCTCCTTTCCCCCACCTCTCCACACTTGTGTGTCATTTCCCCCTCCTCTCCCTCCCTTGTGTGTCCTTTTCCCCCTCCCCTCCCTCACTTGTGTCTCCTTTTCCCCCACCTCTCCCTCCCTTGTGTCTCCTTTTCCCCCACCTCTCCCTCCATTGTGTCTCTTTTTTCCCCACCTCTCCCTCCCTTGTGTCTCCTTCCCCCCACCTCTCCCTCCCTTGTGTCTCCCTTTCCCCCACCTCTCCCTCTCTTGTGTCTCATTTTCCCCCACCTCTCCCTCCCTTGTGTGTCCTTTTCCCCCTCCTCTCCCTCCATTGTGTTTCCTTTTCTCTCTGCTTCCGTTGTGTCTCCTTTCCCCCTACTCTGCCTCCCTTGTATCTCCTTTTACCCCACCTTTCCCTCCTTTGTGTCTCCTTTTTCCCCACCTCTGCCTCCCTTGTGTCTTCTATTTCCCCACCTCTCCCTCCCTTGTGTCTCATTTCCCCCACCTCTCCCTCCCTTTTGTCTCCTTTTGCCCCACCTCTCCCTCCCTTTTGTCTCCTTTTGCCCCACCTCTCCCTCACTTGTGTCTCCTTTTCCGCCGCCAAAAAAACCCTGAAAACGAGGCTCCACGACCCCAGACCGCCCAGCCACGTACAGCACCCAAGAAGGGATCTGAGATAAGCTTGAAAACCAGCATTAACACCACATTAACCCTCACAATGGGGACCCTGATCGCACGCGATCGTGGACCCCCGCTGCAATGAAACTTCAAAATTCCCACCTTACGGGTCCTTAATGAACCGTAAAGGTCCTTAAACCCTTCATTAACCCCGTCATTCATGGGGGTCCTTAATGAACCGTAAAGGTCCTTAAAGGACCCTTAATAAAAAAACAAAAATTAAGCCTATCAACTCATGGGGATCTATACAGAGCCCCATCAACCCCTAAAAAACCCTGTCACATATGGTTGTCAATCCAGACCCCTATAAACCCTTAATTAACCCTGTCACTCATGGGGGTCAATACAGACCCCATAAGCCCTTCATTAACCCTGTCACTCATGGGGGTCAATACAGACCCCCATAAGCACTTAATAAACCCACTCACTCATTGGGATCACTACAGACCACATTAATACATTAATTAACTCTGTTATTTATGAGGGTCAATAAAGAACCCCATAAACCCAAAAATAACCCTGTCACTCATGGGGGTCAGGCAGACCCCCATAATCCCTTAATTAACCCTGTCACTTATGAGGGTCAATACAGACCCCCATAAACCTATAATTAACCCTGTCCCTCATGGGGGTCAATACAGTCCACTATAAGCCAATAAATAACTCTGGCACTCATGGGAGTCGATACAGACCCCCATAATACATTAATTAACCCTGTCACTCATGGGGGTCAATACAGACCCCTATAAGCACTTAATTAACCCGTCACTCATGAGGGTCAATACAAACCCCCATAAGCCAATAAATAACCCTGTCACTCATGGGGGTCAATACAGACCGTCATAAGCCTCTATGTAACCCCATCAGTCCCATAAGGGTATGTTATGACCCTTATGGGGCTGTTACAATCCTAACATTAACCACATAAGTGCCATGACGGTCCTCAAGGACCATCATGACACTAAGTACAAAGACTACACTGCACTATTCCCCCCAATAAACCATCAAATCTAAACTAACTCCCCTCTACACTAACCTATTAACACCTACACTACCTACCTACATTGCCTACCTACCCCCTAATAACCCCCCAACACCCTAATTACAGAAAATAAAAAACCTAAAGTCACAAAAATAAAAAAAATCGACACTACAGAAAATAAAAAAACTTAGCTCACAAAAAAAAATCTACATTAAGGAAAGAAAAAAAACTGTCATAAAAAATTAAAAATAAACATTACAGAAAATAAAAAAATACATTACAACCCACCCACCCCCACAAAAAAAAAAAAAATTACACACCTGAAAAGGAAATACATACAATACATACAATACAATACCAATAAAATAACATACAATACCTCCCTATCTATCTAAAATACCTCCCCCAATCTATCTAATACACAATAAATCTTAACTATCTAAAATACATACACCTATCTAACATACAATTAATCCTAACTATCTAAAATACATAACCCTAACAAACATACAATACTATATAATATACAATAAATCCTAACTATCTAAAATACATACCACTAACATACAATAAATCCTAACTATCTAAAATACATACCCCTAACATACAATAAATCCTAACTATCTAAAATACATACCCCTATCTATCTAATATACAATAAATCCTAACTATCTAAAATACATACCTATCTAACATACAATACATGTTATCTCTATATACAAACCCTAATTCTAAGCTAAAATAAAATAATTAAGACCACTTACCTTTTGTAGATGTCCCTTCAGATCAGCAACCTAGGGGAAAATAACAAAAAACTAACAGAGATCCGCACTCGCGGACCTCCCCGACGCTAATGAGCCTCCTAGAGACTTTTCCGGAAGAAAATGGGGTAGGTAGGTAGTTTAAGTAGGTAGTGTAGGTGTTAATAAGTTAGTGTAGAGGGATGTTACTTTAGATTTAATGGTTTATTGGGGTGGGTTTAGGGCAGTGTAGTGTTTGTACTTAGTGTCATGAGGGTACTGGAGAACCCTCATAGCACTTACGGGGTAAAGTTAGGGTACTAATGCAGTTAAATAGAGGCTTATGAGGGTCTGTATAGACCCCCATAAGAGACCGGGTTAAAATGGTGTAGTGCTTACACTTTGTGTCATGAGGGTCCTGGATGACCCTCATGGCACTTATAGTCTTATTACATGCATTAATTAGTGTGTTATAGGGGTCTATATAGTTAAGGCACACAGTACACTCACATTGTGTGACAAACAGCATTTCAACACTTTTTTATTGCCCCGTCATTTTTGACGGGCAAGTCGCAAGTATTGTATAATGGTGAAATCTGTGTCCTGGAAGCATATATAAACACTAGCGACTTTCCCGTCAAAAATGACGCCTTCTGCACTCATTGCAGGCTAACATCCTGCGACGCTCACCACGAGTAGTCGAAATCGCGAGTTTGCCTGCTCATCGCTGTGTAATTTAACATTGGTGTGACGGACACATTTGTATATTTGACAACTATTATAGTTGATGAGCACATTAGGGTAAATGTCAGGAATACAGCCTGAGCAGAATACTTGAAGTGAACAGTCCATACACAGAGGTGAGTCTGAGAAATCAGTGATTACAGAATTTATTTAGCTTTTCTATAGAGTATCATTAGTACAAGATACAATCCAAGATGACATTCTGAAGTTACAGTAGAAAAATGTAGACATTTTCTATTTTGTTATAGAGGAGAAAGCCAGCGATGGTAGCTGAGTGAGTCATAATGAAGGATTGTTTAGGGTAATGGAGAATTGTCATGCTGACCTATATCCCAATTCTTCCATATCTGGATCCTGCTAGATCCAAATTAATTCTCCTGAGGATTAATCTTAAGAATATCTATTACCTACTTTTCTAAACGCAGCCTGTCTCTTGATTCCTTTGATATGGATTTCATGCAATTATACTAATGTTATAGGAGTTGCAATCCCCATAGATAGAAGCAAAATATTAACATATACTGTTCATAAAGGGCCTCATTCAATTGCGATTTGGCAAATTGAAAAGGGCTCTATATAAGCACAGAGCATATTTTTTTATAGAAATTTTTAGTTAGTGAAGACCTTGCCTTTGAATAGAAGTTCACTAACTAAAAACTTATGTAAAAAAATATGCTCTGAGCTTATATAGAGCCCTATTCAATTGGACAAATCACAATTGAATGAGGCCCATAATATATATGGGGATACACATTTATTTATCTCATCCTCACCCCTTGAGAAAATGATAGTAATCCATGCAAGTGAAGGGTGTATCTTAGGTGACACGATCATATCATATCATGTAGACTGAGAGATACCTTCTTCTCACAAAATATCGTGACAAGAGAATCTGTGACAATGGAAGCAAATTTACAGAACGGGATTCTCAGTGTCCTGCAATCTCCACTGATCTGCTAAGCTGCTCCTTTTAATCCATGTTGGCTGCCTTGAATGTACTTTGGGCCTCATTCTATTATCGGCCGTAAATCGGCCGTAAGGCTGCGATTCCTTGCGAGGGTTCAGTTAACTCGCGATTCTATTATACGGCCCCGCAAGGATCTCCTTTTACGGCCGGCCGCATATCTTGGAACCGGCCGTAATCTGTGAAATATAAAAACTGAAAAATAAATTCAAGCCTGCACTGAACAGCTCTGTAAATGCTAGGGATCATATTGGGGGACATGAGGATTAAGAGAAACCCACTCTCAAGCTTGCACATCAGCCCAAACCCGAGTTCAAATTAACTGTTTATTTTCCGGCTGCGGCGTGGGCGGGTCTGAAGTGCTCCAAGCACTCTGGACTTTTTACATGGATATTTTACGGATATTAAAAATAAAATATTTTACGGATTTGAGTACAGGATAATTATGTGCTATTTTTTCTAACACCTAAAATCCCTTTATAGTCTTCTCAAAGTGCAGGATGGCTTTATTTGAGCTATTTTATGTGCTTAATTGGTGCTAGCGAGACCTCTTTCCTGCAAGTAAGCTGCGGCTCGTTTTTAGCCTTGCAGAGAGGTTTCCCGGAGCAATTGAATTGCAAATCTCTTGCGGCCGTTTTAGATCAAAGGCTTTCCTCCGGCGCGAGCGGCCGCAAGAGATAGCAAGGCACCGGCCGCAAGCCTGCCGGAATCCCCGGCCGTAAGGGAATAGAATAGCAGAATAGCTTGCGGCCGGTCCTTGCGGCCCCGCAACGGCTGCGGCCGATAATAGAATGAGGCCCTTTGTGTTTTGTTTCTGTTTTTTTATTAAAATGTCAATGCATACTTCACTAGTGTCACTTTCCTACTAATCCTTTGATTTCCCCCTTTCTGTGGCAAATAAAATGTGTTAAGCAGTTTATTCATTAATATACTGTCTTCTAATTCCCCAAAGTAATTAAGAGAAGGAATTAAGTAACTGGCATAATTTTAATTCAACCATTGGGACCACATATTTTTTTAAATGTTTCCATCTTGTCTTCAAAGGTACTACATAATTTCTCCATTGTAGGAATGTGATGAATTCTTTGGATTTCCATCTAGAAGTAACAAAAATATGTGTTGCAGCTAAAATAAATTGTGATAATATTTATGACAGTTAAGAAGGGAGACTATATGGAAGACATAATAGACATTGCACTTGGCCTGGTTTGATTTAAAATATTTAGAATATTAGATAGAATGTTTTGCAAATTTTACATGATAATTTAAAGACTTTTGGACAATTTCAAAGAGTATAAAACAAATGTATCTATTTGGTCACAATCTCTTAACCATTTATTAGAGTTGTAGGGAAACATTTTTGTTTTTATTTCAAAGTAACAGTATAGGTTTTATGTAAGTATTTCAATAAAGTTATGTAAGTAATGTAATAAAGTTTCTGTTAAAGAAATATTTTTGCTACCTATATAATTTACAAAAAACATCTACATCTTCAGTTGCAATAATGTTTTTTAATTTTGTCCCCAAATTAATTGAAAGTTAAAATTTGTCTTCTCTTTTTAAATTGATGCTATTAGAATAAATAATTGGAAGAATATATTTTCTAAGAGTAGAGAATAGACATTTTTTTTTCGAATTGTGTTAAAAGAGATATTATATTGACTGATTGAAAAGACAATTAAACATGTTTAACTTGTAGATGATGAGAAATGTAGTTATTGGTCATTTGAAAAAAATCACTACAATATATTAATTTATTGTTATAATTAAAACTATTAATTCTTAAAAAGTTATTAGTTTCCCACCATTGAAATTATGTTTGTCCTTATACAGAAAAAAACATTAGAATTTTGGATACATTGGGGATATGAGTGATTCTTCTTTTGAAAGATACCATTATAACACAAGTGAACATTTTATTCCATACTTGTTTTGATGTAGAATACAATTGCTCATGGAGAATTCCACTTTCATCTTCATTACTCAGACAGATGCACAGTATTTTGTTTTCAACTTTGAATATCAACAATAATACATGATTCAACATTATTTGATCTTTTTCATCAATGCAGTGATTTAAAGTGATTCTTATTTCATAAAAATAAAGATAGTAAATGTGAATGCCAAATGTCTCCATATTAATATAAACCCAATGTAATCAAATGTATCCTAAAAGCAAATGATTCATAAACAATTTCCTTTCTTTTGCAGTTGTATATGTGAAAGAAGAAAGATGGAAAACGTGTAAAAGTACTAACCTAAAAGAAACAAAACAAAATGTTAAGCAAGTTTAAACACAATTGTTTTTAATCTGTTCTAGAACAACTGTTACACATACAAAAAGGGGTATTTTGTATATTGTGGTGTTTCTCATCCACTATGGCATACCTATTATATGTCTTACTCTCTTTATATGTTTTCCTTGAAGAATGTTCAAGGGAAGAAAAATGATTTGTGATAAACAGAGCACTAAAACAGAATAAAATAAGGCCACATTTATAGCACTCATTATCAACAAACTTTAAAATGTGAAATGCTTGAGTGAACAATGGCAAATGAGATGGTCCATGTTATTTTGTAGAAGCAAGAAAATGATACATTATAATCAGTCTAAAGCACATTTTATTATGTTTTCTTCTTTTTTTTTAAATGCTAAAAATTTAAGATATAATTAAAATGTAACCATTGTTTAATATGCAACATACTAGAATGGTGTTTTTATTTCTTCTTTCTCAGTTTGGCACAACTATATATAAAATAACCCTGTGCTTTTGATTGATTCAATCACTTCTTGCTACTTTTGATTTATATTAATTTCACCTTAGTTGAGATTTAGCTCATCATTTTAACATAGCATTATAAATTGTAATAATTCATGTAATAGCTTTCCTTATTAAATACCGTATGTGAAACACAATTTCCATGTTGAATATAGCAAGAACTATTCTATTTTTCAATCCAATTCCATAAATAATATGGTGGTTAAAATAAAAAATAAAATAAAAAAATTCATGAAACACAAAAGACGTTCTGAGTGTCAATGTAAATGTAATCTGTTTTATTTTATTATGTTTTCACTCCATTTAAATTCCATTGACTGAGATGGTTTAGTATAAATAATGTAGTATTATGTACAAAACAACACATGCACAAAGCAGGTTCAGTTAATTTAGAGGCTATAGGTAAGCAGTGCCTTGCATTACTTTATAAAAGGAAGCCAGACATGTTGGAATGAAGTCATTAAAATAGATTTACTAAGAAGCTACATTTAATAACTAGTTTTATTCCAATTCACTCAGGTATAAAAAGGGCAAATGTTCAATCAATTTCCCATTCAAATTACAGAGGCAGTCATCATTATAATGTAGTTGAAAACAAATTGGAATTTTCTATAGAATGTTTTAGCATATAATCAGACGTCCTGGCCAATAGTTCTTGTTTATAAATGTAGAGCGACTACCTATTGGTACCTTTATCCAGTTACAAATGGTAAAAAAATTACATCATTGTGGACTATTAGTATTAGTATTAGTATGAATCTTACATACTATAATCAGTGTGCTTTTTGCTGCATGTGAGTGTATAATTTTATAAATCACTTACATTGTTTTTTAAACTAATTTAAAGGCTTTTTTTCCAGAAAAGGTACTTGGGGGATAGGGAAGAACATTGAGGTGCAGATAGGAGGACACAAAAGTCTTATTTTGGTTGGCAACTTCTGCAAAAGTGTTTACGATACAGTTCTGGTCTAGGCACATAAATAACAGTGCTGAGTTTTGGGGAATGGAGACGATATAAAATGCAATGGAGCACCCCATTGTGCCTTACATTGGACAACCGTGATATATAAATTGCAGTTTATTATAACTCCATATTTAAATTTGTGCTAAAAGAAGATATAAGATTGATTTTGGTTCAACAAGTATAAATCAAAATTGGATAGACTATATTTAGATAATCTACATTAGTCATGCACAACTGGTGACCATTGACATAAGGCCCATGCTCTTATTAAATGTAGAGTAAAATCTTTAGTTTCTATGAAGTTAGGAAGTTGTGGCACAATGAGGCAAGGAAAAATTTCCCAGGGAGCCATCAACTATAGACATGGACTCCTGGGACAGAATCACTTTTACTTTCA
This sequence comes from Discoglossus pictus, assembly GCA_027410445.1. Taxonomy (NCBI): domain Eukaryota; kingdom Metazoa; phylum Chordata; class Amphibia; order Anura; family Alytidae; genus Discoglossus; species Discoglossus pictus. The sequence goes on along the minus strand of CM050167.1, from coordinate 257,400,767 downwards.
TAAATAAACACAATGTTTATAATATTTTAACCATATAGGTCTCTATTCCATGACTCATGCGGGAAAAATAACAAGTAAACTCTACACCTTAATCAGGTACCAGCAATTACTTCACACCATGAAAAACCTACGAGAAAATACCTAAAAACGTACACAACAAGTCCCTGTCCCATTCACAAAAAAAAAATAGAACGGCAAAGATAAAAATAATAAATTAACTATACCTGTAAGGGGGAAATGTATACTTTTTATACTTATTCTGTGAGGCCCTCCTGCAATGATCAACAAAGCCCTTGTGTCTTCTGCTCTGAATAAGCAGGCCATCCATGATGATTAAAGAATCCATCCTCTTCAATTTTAATTGAAGCAAATGCTCCTGAGCTTTGGTCCCCCAAAATGAGCCTCCACCTAAAACATTTGCTGCTCTGAAAAAGGAAAAAAGTTCATACTACTTATTGAGCTCCTCATAGGAACAGCTCCTGTGCTGACTAATGGCTTTGGCATGCTTGTCTGCCTTAATTAGACATTTTGAGGATTCTGATTGGCTTAAATTGTCAATCATATTAGCCTGCTGTTCAACATTTCCATGGTTCACTTTTTAACCAATCGGAAATCACTAATTAAACCATGAAAATGTTGAGCAGCTTTTTTAGGTGGAGGCTCATTTTAAAGGGCCAAAGAGGAGGATCATTGGCTTCAATCAAGAATGAAAAATATATATTCTTCAATCAGCATGGATGTGACAGTGCACACTTCACAAGGGACCAACATTGCAAACGTTACAAACAGCGCAAAGATCCACAACTGTGCCACAACAGGCACAATTGAAGCAAGAAGAATGAGCATTGATAAAGAACCCTCCCTTACTTTCAACCTGAGGAGCCTCCCGAAACTTCCTGTGAATGCTGATGATCTGTATCCTGAATGTTTTGTTGCTTGCAAGTATGATTATTTGTGGTACTTTGGAATAATATTGGAGATTAATCAAGACGAGGGAGATGCTTTTGTAAAACTTCGTCACCCAAATGGACCTTCACCTTCATTCTGTTGGCCTAGCCATGACGAATCTTGCACAATACCATTTCCTCATATGCTTGGTATTGGACAACCCCCACAGACAATAACGGTCAGAAGATACTTCTTTCCCAATGAGTGGATGGCGTTTTTGGAAGAAAAAAATGGAAAACTTACAGGTGATACTGAAGCTACAGCAAAGAAACTGAGGGCCATTAAACCATTAAACTTGTAAGGTAATCAACTGTGAAAATAGCATAGTCTGTGGTAATTTCTTACTTTGCTTTAATTGTTGTCCTTATTGTTATTAATGTATCTGCTGTCATAAAACGGCCTCATAGTGAATTAGGCCTCAATATATTTAACTTAAATGTTAAAAAGTCTCCATGCATCCATTATTTCAAGATGGCATGCAAACATCATTCTTTTTTTTTCTTTTGTAAGATAGACATGTCTTTGTATGCAATAATATTCTGAAAAACAAATTGGGGATTGTAATGTTGCATAATTGGATAAAAGGCATAATTTTTAATTATTTTAATCTTTTTCTTGCTAGATCTTATTACCTTACTTGTCAGCAATTAAAGTTTCTGAGCAATCTTTTTTTTTGTTTTATTGATTTTGATCATTTTCAAAATTTGAAATAACACAAAACTAAAAACAAGTTTGCACTATAATAACCAATATTTCCACGATGTCCCAAAAACTTTTTTTTTACAAGGAATAAAAAAAACACAAATTAAATGTTTTGTCAAGAAAGAGCATGTCTTTGCAATAATTTTCAACATCAAAACATTTTGGTTCCATTGTGCCCACACGCTGAAAATTCAAGCTTTCTAAACCTCGTTTTTCCACAAAAAAAACGTCTTATTTATAAAAAAATTTAGGCATTTATGAAAAATTTTGAGTGATGGTGTACGCAAGGGTATCTTGCAAGGGTATCTTGGGCCAAGGATCTCAAGAGGAACAGACAACGCAGATTTAATGAAATTTTTAAGTGCTATAAAATTAAAACAGTTTGAGATAGAGGGGAAAAAATAAGAGAAGGGTGTACACCAAGTTTCATCAGAAAATCTGAGTCAGAGGGTGACATGACCTTGTTGAATTGACGTGGAATGTCCCAATAGGGACTATGGTGGTCCTTATGGAAAGGGGGCTGGGTTACTCAGGGGTCCAATATGAATTCTGTGGTGGTAGTAAGGGTGCCAGGGGAATTCTTAGGGACCTCTATGATACTTACTTCTGTGGCACAGGACCCCATGATACATGGGTTAAATGTAGTCTGTTCAGGTAATCCATGGCACAGGGGTTAATTAAAACCCCTGGGGTAAGTTAAGGACCTCTGTGGCACAGGGAATAAATTGAGATGCCATGAGGGCCTATGGGGTCGGGTGTTAAATTTAGATACTATGGGAGTTTGTTAAGAGCCTCTGTGGCATGGGGTTAATTCTTCAAAGAGTATAAGCTGAACCCCATGATATAGGGGTTACATTTAGATGTTATTTAGATGCTATATATAGCAGGTAAGGAACAAAAAGGCCCAAAAGCAAAGATCTTCACTAACTAAAGACTTCTGTAAAAAAAATATGCTATGTGCTTATATAGAGCCCTTTTCAATTGGCCGATTCGCAATTTAATAAGGCTGTTAATCTTTTGTCATGTTCTAGATAGTATTTATTGGAGAAAAACAGACCACCTGCATCACATGCTTATCGTTTTGGCTCACTGGAGGAGTATAAGTACAAATACCATTCAATAATTGTAGCCTGGAAGTTCATCTCAGACAATATATATAATATAGGCAATTTCATGTTCTGTTACAGCCATGGCTGTTCAGGGAATTTTAACTTATATTATTGCACTGATACAATTTGGCAGACTTGTTTCCCAGATTTATGCCTATGATGACATTTTAGATGATGTACAAGGAAATGGAGTACAATACATGAAAGAAAAAATATCCATTACAACTAGTACAATACAGTTTGGAAGAACATTAAATACATAAAAACATCAAAATATAGATTTGGCAGCAGGTAAGGACCAAAGAGGCCCATTTATTCTGACAATTCTGTCTACCTTCAAATGTAATTTATTCTCAGAATAGCCTTATGTTTATCCCAGGTTTGCTAAAATTCCTTACCTGTATTTGACCTGCAATGTTTTGACATCCAATGTTCTTGTGATCACAACAGTATAAATTGTTAATACTACTTTTTTATGTCAGGCTATCCTCTCGACACTAGGGCAAATAGCAAGCCGTGGAGCTGCCAACTACTGGAGCTCTCCAGGAAGGAGGCATTCCTTTGAGGATCACGGAATTTATACACTACATAAATACAGACAATTATTTCACACCCATCAAGATTCATTGGGAATTTGGATTTCTTCCTTTTAAAGTGCCCAGATGTTACAGAACTAAGAATGAGTTCACACCCTATCTATTTTTTTTACCTTTTTAAGTTGTAAGTTATCAATTTTCAATAAAGGTGTTGTTATGGCATTTTAAAAGGGTATTTTGGTTTCTTATTATGATGTGTAGCTAGTACTAGTAGTGAAAAGTTAACAAAACAGCCCTGCCACTAACCTATATATCATCTGAAGATTTTTTTCAGAAGAGGTGTTTATATGTTTTTAAACTACAAGAGAAAGCTTTTAACACTATACCTAAGAATAGAAAGTATGACGTTTTCAAACAGAAAAGATTTGTGAGTTTTACATGTCATGTCTGAGGCTATCCATAAATGTGAAAAAATGTATATTGATAGTAATAGATTTGAAGACTATATATCATCAAAAGGTTTATTAAGAATGTACAGCCAGTCAGTCAGAAAGCCAATGCCCTCTTAAAAGTGTTTAGGGAACGGTGAACAGTAACCATCATGTTTAAGGAGGTTTTGTTAAATTCACAATTGATATTTTAGAAGAAAATATAGAAAGCTACAGTGATATAAATTATTTTATTTATAAATGATAAATTACCCCTTTTGTGGATGTTGGTCTGTCAGAGAACAAAGGAAACCCCACAGTTAAAGTAAACTATATCCCCTAAGCATGGCTGGATTACCAGTTAGGCAAACTAGGCAGTCACCTAAAAAAATACTTTTTTTGACTTAAAAACTAAGGGCCCTATTAAATTCTCCCTCGTAGTTCTCTCGGTGCTCGCAAAAGGCAGTTTTCCTGCTGTTTGCGAGAACCGAATCTCTCGCAGCCTGCTTTACGATATGACTGCGAGAAAATGGCCGAGAATAGGCTCCGAGAGAGCTACGTAGCCTTAAATCTATGCACGAGTCTCGCATATCGTAAGAATCCCTACGTGGACAAAAAGTCCACGCAAGGGATCCGAAAGCCTCTACGTGCTGCCTCGGAACAGCCCGAGACAGCAGCGTGAGGCTCCCCCCTGCACCCTATACACATCCCCATGCTGCAGGGGTCTCTATCAGGACCCCTGCAGCACCCCCACATTAACCCCTTGCAGCGGGGGTCCCCGATCTGCATAGATCAGGCCCCCCGCTGCATTTAAAACTTTTAAATTCCCCGCCGCGGCTCCTTAAAGGGACCGCGGCACACTATTAGCCAATCCCGGCCGCGGCACTTAAAATTAACCCCCCTCTATGCTGGGGGTCCCCATCGGGACCCCCGAAGTGTCCCCACATAAACCCATTGCAGGGGGGGTCCCCGATCTGCATAGATCAGGCCCCCCGCAGCATTTAAAACTTTTAAATTCCCCGCCGCGGCTCCTTAAAGGGACCGCGGCACACTATTAGCCAATCCCGGCCGCGGCACTTAAAATTAACCCCCCTCTATGCTGGGGGTCCCCATCGGGACCCCCGAAGTGTCCCCATATAAACCCCCTGCAGCGGGGGGCCCCGATCGGCACCGATCGTGACCCTGCTGCAATTCAATTTTAAATTTCCCGCCTCGCGGGTCCTCGAAGGACCGTAAAGGTCCTGAAAGGACTCGCACTAAAAATAATAACCCCAGGCAACTATAATTACCCCATTAACTCATGATGGTCAATCCAGACCACCATAAGGCCTAAATTAACCCATTAACTCATGGTGGTCAATCCAGACCACCATAAGACCTAAATTAACCCATTAACTCATGATGGTCAATCCAGACCACCATAAGACCTAAATTAACCCATTAACTCATGATGGTCAATCCAGACCACCATAAGACCTAAATTAACCCATTAACTCATGAGGGTCAATCCAGACCACCATAAGGCCTAAATTAACCCATTAACTCATGATGGTCAATACAGACCAGCATAAGGCCTAAATTAACCCATTAACTCATGATGGTCAATACAGACCAGCATAAGGCCTAAATTAACCCATTAACTCATGATGGTCAATCCAGACCACCATAAGACCTAAATTAACCCATTAACTCATGATGGTCAATCCAGACCACCATAAGGCCTAAATTAACCCATTAACTCATGATGGTCAATACAGACCAGCATAAGGCCTAAATTAACCCATTAACTCATGATGGTCAATACAGACCAGCATAAGGCCTAAATTAACCCATTAACTCATGATGGTCAATCCAGACCACCATAAGACCTAAATTAACCCCTTAACTCATGATGGTCAATCCAGACCACCATAAGGCCTAAATTAACCCATTAACTCATGATGGTCAATACAGACCAGCATAAGGCCTAAATTAACCCATTAACTCATGATGGTCAATACAGACCAGCATAAGGCCTAAATTAACCCATTAACTCATGATGGTCAATACAGACCAGCATAAGGCCTAAATTAACCCATTAACTCATGATGGTCAATCCAGACCACCATAAGACCTAAATTAACCCATTAACTCATGATGGTCAATCCAGACCACCATAAGGCCTAAATTAACCCATTAACTCATGATGGTCAATACAGACCACCATAAGGCCTAAATTAACCCATTAACTCATGATGGTCAATACAGACCACCATAAGACCTAAATTAACCCATTAACTCATGATGGTCAATACAGACCACCATAAGACCTAAATTAACCCATTAACTCATGATGGTCAATACAGACCACCATAAGACCTAAATTAACCCATTAACTCATGATGGTCAATACAGACCAGCATAAGGCCTAAATTAACCCATTAACTCATGGTGGTCAATACAGACCACCATAAGGCTCTATTTAACCCCATCAGTCCCATAAGGGTATATTATTACCATTATGGGCCTGTTACAACCCAACATTAACCACATAAGTGCCATGATGGTCCTCAAGGACCATCATGACACTAACTACAAACACTACACTATAACCCCCAATAAACCATTTAATCTAAACTAACCCCCCTCTACACTAATCTATTAACACTTACACTACCTACCTACACTACCTACCCCCTAATAAACCTCCCCAACACTCTAATTACAAAAAACAAAAAACCTACAGTACAAAAAACAAAAAAACCTACAGTACAGAAAACAAAAAAAAATTACACACCTGAAAAGGAAAGACAGATAAACACAATACAATAATACATATAATACATTACATACATTACATACAATACATGACATTACATATAATATATTAAATATAATATATTAAATATAATATATTACATATAATACATTACATACATTACATACAATACATGACATTACATATAATATATTAAATATAATATATTAAATATAATATATTACATATAATATATTACATATAGTCCTAATCAAATACCCCCTATCTATCTAACATACAATCTATTTAATTTAAAATAAATCCTAACTATATCAAATACATCCCCCTATCTATCTAATATACAAAAAATCCTAACTACATACACAGACCCTTATTCTAAAATAAAATAAAATAATTACAGTCCTAACTACATACACAGACCCTAATTCTAAGCTAAAATCAATAAATTAAGACCACTTACCTTTAAGATGTTGCTTCAGATCACTAACCTATGGGTCAAACAAAAAAAAAAATTAGTACAAAACATTAACATCAAATAAATAAACATTATATACATTCTACATATTCAACTCACCTTTACAGCATGTCCAGTCACTGTTAAGCTCTTCCGGCGCGGCCCTGTTAAAAAAAAAAAACACAATACATGAATACATGAATACAATATATAAACAATAAATAAAATACACAAATAAACATCTAAATATACATTTAACTTACCTCCCCGCGATGTCCCCGGCCTTCTCTCCTTCAGCCCCGGCTGGGCCGCGGAACCATCCGCGCTCTAAAAAAAAAAAAGAAAAAAAACTAACGGAGGTCTGCACTGGCAGACCTCCCCGACGCTACTGAACCTCCCGGAGTCGTTTCCGGGAGGAAATTGGCATTGGCGGCTTGTGATTGGCTGAAAAAGCTGTCTATCAATTTCAGCCAATCAAAAGTCGTCAATGTGTGAGCCAATCAGGATGGGATACACCCCAATATCCCACCCTGATTGGCTAAAACACTTGTCTATCTTTATGGGAACCAATCACAACGCTCAGATGCCTTCAGCCAATCACTATGGGATACACCCCCACGGAGTGATTGGTAGAAGACATCTGCGCATCCTGATTGGCTCCTACATTGACGACTTTTGATTGGCTGACAGCTTTTTCAGCCAATCACAAGCCGACAATGCCAATTTCCTCCCGGAAACGACTCCGGGAGGTTCAGTAGCGTCGGGGAGGTCTGCCAGTGCAGACCTCCGTTAGTTTTTTTTCTTTTTTTTTTTTAGAGCGCGGATGGTTCCGCGGCCCAGCCGGGGCTGAAGGAGAGAAGGCCGGGGACATCGCGGGGAGGTAAGTTAAATGTATATTTAGATGTTTATTTGTGTATTTTATTTATTGTTTATATATTGTATTCATGTATTCATGTATTGTGTTTTTTTTTTTTAACAGGGCCGCGCCGGAAGAGCTTAACAGTGACTGGACATGCTGTAAAGGTGAGTTGAATATGTAGAATGTATATAATGTTTATTTATTTGATGTTAATGTTTTGTACTAATTTTTTTTTTTGTTTGACCCATAGGTTAGTGATCTGAAGCAACATCTTAAAGGTAAGTGGTCTTAATTTATTGATTTTAGCTTAGAATTAGGGTCTGTGTATGTAGTTAGGACTGTAATTATTTTATTTTATTTTAGAATAAGGGTCTGTGTATGTAGTTAGGATTTTTTGTATATTAGATAGATAGGGGGATGTATTTGATATAGTTAGGATTTATTTTAAATTAAATAGATTGTATGTTAGATAGATAGGGGGTATTTGATTAGGACTATATGTAATATATTATATGTAATATATTATATTTAATATATTATATTTAATATATTATATGTAATGTCATGTATTGTATGTAATGTATGTAATGTATTATATGTAATATATTATATTTAATATATTATATTTAATATATTATATGTAATGTCATGTATTGTATGTAATGTATGTAATGTATTATATGTAATATATTATATTTAATATATTATATTTAATATATTATATGTAATGTCATGTATTGTATGTAATGTATGTAATGTATTATATGTAATATATTATATTTAATATATTATATTTAATATATTATATGTAATGTCATGTATTGTATGTAATGTATGTAATGTATTATATGTATTATTGTATTGTGTTTATCTGTCTTTCCTTTTCAGGTGTGTAATTTTTTTTTGTTTTCTGTACTGTAGGTTTTTTTGTTTTTTGTACTGTAGGTTTTTTGTTTTTTGTAATTAGAGTGTTGGGGAGGTTTATTAGGGGGTAGGTAGTGTAGGTAGGTAGTGTAAGTGTTAATAGATTAGTGTAGAGGGGGGTTAGTTTAGATTAAATGGTTTATTGGGGGTTATAGTGTAGTGTTTGTAGTTAGTGTCATGATGGTCCTTGAGGACCATCATGGCACTTATGTGGTTAATGTTGGGTTGTAACAGGCCCATAATGGTAATAATATACCCTTATGGGACTGATGGGGTTAAATAGAGCCTTATGGTGGTCTGTATTGACCACCATGAGTTAATGGGTTAATTTAGGCCTTATGCTGGTCTGTATTGACCATCATGAGTTAATGGGTTAATTTAGGTCTTATGGTGGTCTGTATTGACCATCATGAGTTAATGGGTTAATTTAGGTCTTATGGTGGTCTGTATTGACCACCATGAGTTAATGGGTTAATTTAGGCCTTATGGTGGTCTGGATTGACCACCATGAGTTAATGGGTTAATTTAGGCCTTATGGTGGTCTGGATTGACCATCATGAGTTAATGGGTTAATTTAGGTCTTATGGTGGTCTGTATTGACCACCATGAGTTAATGGGTTAATTTAGGCCTTATGGTGGTCTGGATTGACCACCATGAGTTAATGGGTTAATTTAGGCCTTATGGTGGTCTGGATTGACCATCATGAGTTAATGGGTTAATTTAGGTCTTATGGTGGTCAATACAGACCACCATAAGTTAATGGGTTAATTTAGGCCTTATGGTGGTCTGGATTGACCACCATGAGTTAATGGGTTAATTTAGGCCTTATGGTGGTCTGGATTGACCATCATGAGTTAATGGGGTAATTATAGTTGCCTGGGGTTATTATTTTTAGTGCGAGTCCTTTCAGGACCTTTACGGTCCTTTGAGGACCCGCGAGGCGGGAAATTTAAAATTGAATTGCAGCAGGGTCACGATCGGTGCCGATCGGGGCCCCCCGCTGCAGGGGGTTTATATGGGGACACTTCGGGGGTCCCGATGGGGACCCCCAGCATAGAGGGGGGTTAATTTTAAGTGCCGCGGCCGGGATTGGCTAATAGTGTGCCGCGGCCCCTTTAAGGAGCCGCGGCGGGGAATTTAAAAGTTTTAAATGCAGCGGGGGCCTGATCAGTGCCGATCGGGGACCCCCGCTGCAAGGGGTTAATGTGTGGGGGCTGCGGGGGTTCCTATGGACCCCTGCAGCAAGGTGTTCATGTGAGGACACTTCGGGGGTCCCGACAGGGACCCCCGCATTGAGGGGGGGTTCATTTTAGGTGCCTGGGGGGGGTTTGGAGTACCCCCCACGGCAATGCTTATGTGGGGGACTGCCGCGGAGGTCCCTTTTAGGACCCCCGCAGCACTTGATGAGGAGTGGGAGCCTGCGATATCATCTCGCAGGCTGTCACTCCTCATGTACATTTACGCAGTGTAGATACGTACGGCCCTGCTGCGTAGCTCACACGTTGCTCGCAGCAGGGCTAATTTAATAGCATTGTAAGTTAGAGAAACTTTGCAGTACGTAGGGCTTAAGTAGAAGCCTCTTATTTACGAGGCTGGAATTTAATAGGGCCCTAAATGCTGCAGCTCACAGACTGATCACTGGGAACTGGAGTGTAGAGTGCTGACTGTTCTCTTAATCTCATGCATTTCCTGCTGAGTGTAGAAGAAGGAACCGTGCCAGTTAAACTGAGGCTGCTTAGTACGTGTATACAGCATAATGTATTTTTACAAAACAATTTTTTTGTATAGAAATAATTTTAGAGAGTAGCTGCTCAATAGTACTTATTCTTTGAGGTAGGTTATTTACTTTATTATAGGTATTCTGTATGAATGGCTATTAATACTGTATGATTATAGGTATTTCTGGGTTAATATATATTTTTGGATTTATATGTACATTTATATATTTTTATGCTAATTATAGGTGAATCTTGCTTAATATGTGTATATCTGTTTAATTATAGTTGATCCATGTTAAATATTTATGTATTTGTATTATAATTATTGGTGACCCTAGCTGTATGTGCATACATTTGTATGCTTATAGGTGATTCTGGTTAAGTATATAAGTGTTTATATAATAATTATAGCTGACCCTGGATGAATATATGTGAATGTATATGATTTTAGGGAACCTTGCCTAAATATATATTTAGAAAATAAAAATAGGGGACCATGGATGAATGTGATTTTAGATAACCTGAACATGTATGCATTACTACAATAATTGACAATTGAGGTTGAATATTTATATTATAATGGTCCCTGGCTTATGTACCATTTATGTCTATACATTTTGTATGAGACACTGACTAAATACACATGATTTCAGGTGACCCTCTTTATACATTAATATGATTATAGGAGACCCTGGCTTAATATGTGTACATATATAGTACTAGAGGGGAACTAAATATATAAATATGTGCATATTTATTTGATTGCACAGGGCCATGACTGAATATGTGTATACTTATTTCAATGTAGGGGACCTTAGCTGATTCTGCATATATTTGTATTATAATTATAGTGGGCCCTTGGTGGATGCTATACTATTAACAGGCCCTTGTCTAATATGTTTAGATTGTATGAGACAAAATGGTGATCTTGACTGAAATATATATATATACTCTTAGTCATTTTTTTAAACAATTTCTGTTTTTACTGTGCAGTGATTTTTTAACTCTCTGCTAAAAGTGATCATGATATGTGTCTGTGTAACATATGCTCCCTGCCCTCCCATAGAATAATATAAATAATATGGCCAACCAACAAATAATGCATTTAATAAACAAGTAATAGCTTGGCATGTACAGTCAGGTCCATAAATATTGGGACATTGACACAATTCTAATCTTTTTGGCTCTATAGACCACCACAATGGATTTGAAATGAAACGAACAAGATGTGCTGTAACTGCAGACTTTCAGCTTTAATTTGAGGGTATTTACATCCATATCAGGTGAACGGTGTAGGAATTACAACAGTTTGTATATGTGCCTCCCACTTTTTAAGGGACCAAAAGTAATGGGACAATTGGCTGCTCAGCTGTTTCATGGCCAGGTGTGTGTTATTCCCTCATTATCCCATTTACAAAGAGCAGATACAAGCTCCAGAGTTCATTTCAAGTGTGCTATTTGCATTTGTTGCTGTTAACTCTCAATATGAGATCCAAAGAGCTGTCACTATCAGTGAAGCAAGCCATCATTAGGCTGAAAAAACAAAACAAACCCATCAGAGAGACAGCAAAAACATTAGGTGTGGCCAAATCAACTGTTTGGAACATCCTTAAAAAGAAAGAACGCACTGGTGAGCTCAGCAACACCAAAAGGCCCGGAAGACCACGGAAAACAACTGAGATGGATGACCGAAGAATTATTTCCCTGGTGAAGAAAACACCCTTCACAACAGTTGGCCAGATCAAGAACACTCTCCAGGAGGTAGGTGTATGTGTGTCAAAGTCAACAATCAAGAGAAGACTTCCCCAGAGCGAATACAGAGGGTTCACCACAAGATGTAAATCATTGGTGAGCCTCAAAAACAGGATCGCCAGATTAGAGTTTGCCAAACAACATCTATAAAAGCCTTCACAGTTCTGGAACAACATCCTATGGACAGATGAGACTAAGATCAACTTGTACCAGAGTGATGGGAAGAGAAGAGTATGGAGAAGGAAAGGAACTGCTCATGATCCAAAGCGTTCCACCTCATCAGTGAAGCATGGTGGTGGTAGTGTCATGGCGTGGGCATGTATGGTTGCTAATGGAACTGGTTCTCTTGTATTTATTGATAATGTGACTACTGACAAAAGCAGCAGGATGAATTCTGAAGTTTTTCCGGCAATATTATCTGCTCATATTCAGCCAAATGCTTCAGAACTCATTGGACGGCGCTTCACAGTGCAGATGGACAATGACCCGAAGCATACTGCAAAAGCAACCAAAGAGTTTTTTAAGGGAAAGAAGTGGAATGTTACGCAATGGCCAAGTCAATCACCTGATCTGAATCCGATTGAGCATGCATTTCACTTGCTGAAGACAAAACTGAAGGGAAAATGCCCCAAGAACAAGCAGGAACTGAAGACAGTTGCAATAGAGGTCTGGCAGGGCATCACCAGGGATAAAACCCATCTGGTGATGTCTATGCGTTCCAGACTTTAGGCTGTAATTGACTGCAAAGGATTTGCAACCAAGTATTAAAAAGTGAAAGTTTGTTTTATGACTGTTAATCTGTCCCATTACTTTTGGTCCCTTAAAAAGTAGGAGGCACATATACAAACTGTTGTAATTCCTACACCGTTCACCTGATTTGGATGTAAATACCCTCAAATTAAAGCTGATAGTCTGCAGTTAAAGCACATCTTGTTCGTTTCATTTCAAATCCATTGTGGTGGTGTATAGAGCCAAAAAGATTAGAATTGTGTCGATGTCCCAATATTTATGGACCTGACTGTATATGAGTAGTTATGTTGTTAAAATGGCTGTGATTTGCTCACACAGCAAGAGAGTGATATAGACGCACAGAAAGGGAAAATATGGGTGCGTGCATACCTTGTGCACGCAACCGCAGTGGCAGCTCCACTTCACAGCCCAGGGGCTCCAAAAAGGTAGATCCAGCTTTGCACCCAAGATGATGTTACTTTGTTAACAGGCTGTACACATGGCACTATAATGGGCAACATGTTGCTTAGGGTCATGTACCATTCTCAGACACTAATTTGAACCTAAGTTTGAACAAGCAGATCACTCTCACTTTTACTCCAAAACCTATACAAAATGTTCATTCACTGGCCTGGAGATGAGCTTGTGAATGTTAACATAGTATTGTCCACTTACATGCAAAATAACAGTAGGATATATGAAAGAAACACAGATTTGCCCCTAGTGCTGTGTTTGAAAATGGGTGCTTTGGGGTTTTATGCTAACCTAGGCCATTCAGAATTATGCACGCCCCAGTTGCAGCTCCTCTTGTTCACTTTCTACATCTCAAATCATAAGTTTATGAGTGCTTATGTACTGTATATGTATATATATATATATGGTATGTCATAAAGTGTCAAGTACACTTATAGAAAGAAATATCACTGCTTATAAATATTTATTTGCATATATAAATGTTTTTCAATGTTCTGCACTGTATCTTCAAGCAGCCAACTGCCCCTGAAAAATGTTCTGCCCTATGCTTGGGCCTCATTGCCCTATGCACAAATGAACATGATTGAACTCAATGTAATTCTCAGAATGAGATGCTGGAGCCCAGTGTCAAAATGAAATAACCAAAATCATAATCTGGACGAAGCTGAATTTTGTTATTCCTTCATGGTTGCAAGGTTACCTGTGAGTGTTTAAAAGGGGAATGAAAATTATGTTTGTTGGGAAGTACAATTAAATGTGACCTTTATTTTAGTTTTTTAGTTGGCTTTACTGCTAATTCATTCCCACCTTTGGACGTTTTTTGCTAACCATATTTGGTTTACCTGTTTTCCTGTGCCATTTTGTTTCTGCTGGTTTGTGTGTGCCACTTAGCTCAGCAACTTTTGCATAATTAGGGTTAGATATATCAAACTGCAAAGTAATGAGTAACAGAATATATCCCTAACAGAATTTCCTCACAAATATATATTTAAAATATGGTATAGTTAATAATTGTGATAATCAATATTATAAAACTGGTATCCATATACTGTGTTGAGAACCTATCTATATTGGAGGACTAACTTAATAGCAAGTGTAAAAAAACTCATTAAGAAACAAAAGAAAAGAGTCACCGGGTAACGCTATCAAGAATTTCTCATATGGGAACCAAAATTAGGGCAGAATTATCATTATGTAGACATCCCATGCATAAAACGTAACATTTATTTATAGATAAAATCATAAAGACAATAACAATGTGCAATTAAAAGAGCTGTCCCAACACTTATTGATGTCATTCAACATATACCAGAGATCACAATAAATATTATATAAAATATACAATTATGAATGATCAATCATATAATATTTTAATCAATAGCTAAAAATTTGAATAATCATCAACTAAAGACTCTAAATTCATGAAATGTAATTAATTATCATTAAATGTGATTAGTTATCACTCATAGGGCCATAATAAATTCCAAGCCAGTAGCAACACTGGTTCACGGGCAAAGCCAGAGGGCTTGAAATTTGACGGAATTACAGAGCTATTACATTCAACCATGCCGCGACCAACGGACCGGAGCCGCACGCCCGTAAATCTCTGTTAATTGGCTGGCCGTGATGCGATCGGCCGTTACGATCCAATTGAGGTATAACGGAGTGCGACACAGGCCTCTCAGCCAATAGAAAGCAGTCTAGCTGCAGATTATTGACAGAGGTAGATTATAAAGTTGTGTTCCACCAGTCCATTCGTCGAACGTGTTGTATTTTCTGACAAAGTAGCACGCAGGTCCCGAAGTTGGAGATTTTTCAGTGAGAGAGAGAGAGAGTAGGAGTATTTGAGAGCAGTAATTTGAACGTCTTGATTACACATATTTACAGATTACACATAATTGCAATACACATAATTTAAATAACACCCATAGAGACATATAGAGCTAGGTCACTCCACACACACACATCCCATCCCCCACAACCCATACCCCAAAAGTTTATTAAATACACGTAATACACACTTTTTTTCCATCATACATATACAACAAAACTTTGATTGATTTGTTTTAGCCTAATTTTATTTTTGGGTTTATAATGGAGGGAGAAGAGAGGATGGCAAGGAGTGGAGAGGTGGCCAGGAGGAGAAAAGGAGAGGCGAGTAGGAGAGAGAGGAGAGAGAGGTGGCCCTGTGGAGTAGTGGAGCAGTGGAGGAGAGGAATGGATGAGAGGAGTGGACGAGAGGAGTGGACGAGAGGAGGAGGAGGTTGAGAGTGGTGGAGGAGAGGAAGTGGTGGAGGAGCAAGAGGAGGAGGACCTGGAGGTGGTGAAAGTGGAGGAGGAGAGGAGAGAAGGAGAGGAGGAGAGGAGGAGGTTGGGAGTAATGGAGGAGAGGAGGTGGTGGAGGAGGAGGAGCAAGAGGAGGAGCAGAAGGAGGAGGAGCAGGAGGAGGTGGTGGAAGTGGAGGAGGATAGTGAAGAGGAGGAGTGGTAGCAGGGTGGCCCTAGCACCAGGCACACATAGAAGAGGGACAGAGGGGGAGGGGCCTGATCCCTGAGGGGGTGGTAGGTCAGGGGAGGGACAGGCCTCAGGGACACGTCAGGGAGACGAGTATTCCTGTCCACAGTTGGGAGGGAAAGAGGCTAAGGGCACGAACAGGGCCCACAATTGCACACACCGGGATAATGTGGTAATCCTTGGTGCTATCATTGGTCGCCCCGTATCCTTGTAGGGGGAGGGAAGTTAGGCCAGGGCCTAGGGCTCAGGCATGGAAGGAGGTACCGGCTGAGATTACATGTGAGGTCCATCAAGCACCGTTTTGACATCATCAGGGCCAAGGTGAGGAGTATGATGGACGAAGAGGAGAAGAACGTTGCTGTGCTCTATAGTAAGTGGGAGAGGGTCGCCAATAACCTTCTGAGGCAGGTGGCCGCCGCTGGAGCTTCAGACATGGTGGCCAGCAGGACCCAGCCTCCATGTCAGGTGAATATCACATACATATTTTCAAGATAGGGATATTAAGAGAAAACCACTTAAAGAGCACCTTTTTTGTGGTATTTATTATATTAGCCACAAACCAAACTTTAAAAACATAAACTTTCTTACTTTATTAAAATCATCTTTGTTAAAAATCGTTCGCTTAAAAAAACTGAATAAAGTAATACTCAGTATGGACGTCACTTCTGACGTCGACTAAGATCGACTAAGCAAGGAAAAAACAGGCGGCCAAAAGAACGTAAAAATTCTCAAACAGTATCAAAGCAAGGCCAAACAACGCCAGGCAAGCGGGACTTTGAAAATAAAACCAACGGCAGTCCACGCTCGCCACGTAAAGATTCAGCAGACATACAGAGGAGAAAAACACAGGGAAGGAAAGGGGGGAGAATGTGGAAAAAGCCACATGGCATCCCGAACTGCAAAAGTTTAAGGTTAACGAGGCCTGCAATTAGCGGTAGAGCCTCTCATTGATGGGCTTGCAATAAGCACCAAAGGCACTCATTGCGAGGCCCATAAAGTAGACAGGAACAGAGGCTCACAATGAGCGCTGAAGGCGCACTTTGTGAGACCCGCAATCAGTGCCGATGGCACTCATCGTGGGGCTCGTGATGAGCGCCGAAGATGCTCCGAGGGGGCAGAACCTCGCCTTGTGTGGCAAACAGCATTGCCAGGCTTAAAATTTTATTGCCGTAATTTTTGATGGGCAATTCCATTCCTAAGCACAAAAGTTGTGGGTTGACAAGGAGGAAAGGCTCGCAATGATTGCCAAAGGCACTCATTGCTAGCCATGAGATGAGCGCCAAAGGTGAACAAAGCACGAAAGTTGTCGGTTGACAAGGCCTGTAATGAGCAGCAAAACTTTTGCCACTCATCGTGAGCCACGTACAGTAGACGGAGGGAGAGGCTTACAATGAGCACCAATGGAGCTCATTGCGAGCCACAAGATGAGCGCTGAAGTTACAGCATGCCCGGCCTTAAAATGGTATTCCTGTAATTTTTGACAAGCAAGTAGTATATTAATAATTATAAAGGGTTAATACACATGCAAAGTCCAATTTGTTATACTGTGGAGTATCAATATTCCCCTGAGGGCCTGATAACAATATGACAGGTGATACTGAAGTGGGTTGCCAGTTCCTTCTCTTGTGTAGTCGAGCAGGCCATAGCAGAGGGGTCAGACAAATCACAGTCCATTAGAGAAGGAACTGGCAATCAACACCAGTATCTTTGGCATGCAAACCTTGTGGAACAGCACAGGCAGAGACCTAGCTAGAGAGTCGGACTTGACTGAAGGACTAAACAACAAATAATAAAATGTTCCCCTGGTACTTGATATATTACATAGTTACATAGTTACATAGTTACATAGTATTTAAGGTTGAAAAAAGACTTTCAGTCCATCAAGTTCAACCTTTTAAGATCTCCTCTGTTCTGCAATATGAGGATTAACTATTAATTCATTAGTTGTTAATTAATTATTAATCAATTATTTAATGTTTTTTTTATTTTATTTATTATTAATTAGTCCAGAGGAAGGAAAATAGAAAAAAAAAAAAAAAACACAAGCGAGACTTAGCCAATTGTTTCAAAGGGAAATGTAAAAAATTTGGATCAATACTGTCTCTCTAATTATCCATGATAACCCTGAATTCCCTTGTTAATTAGAAATAAATCTAGTCCCCTTTTAAAGTTATCTATCGAATCCGCTGTCACCACCTCCTCTGGTAGAGAATTCCACAGATTAACCACCCTTACTGTGAAGAACCCTCTTCTTTCTTTGAGGTGGAATCTTTTTACTTCTAACCTCAAGGGATGTCCTCTTGTCAGTTGAAAACCTCTTGGCACAAAAAGCTCCCCTGACAAATCTTTATACTGACCCTAGATGTATTTATATAAGGTAGTCATATCTCCTCTTAGACGCCTTTTTTCTAGAGAAAATAAGTGTAATTTGGTTAGTCTTTCTTCATAACTTAGCCCCTCCATTCCCCTTATTAGTTTTGTTGCCCTTCTCTGTACCTTTTCCAGCTCTAAAATGTCCTTTTTATGAAGTGGTGCCCAAAATTGTACTCCATATTCCAAATGAGGGCGTACTAGAGATTTGTATAGTGGCAGAATTATATTTGCTTCCCTGGCTTCTATACCCTTCGTAATACATGCTAATATTTTACTTGCCTTTGCAGCTGCTGCTTGGCTTTGAGCCCTGTTACCTAGGTGGTTGTCCACAAGCACTCCCAAATCCCTTTCAATATCTGATTCACCTAGATTTGCTCCATTAAAATTATAAATTGCATGGCTATTTTTCCTTCCCAGATGCATAACCTTACATTTATTCATATTAAATCTCATCTGCCATTTAGATGCTCATTCCTCAATTTTATGTAAATCTACTTGGATGGAAAGCACATCATTATCTGATTTACTTACCTTGCACAACTTTGTGTCATCAGGAAAAATTATATTTATATAGTATTGTATTTAGTAAGGATTTAAATGTTGTCTATTTATGTTCAGTGTTTTTACCTATCAGTTCTCTGTCCCAGTCTATACTTTGTATTGCTGCCCTTAGACTGTTAAAATCTGCCCTTTTAAAATTAAGAGTTTTTGTTGGCCCCTTAAAATGTTGTTTTTTTAATTCAATCTCAAATGAGACTGTGTTGTGATCACTGTTTCCCAAAGGTTGCCCTATTTCAACATTTGATACTATATCAATATTATTTGTGACCAGTAAATCTAAGATAGCTTCATTTCTAGTAGGCTCCTGTATAACCTGGGCCAGATAATGATCCCTGAGTGTACTCAAGAACCTGCTCCCCTTAGCTGAACTGCTGGTCTCATTTATCCAGTTTATTTCAGGGTAATTGAAATCTCCCATTATTAGAACTTGCCCGTGCTTAGCTGCATTTCTAATCTGTAACAATAATTGTATTTTCTCACTTTCAGCTATATTTGGGGGTTTATAGCATACTCCTACTAATATTCTTTTGGAATTTGCTGCTCTGCTATATAACTCTACCCACAAACATTTAACTTTATCACTAGGTCCACCATAAATATCTTTTCTGACTATAGCCTTAAATTCAGGCTTAACATACAGACAAATCCCTCCTCCTCGTTTACCATTGCCTCTATCTTTCCTAAATAGGTTATAACCATCCAGATTAAAAGTCCAGTCATGAGATTCATCCCACCACGTTTCGGTAATGCCTATTAAATGCCATTTTTCATTAATTGCTAATAATTCTAACTCTCCAAATTTTCCTTTCAAGCTTCTGGCATTAGTAAGCATACACCTTATGTTATGAGTCTGTAGTTCTGAAGTGCCTGCCACTGTACTTGAATTACTTAGTACTACCTCCCTATTGACTATACTACCCCTCCCCCCATCTCCTCCCCTATGAGTTGTTAATTCATCCCTTATACCCTCTACACTTTCTACCCCATGACTTATATCTAGTCCCTCCCCCCCACCCACTAGTTTAAAAACTCCTCCAGCCTTTCTACCATCCTATCCCCTAGTACAAAAGCTCCCTCATCATTAAGGTGCAATCCATCCCTACTGTAGAGATTGTACCGAAGTGAGAAGTCAGCCCAGTGCTCTAAAAAATATATGAGATGTGGCGGTGTAATTTGGCCACTATTTGTTTCCCAAATGTAGATGTGATGAGTGAGATGTATTTGCAATTATATATATATTCCAGGGTACACATTAGAGCCTCTGTGAGTGAGAAAGGGTTAATGTGACAAGCAGTTTCATGTTTTTGTGTTGCAATTTAATCAGGTAGTGTGTCTTTAATGGATTTATGCATGTTGCAGCATGACTTTTCCTATTGACCATTCCAATATATAATGAAATAATAATTATTTTAAATGCATATTATTTATTTGGGGATTGTTGTGCAAGTAATTGTAATGCCTTTCAATGCTTTCCCCATATGTTAAAGTCTGCTAGTGTGTTTCTATTGTCTTTTACAGTGTTGAGAACTTGTCTGTAAACCCTTTGCAGGTCCTATTTGGAGCCCATAATATTTTTTAGGTTGTGTGTTACCCTGGATTTTGTATCATAAAACAGGCTTAATACTAACATATCATATCTTTTAATAACACATAAATTGATAACAGATTGTTAATTGTCAAATAATGTTGAAATTAATTTTGTAGTGCTTTTCAGGCTATACTTATAGGCACTTTAAAATGCTTCTGGGGACTGGGGGATTTGAAAGCTACTTACAAGTGGTCTTTGGTACTCGTAAATAGTTCTTCTGCTTTCTGCAGTTATGGCAGTGCCATGATTTGTGAGTGATCCATAAATCTTATAACCATAGGGTTTGTGTGTTAAAGTGTAAGGGAGTAACTTGTAATTTATTGTCACTGCAAAAATCAATGAAGATGTTCACCTTGCTTTTTGGCTTTGTTGTGCAGTTCACTTGTAGTAGTAACTCTTAGAAGTTCTCTCGCAATGTTTTAGGGACAGGGGATGAAAAAAAGCTAGGTAGTATTTACTGTGCTGCTACTGAACTCGCAGTTGGCTGTAGAGATTTACATAGGGCCATATGTTGGCTTGTTACAAATAAAGGAAATAATAATAATTTTAACAGCATTTATTTTTACAGTACAATGGTCCTTTGACATAATCTGACTGTCAAGGACTGTGTAGCAAAGGCAGGGTAAGATCTTTGTACTGACTCTTAATTGCTACTAATTTGTTTATGTATTATGCTGAATTTTTAATAAATCTGCTGAGACCAATGGAAATTTGAAAAGAAAATGACGTGTATGTGTTTTTAAGGCATGAGAGCTATCTTCTAAATCCTTTGAAAATGTAAAAGTAGTCATAACAACCAAACTGGAATGACAAAAACAAAAACATGTACAATACGTTGCCTTCTGCCAGAGCAATATGATGTTCTTTTTATCACAATCACCTTTATTGAGTTGCAATCACATTCAGTTTGAAGCTCGTATGTACAACGTGAGACCTGCAATGGCTTGAAAAGTTGCAGATTTACGGGGCTATTAAATTAAACATAATGCCAGTTACAGACTTGAGATGCAAACCCGTAAACCATTTTTCGCTCATCGGATGTACGCCCGTGAACGGGATCAATTAGTCTAACTCGTAGTTACCGGTTTAGATGAAGCCAATGGCAGCAGAGATTGTCAGAATTACGTCACTGAAAAATGGAGGCGGGATTTCAAAGTCTTACGGGTTCAATCACGAATTACTATTGGACCCACATTATAAAGCCGTAAATATGATATTCCATCACATGCAAGTTACAGTATATGTATTAACATATTGATTGCCAGGATCGATATAACACAAAAATTTAATATTAAATAAAGTATTTTATTGGGCCGATTTGCGGGCTTGAGAATGTTGTGCTGTTAATTATAAGACCTAACAACACTTTCCATTTTAATAAAAATACAGTAGTGTGGTTATATGTGCATTTAAAGTGCTACGAGTTGGACTTTATCTCCCCTTGCTAGTTACAAGTTTGAATGCCGGTGATCTTGATGCAATTTAATAGCTAAATTGGAAACGTAGTGAATATGGGCTTGAGAACAAAGGATATGAGGCCCCGAAGTTCCAGGTTTCGTGTGCCGTAAGCTTTTTTTCAGCCTTTATCTCACCTAACCCGCAAGTTGTCTGTGGTTAGCATTAAGAGGCCAATTTAATAGCCTTAAGCCTTGCAAGCTACGTTACGAGCTACAGCTTGACACTTAGAGGGAATTTAATGGGGTTGTTGGTTTGTATCAGAATTTGTGTACTGAAAAAAATGAACCTTTCTTCTTTCTTTTTAATCCCAAGCTCTTATATTTTCATTTCTCAATTTCTGTATTACATTATTTTCAATGTATTTTCTATTTTGAAAGCTTTTTGCTATAATTATGGCCCAACTCAGTTTTACTACATGAGTAATTTTGTAGGAGTCTGGCCTGTCAGGGTTAAATTCCCTTTTCCTTATGAGTGTTTCATCATCACCTTTTCACTTTTTTGGTAATTCTGATTTCTTAGTCTAAAGTTTGTTGCCTTAGCAATAAATGTTTACATACAAACATCTTCAATATTTCTGTGTTAACTACTAGTAACCTAGCTTACCTTTGATGCACTCTTCCTATAGATGAATCCATGTCACCCTTTTCTAACTTTTCATGTGTGTAATTTCCTCCATATGCATTTTTATTGATCTACATCATTACATGTTTAACATAGCAATATATAACAACTAGCGAATTGCCCGTCAAAAAATGACGGCAATGAAATTGTTAGTGAGCTAATGCTATTTGGTGTAGAACAATAAAATAACTAATAGATTAATAAATTAATATACTTTACATATTTTGAAGCATTGTGTTTAAGAGCTGCAATCTGTTTTGATGTTGCTGCAGCATTAGTGGTGTGGAGCTGCTGTGTAAGCGTGGTGAATTTGTGCAGTGTAATAGTGTGCGTGCGCGAGACGAAACCGTTAGCGTAGTTGTGTACTTCCGCATTGTTATAAAATGGCGGCTAATGTGTGGTATGCATCTGTAGCGGAATATCCGTAGGTGTTTTGTGGTGTTTTGCGCGTTTCTTGTGATGTTTTGCGTGTTTAGACTGCTGTAGCCTCATTTTCGTTTTGTTCGGCGGCCATTTTTTCTCTTGCTTAGAGAATTTTTTAGTGTCTAAACGGGCCGTACGCTGCGGGCAAGGGCCTCAGTTGCTGGGATGGAGCGCCTTCGGCGCTCCATCCCAGCAACTGAGGCCCTTGCCCGCAGCCCTCGCTACTCGAGCCCGCAAGCGTGAGCAACGGTACGCTCACAACTATATATGTGATAGAGCACCCATTTACAGCCCTACTGCAGAGAACACACTGACTGAAGAGCACACACTCACAGACCTGCTGCAGAGCACACACTTACTGCAGAGCACACACTCACAGACCTGCTGCATAGCACACACTTACTGCAGAGCACACACTCACAGACCTGCTGCAGAGCACACACTGACTGCAGATCTCAGATTCAAATACACACTGCAGTGCACACACACACTGCATAACACACACACAATACTGCAGAGCACACACACAAACACACAGTGAATGCAGAGCACACATAGACTGCATAACACACACAAACACAATGACTGCAGAGCACACACACAAACAGTGCAGAATACACACATAAACACAGAATTAATGCAGAACACACACACACACTGCAGAGCACATAAACACACTGAATACAGAGCAGACACAGAAACACACACTGCAAAGCACACACACTGACTGCAGAGCACACACACAGACTGCAGAGAACACACCCTCACTGCAAAGCAAGCACTGACTGCAGGTGACCCTGTGGGTGCAGTTCCCCTGTCCGCCCCAGGGAGCGATGTGCCTCTGTCCCGGCTCAGATCTTGGGCTCAGTGCAGAGTCCGGACCGCAGGAGAGAGCTGCACAGGGGGGAGAGAAGAAGGAGCATCGCGGGGGGCTGAGGAGAGGAAGAGCAGCACAGGGGGAGAAGAAGGAGCATCGCGGGGGGCTGAGGAGAGGAAGAGCAGCACAGGAGGAGCACTGACCGGGAGGGCAACAACTCACACTGTGCGGGGGGTGAGGAGAGGGATCTAGAGCCAAGACTGGGGGATCTAAAGCTGAACCGGAACCGGGGACTGGGCGGCCCTGCGCGGGGCATTGTGGGGAGGAGGTGGCTGCTCCATCCCAACAACTGAGGCCCTTGCCCGCAGCCCTCGCGTAGCAAGGGCTGCGGGCAAGGGCAGCGAGGGCTGCGGGCAAGGGCCTCAGTTGCTGGGATGGAGCGAGCCCGCAAGCATGAGCAACGGCCCGTACGTTCAAAACTATATATGTGATGAAAAAATTAATCTCCTTTTAATTTGTATATTTTCTCTTCTCTCATGCAAAAGTTTCAGTTATTATTGATGTATATGCAATTCTTCATTTAAAATACCTCATCTGTAAAAAAAAAAATCCCATTACCAGTCACATAAAAACTCAAAGGTTCAATGAGAAAATATCACTCTAGATTGCCGTGGTAGATTTTAATTATTAGCAGTATCACAAAATTATGGGTTGTTAACTTAATTCTGATCAGCTGACAAAATCAAGTAATGTCTATAGAAGCCTTGGATTATAAATCTCGAAAATTGACTATACATTAAATTTGAGTTTGCAATATCAACATTGCATTGCTAAAATAAATCAATTTATACAGTACACTTAATATTTTTTGATCCAGTACTCATTTTTTGCCTACAGTTTGGGACCAATTTGCCATCTGTATTCAAGTGATTTGAAATATTATTGTGAATTAACAACATAAGCAAACCTTAAGGTCAACATTTTCTTTAGAAATTAAAAATAAAATCGCAGAATATAATTTATAGTTGTTGGGGAGAAGAACATGAGGGAGGCAACATGGACTAATGAAGCGTCTATGCAATAGTGGTGAATGAAAGGCAAAACACAACAAAAATTCTAATACACTCTCTTATCATATCTCACCTTGACTACTGCAATTCTCTCCTTTCTGGCCTCCCCATCACCATCTCTCTCCACTCCAGTCCATAATGAATACCTCCACTAGACTCTGCTAGCATACTCAAAGCTCAGTGTCTGTAGAACTTCACTGTCAGATGTGTCAAGAATACACTGAAGATCTATAAAGGAAGGATCTTAACAGCAGTGATGACCTCGATAATTTGTACAATGAGCCGGAGCCAGACATCTAGGTCAGTGAAGTGAAATAGGCCCTAGGAAAATTTGCTAATAACAAAGCTGTAGGTGTTGATGGAATCCCCATTGAACGATTCAAAATCATAAAAGATGATGCTGCCAAAGTCTTGCTTTCCTTATGCCTACAGATTTGGAAAATCAGTAGTGGCCTATAGACTGGAAAAGGTCCATCTGCATCCCAATCTCCAAAAATATTTAGTTTTAAAAAGTGCTCTAATTATCAATTACACTCATTTCACATGACGGCAAGGTGATGCTTAAGATCCTTGGCTTCAACAATATATGGAATGGGAACTACTAGATGTGCAAGGTTGGTTCCACAGAACAAGAAGAACAAGGGATCAAATTACCAATGTCTGATGGATAAGAGAAAGCAAGAGATGTCTAGAAAAAAACCTTTACTTCCGCTTCATAGACTATTTTAAAGCCTTTGATTCTGTGGATTCCAACAAAATTTAATACGTTCTTAAAGAGATGGGAGTACCAGATCATCTCATCCTCCTTCTGAGCAATCAGTATGTGGACCAATAAGCTTTGGTAATAAGCCAACATGGAACAAGAGAATGGTTCAATATCAGCAAAAGTGTGAGACAAGGTTGTATATTGTCACATAATTTATTCAAATTATATATGCATCATGCATAAGGCCATGCTGGATAAATCCAAAGCCAGAATCAATATGGCTTATTATTATTGTCATTATTTATATCGCGCCAACATATTCCATAGCGCTGTACAGTGGTATTGTACAAAAAACAAACTTAACACCTTATAAAGAATGGAGGGCCTGGTTTTTGAGCATATAATCAAATGCACATAGTGCTTGTTTCCAAGACACGGACACACAATTGAAAACTCACAAACTTACAATCTAAGAGCCTCATTCAATTCCGAGTTGCCCAATTGAATAGGGCTCTATATAAGCACATACAACAAATTTTCACAGAACTTTTTAGTTACTGAACCTCTATCCAAAAGCAAGGTTTTCACTAACTAAAAACTTCTGTCAAAAAATATGTTATGTGCTTATATAGAGCCCTATTCAATTGACAAAATTCAAATTGAATGAGGACCTAAGGGTTTAGGTGTGATACAAGAGGGTGACAAATACAAAATGGCAATGTGAATGCAATTTGTTTAGTCAATTGGAGGGATCTGTGTGTTGTACTATAGAGTGTGGGTGGGAGTGTTATTAAGCTGTAGAGTGTGCAGTTGTAATTATAAAGGCTGAAGGTGATATGATTTTTTAAAAAGGTGTGTTTTAAGTAATTTTTTTAAGGTTTTGGGGCAGGAAGATAATCTAATGGAGTGAGGCAAGGAGTTCCAAATAGTAGGGGCAGCACGAGAAAAGTCTTGAAGACAGGAGTGAGAGGAGGTGATGAGAGAGGAGGAAAGCAGAAGGGCTTTAGCAGAACGAAGGGGGCGGTTGGGAGTGTATTTTGAAACAAGAGCAGAGGTATAAGGGGGTGCACTGTTGTTGAGGGCTTTATGTGTTAGGGTCAAGATTTTAAATGTGATTCGGGAAGCTATGGGAAGCCAGTGGAGTGATTGACAGAGAGGAGCTACAGACACTGATTGTTTGGTATTGAAGATGAGTCTAGCGGAGGCGTTCATTATGGATTGGAGGGGAGACAGACGAGAGATGGGTAGGCCAGCAAGGAGTGAATTGCAGTAGTCGAGTCGAGATATGTTGAGAGAGTGTATTAGAATTTTAGCTGTGTCTTGTGTAAGATAATGACAAATTTTGTAGATGTTTTTTAGGTGAAACTGGCAAGCAGTCAGAAACATGAGCTAGAAGAGAGGGGGATAGATTGGGTGCAGAGAGGTAGATTTGAGTATCATCTGCATAGAGATGATACTAAAATCCAAAGGATTTTATGATGGTGCCAAGGGAGGAGGTGTAGATGGAGAAGAGGAGGGGGCCTAGGACAGAACCTTGGGGAACGCCAACAGACAGAGGGAGAGGTGAAGAAGAGGTGCCAGAGAAGGAGACGCTAAATGTACGATCTTTTAGATAGGATGTGATCCATGAAAGAGCTGTGCCCTGCATGCCAAATGAGCGGAGAGTTTGGATTAGAATAGGGTGGTCAACTGTGTCGAAGGCAGCAGAGAGATGCAGGAGAATTTAAATTGAGAAGTGACCCTTTGATTTGGCAGTTAGCAAGTCATTGGTGACTTTTGTGAGGGCTGTTTCTGTTGAGTGTTGGGCACGGAAACCAGATTGGAAGGGGTCAAGAAGGGAGTTGGAAGAAATAAATTGAGTGAGGCGATTGTAAACAAGCCGCTCAAGCAGTTTAGAAGCCAGGGGAAGTAGTTAGATAGGGCGGTAGTTGGAGGCAGAAGCTGGGTCAGATGAGTGCTTCTTGAGAATGGGTGTAATTATGGCGTGTTTTAATGGGGATGGAAACCTGCTAGTGTTTAGGGAGAGGTTGAATAGACGTGTGAGAGCTGGGATAAGTGCGGTGGATAGGGGAGGGATTAGCTGTGAAGGAATAGGATCATGTGAACATGTTTTAAGGTGAGAGGTTAATAATAACGTAGATACTTCATCCTCGGTTACAGGGTCAAAGGAATCCATAGTAGAGGAGGGATTGGGGAAGGGTTGGGTGTTGTCAGCTTGTGGAAAGGATGGTGGGATAGGGCCAAGCTGGGAGGAGAGCTAATTTCGGATAGTTTCAACTCTGGTTTTAAAGTGGCTGGCAAAGTCATCAGCAGTTAGACAGGAAGGGGCAAGAGGGGGGAGTGGGCAAAGGAGGGTGTTGAATGTAGCAAATAAACGTTTAGGGTTGGAGGACAGGTTTGATATTAGTGATGAGAAGTAGTGTTATTTGGCAAGATTGAGGGCAGACAAGTAGGAGCGCAAGGTAAACTTGTAGTGGAGAAAGTCTGCTGAAGTGCGAGATTTCCTCCATAGTCGTTCTGCAGTGCGTGAGCATCTCTGTATATAGCGTGTTAGTGTGGTGTGCCATGGTTGTGGATGAGAGCGAGGGCATTTGCTTGTGATTATGGGGGCAAGAGAGTCAAGGGTGGAGGTTAGAGTAGCGTTGTACTCTGAAGTGGCGATGTCAGGGCAGGCAAGGGTGGTGAGGGGGCTAAGAAGGGGTTTTAGTACATTTGAAAATTGTTGTGGGTTGAGTGCTTGCAGGTTTCTGCGTGTTCTGGTGGCAGGATTTGAAGAAGGGTGGTGAGCGGAAGATGAGGTGAGGTTGCAAGTTAGCAGGTGGTGGTCAGATAGGGGAAGTGAGGAGATGTCAAGGTTGGAGATAGTGCAGAGATTAGTAAAAATAAGGTCAATGGAGTGTCCACCACTGTGAGTTGCGGAATCTGTCCATTGTGAGAGGCCAAGGGAAGAGGTAAGTGCAAGTAATTTTGCAGTTGTTGGGGAGGTGGGTGTGTCAGTGGCTATGTTGAAATCGCCAAGAATAAGTGAAGGTATATTGGAGGAGAGAAAGTGAGGGAGCCAGGCGGCAAAGTTGTCCAGAAATTGAGAGGGTGATCCAGGCGGGCGATAGATCACAGCTACTCGCAGAGTCATGGGAGAGAAGATGGCTTGCAGAAATATCAACAACCTCAGATCCATCAATGATACTACTCTGATGGCTGAAAGTCATGAGGAACTAAAGGACCTATTGATGAGAATGAAAGACGAGAGTGCAAAAGCTGGCATGCTGCTCATCGTTAAAAAGAAGATCATGGCAAACAGCAAAATCAGTTTCTGGCAAATAGAGGGGGAAGAAGTTTAGGTAGTGGCAGATTTTTTTTTCCTGGGATCCAAGATCTCTTCAGACAGTAGCCATTTAATTAAAAGCATAGTTAGAATTATGGTATTCCCAAAAGTAGCATATGAATGTGAGAGCTGATCCATAAAGAAGGCTGAGCGTCATAAAATTGATACCTTTGAATTGTGGTGTTGGCGAAAACTGCAAGAAGATCCAATAAATCAGTACTTCAGGAAATCAAGACAAGAGGTTCACTGGAAGGTTTGATCATTAGGCTTGAATATCAAATATTTTGGCCATATCATGAGAAAAGAGGATTCCCTAGAGAAGACTGATGCTGGGAAAAGATTGAAGGCACACGAAGAAGGGGAGGCAGAGGCGGAGATGGATAGATGAGGTCATTGAAGCAATGAACATAAGCTTGATTGGGCTCAGAGGGGTAGTGGCTGACAGATGTGCTTGGCATACTGTGGATTACACGGTCACAGAGAGTCAGCCATGACTGAACAACTGAAATGCAGTCTCTATTACTCCTCTGCCAACATCTTCTCATCTGGGCACATAAACCCTACCCCTATAAGAACAAGTACTGGCAGGAGAAGCAGAGGAAGCCTTCAAGTGGAGGAGGGGTAAGGCCAAGGGGTCCCTGGGGGGCAGGAGGTATGGTATGGGTTGGAGAGCCTAGGGGGAGGGGTCCCTAAACTACAGAAAAACAAGATGTAATATAAAGTTACTCTGCATCTCCAATGAAATATATATATATATATGGGCATATTTGTGTGTCCCAGCTCAACTTCCCAGAATGCAGTGTAATAACTTTTTTTCTTGGAACTCTGAGCTGGAAGCAGGTTTTTTAACTTGCTTTATACATTCAAATGTGAACACAGATGTACTATTTATTTACTGTACTACTGTACGGTGGAGGGCTTCTATCGCTCTTTTGCCCACTATATTATAAATGATTGTTGTGGTGAACTACCTACTCATAATTTCCACAACACAGGCTGAAATCCCGCTCCATGCTGATGATAGCCAGTAAGCTTGAAACAGCTGTACAAGGATTGGATACTCAGCCTGCGTTTATTCCAACCTTGGCTTTGCATTAAAGCTGTGTAATACAGCATGCATAAGCTTAAAGGAAGCCATGTTTGATGATGGCTACGAAATGAAGAGCGAGGCATTTGTGGGCATATTTGTGTGTCCCAGCTCAACTTCCCAGAATGCAGTGTAATAACTTTTTTTCTCGGAACTCTGAGCTGGAAGCAGGTTTTTTTAACTTGCTTTAGACATTCAAATGTGAACACAGATGTACTTTTTATTTACTATATATATATATATATATATATATATATATATATATATATATATATAAAATATATTATGGGTCAGGTCATAGCCGAGAGGTCAGACAAACCGAAATCCACTGGAGAAGGAATCTCCAGTATCTTTGCCATGTAATCCTTATGGATAAGTACAGCCAGAAACACAGACCGACGTCCCTGGTGTGCTGCCATCATATGTTCATCCAGAGTCTGAAACAAAGGGCTGAACAACAACAAAGGAAGCCTTGTTTAAAATGGTATTGGATCACAAGAGTGAAGCCTTTGTGTGCACATTCGCATGTCTTTGCCCAGGTTCCCAGAGGCAGTGTAATAAATGTATTTCACTGAATTCTGAGCAGGAAATATGTTTTTTAACTTATTTTAGATGTTCAAATATTAACACAAATGTAATATGTATCTACTGTATGGTGGAGGGCTTCTATCGCTCTTTTGCCCACCATAAATTAGTTGATTGTTGTAATAAACTACCTTCCCACAAAATCTAATACATAAGCTAGGAAATTGTGCCACACTGATGAGAGGCAGTAACCTTGAAACGGTTGTCTGTGGGTAGGTTTCCTGGCTTGTGCATAATCCATCCTGGTCTATGCTTAAATCTGTGTAATACAGCAGGTAAAAGGAGCCATGTTTTCAATGGTATTGGATTAAAGAGCAAAGCCTTTGTGTCCCTGCCCAGGTTCCCAGAGTGCAGTGGAATAACTGTATTTCTTGGAATTCTGAGCAGGAAATATGTTATTTTACTTATTTTAGATGTTCAAATGAACACAAACCTCTGCTCTATTCTTATTCGTGTTAATGACACTTTTCACGTAATACATAATACTTAGGAGGCTTACATATGATTTCCGAATTTACTTACATTCTTAGAGCAGTTCTATAAAACATAAACCTAAAACAAAATAATGAAAATAAAAGGCCTAGCCCTGTCTGACCACTACCTATAACCGATGTTAATCCCCTCACTATCAAAGAGCTTCCATTTTACTAAATCTGAATGGAGCCAAAAACATACAATACACATTCCAAATAATAAATAAAGTCCCTGGCCTGTATTTCTTAGTATATCCAATTTTTACAAAGTGCTGCAGATAGTTCTGTCTCTGTGTCTCTCTGTTTTCCATAGCTCCTTGGCAGTTCCAGCAGCTCAAAAATGGCAGTCCACTTTTTCTCTCTCTGTGTCTGTACTGCTTGCCGCTCGTGTCTGCAATTTCCCTGCTCAAAAATGCTTGCAAATGCTCTGCTCGCAAATTTCTAAATGTCTCTCTGTGTCTCTGCAGTTCCACTCACATAACTGTCTTCCACTGTATATTAGCAGTAGTCTTTTAACAGACAGGGTTTAGGCTCCAAACAAGCTTTAGCAAAATTTTCTTCAGAATTCTTTCTCACCTCGCAACAATCCCAAAACACCTTTACTCTCAGGCAGTGGCGGAGCTAGAGAATGGAGGGCCCTAATGCAAAAAAAAATGTTTGCCCCCCCCCCCTTAGAGGGATGTAAAAAATGTTTTGCCCTCGGCACCTGTTGAGGCCAAATCACTCAGTGCTCCTGCCTGTGTGAAGCCCCTCTGCCTGGAGCACAACTCCAGGCCGCTCGCACTCCACTTTCCTGCGACATCCTCTATAGCAGTGACCCTTCTTAGCATCCATTCCTACATAGCTACCAGTTCTTGTCAGCAGCCATCCCATCTCAGGATCCATCCCACAAAGCACCCAACCATTCTGAGCACTCACCTCACATAGAACCCATCCCTATATCCTTTGTTCCTCCCTCACAGAACCCACCCATTTACTTTGATGTCACTTTGCAGCCCTTGCTCTCTTACCTTCTTCCTTGATACACATCCTCAGCGTACTAAACTGCTCCACAATGCCACCTGTTGGAGCTTCTCTAGAAATGCTCTTTTTTAAACAAATTTCAGGCCGGGGGGTGTGGTCAAGAAGGCAGAAGGGGGTCCAAAAGAAGACCCAGTGGGGTGTTGACAGGCTGGGGCTGGATGGGAGAAAAAAAATGCAAATGTATTTAATTAATTTATTTACTATATATATATATATATATATATATATATATATATATATATTGCTTCTGTGTTTCAATTGAACTCTATGAACTCTACAAAATTATTAATCTGTGCAATGTGAATGTTGTTTAGTAGTGGAAAATAATGGTTTCAGATCTTCAACTGAACATAAACTGCAGCCTTCAATAGCTGATTTTAGATATAAAATCTCAATACATAATATACACTTTTCAGAATGTGCTTGGAGCACTGCACACATCTGTTGAGTGTCTTAAATGCTTTAATCAAGAGGCTGTTTTATGTGGATAGATTTTATGTAGTCAGTACATGTCTGTAACTGCTGTAGCTGTGTTCTATAGAATTCTTCTATTCACAATACAATGGTTAAATACATAAAAATGATGTAAAATAGCTACATATATGAGTCAATATAAAATTGCTAAGTATAATGAAGTGCCCTCCTTACAATAAGAATACAAGATCTCTGAGTTTCTTGGTAGTATTTTAGAATTTGCATTTAAATATAGGCCAGGAAATCTTTCTTTTACAAAAATTCTCCCTTGTCAAACATCCTATGGGTCCTTGAAATCTATTACAGAGTTCTGTCTTCAGTTGACGTTATCACTGGAAATCATCATTGCTTTCAAGTTGAGTTCGGATTTATTG
Source organism: Discoglossus pictus (assembly GCA_027410445.1). Taxonomy (NCBI): domain Eukaryota; kingdom Metazoa; phylum Chordata; class Amphibia; order Anura; family Alytidae; genus Discoglossus; species Discoglossus pictus. The sequence continues at coordinate 257,367,903 of CM050167.1, read as the reverse complement.
AATGAAGAGGTGATCTGATAAATGTCAGCTGCTGTATTGAAAGCTCTGTCTCCAATCTGCTCTCGATGAATGAATTACTTTGACCAAAAGTGGTATAAAATCCACACAACAGATTACACTGCTCGTGTTTTCAATAGGTCATAGAACTGGGATGTAATTATAATCTCATTTTACTGTGTAGGTCATAATACAACATAACTGCACAGTGTACCATTGGAAAAAAGAAAAAGTTACATATAAAATGAAGGCAAACTGTTAATGGGAAACTGACAGAGCAAAACACTTGGGTTTCAGAACCAATGAAGTCATGAGATGTGCATTTGTAGATTAGGTTTTAAAGTGCTTGCATCTACTCCTTCATTGGGTCCTCACTTAGGCTTGGGCCTCAGCAGTATGAGCAGAGTGTGAAGTCTGCTCAAACAGGCCCAGTTGGGGTGCTGTTGTTAGCAGCAATAGCAAGCTACAGAGAAAGGCTTGCTCACTGTTCCTGTGTGAATCTACAATCAGGGATTGATGTAATTTGTAAAGTTGTAATGACACAGGAATCTTGAGGATATGTGGAGTGAGGGGGAGAATCTCCAGCAAACACAGGAAGCTGCCTGTGTGAAGCACTGAAGACAGAGAGAGAGAGAATTTGCTTACAGAGGATTTGCAGGAATGTTTCCTAAAGGGAAGCTGCAAAGACTGGCAGAGACACTGGATAAAAAGGTATCCAATTTATTATTAAACTGCAAGCAAGAAGAAACTGCAGTATGAGAGGGACCTATGCTCTGCCCACAGGGATTACTTCAAACATCAAAAGTATCCTGCATTTACAGAGGCCAATTGTGAATGCAGTGTTTTGTTTTCCCCCTGTGACAGAAAAGCTGTCCAGGCACATATGGCTATGGATTGAAGAGCGAGGCATTTGTGGGCACATTCGCATGTCCTAGCTCAGCTTCCCAGAATGCAGTGTAATAACTGTATTTCGCAGAATTCTGAGCTGGAAGCAGGTTTATTAACTTGTTTTAGGCATTCAAATTTGAACACATATGTACTAATTATTTACTATATATACATATATATATACTGTATATATGTATGTATGTATATATATATATATATATATATACACTGTATATATATATATATATATATATATATATATATATATATACACAGCACTGTGTGTGTTCTTTCATGTATATATTGATCTATATGAGTATATACTATCTGTATATATGTCCCCTATAATATGTTGTGTTGATCCCCCCTAAAAGTATTTACCTGATTATGTCAGATGCTGTCTCCACTCTCTCTGCATCTGCTGTTTTTATTCAACCTGTGGGTTTCATCTCATGTTAGTATTGCTTGAAACTTGATAAAGAGAGGTCAAACCTCTTGACAGCTCGTCAATATAAAAAGGGTGTTTATTCAATAAAAAAGGTATCATAATATGCTTCAATATTCATTATTAATCTATATATATATACATACACTATTAATTTCTAAATTACTATATACATATATATATATATCTCAAAAAAGGGCAAAGAAAAAAGAAAATGGCAACTTATTATAAGATCCAATATGCATAAAGGTTTAGATAACTCTCCATCTAAATAGTAGAAATAGTAGAAAAAAATACATCATATGTATAATAAATTAGAAGAGGCCTAATATAAGAAGGCCAAAAAGTCAGCTCATAGAATGGCCTTAGGATGTACAAAACATTACTAAAGTGGCCAAGCCATTCAAATCACAGAAGACTCAATGAATATACCAATTACAACTAACGTTATTGCCAGATAAAAGTAAATTATAATTTGTAATTCTAAAATATCTAATATCCGAAGAAAAAAAAATATATATATTTAAAATAAAGGAGGTTGATGTGCAAAACGGTGGAGTGCCTCTTGTAGTGGTGTCAGAATGATATCCAGATAAAGCTAAGAGAAAGTCCCTGTCCGTGGCAGTGGTCATGAAGCATAAAAAAATTTGCTATCATCAAAAATAAAAGGCAATTAATATTCTATAATAATCCTAACCAAATAATGCACACTTCAAGAATGCTGTCTGATTAATTATCAGACCAGTAAGCCAATTATTTAAAAAAAATTAAAATGGACAAGCTATGGCACAAGTGTGCTATGGATTTAAATATTAGAACAACAAGCCAATTATTTAAAAAAATAGTCACAGACAAGATATGTCACAAGTGGGCTACAGATTCTGATATCCACACACATTATGAATATATACTGCAATATTAACAACAGTTATATATGTGTACTGCACTACTACCAGAAATTGCCATAATGATTGCATTACTACATGTACCCTTAAATGGCAGTATATCAAATTCGCTGGCCAAAAGATTGAATATAGCAAACTTCAGGATAAGTACTGCTCACTTGCAAATGTCCACAAATATCAACAGTCCACAGCCAGGGAACTTACCTCCACATGAGCCCCATCCCTATCATACCTTCAGTACACACGCTCTCTCTCCTTGGCGTCTGATGTCACTCGTCAGTGACATTCAGCCCATCCATTTTGCACACCAAAGATTTGCGCATGTGCAGTTCACACCTCGCACATGCGTAATACCACCAACGCACGTTTTGAAAATGAATCACTTTCTCAAGGGGCTGCTAGTCTCAAACTCCTGCCAACCTTAAATACTGAGTCTGTGCAAATGCCTAATTAGCCCTTAGTATATACTTGACTACGATCACAGACTATAAACTAAATACAGTGTATTGTTATTATCTAACCATTGTTGTATGTATTCAAAGCTAGTATTTTATCCTGACTTAATAATTGTAAACAAGTTGTAATTGTTATTATACTCCTTACAAAGCTAATTGACCCAACCTCACAGAAAAAAATAAATCACATATGTAAATGAATTATACCTATGAAGCCATATTGATAAAGCAGAACTATTAATATTACTGAAGTAATTTGAAAGCTAAGGAGATGGTAAATTAACATCCTCAGTTGATTTTAAGGCAGAAAACCTTAGAGATGGAAACAATAATATTAAAATAATAAATATCATCCTTAATCATATGTTATATGTTTTATAAAAAAAACTGTAAAATTAATAGTGTTCAGTATTAGGTCCTCTCCTTTTTAGCATATTTATTAATGATATAGAATATGATTACCTTATTTAAATACATCCAGGGTCAATATAAGGCTTTGTCAAGTGAACTTTTTGTAGCAAGAGATTTTCAACTGACAAGAGGACACCCTTTGAGGTTAGAGGAAAAAAGATTTCACCTTAAACAAAGAAAAGGGTTCTTCACATTTAGGGTGGTTAAACTGTGGAATTCTCTACCAAAGGAGGTGGTAACAGCGACTTCGATAGACAACTTCAAAAAGGGGTTAGATATATTTTTGAATAAAGAGGGCATTCAAGGCTATCCTAGATAACTAGCGAAGGAATATTGATCCAGGGAGAAATTTGATTGCCAGTTTCTGGGGTCAGGAAGGAATTTTGCTTTTTTCCCCCTTATTAGACAATTGGCAAAGTTTCAATGTTTTTTTTTTCTGTTTGCCTTCCTCTGGATCAATTAACAATTAATAATAAATAGTGCACATTAAAAAAGATCAATGGAGATCTAAAAAGGTTGAACTTGACGGACTAACTCTTTATTCATCCTCCAATACTATACTATTAATAATTATTTAATCAACAAACTAATTAATAACTAATCTGCATATTGCAGATCATAGGAGATCTTAACAGGTTGAACTTGATGGACTGAAAGTCTTTTTTCAACCTTAATTACTATGGGCCTCATTCTATTAGCGGCCGTAGGCGCTGCGGGGCCGCAAGGACCTGCCGCAAGCTATTCTGCTATTCTATTCCCCTCCGGCCGGGGACTCCGGCAGGCTTGTGGCCGGCGCCTTTCTATCTCTTGCGGCCACACGCGCCGAAGGAAAACCTTTGATCTAAAACGGCCGCAAGAGTTTCGGCCGCAAAAAAATCCCGTTTGCTATTCTATTGCTCCGGGAACCCTGTCTGCAAGGCTAAAAGCGAGCCGCAGCTTACTTGCAGGAAAAAGGTCCCGCTAGCACCAATTAAGCACATAAAATAGCTCAAATAAAGCCACCCTGCACCTTGAGAAGACTATAAAGGGATTTTAGGTGTTAGAAAAAATAGCACAAATTTCCCCTATACTCAAATCCGTAAAATAATTTTTTTTTAATATATGTCAAATATACATGTAAAAAGTCCATAGGGCTTGGAGCACCTCAGACCCGCCCACGCCGCAGCCGGAAAATAAACAGTTAATTTAAACTCGGGTTTGGGCTGATGTGCAAGCTTGAGAGTGGGTTACTTTTAATCCTCATGTACCCCAATATGATCCCTAGCATTTACAGAGCTGTACAGTGCAGGCTTGAATTTATTTTTGCGTTTAAAGATTTCTGAGCTTACGGCCGGTTCCAAGATATGCGGCCGGCCGTAAGAGGAGATCCTTGCGGGCGGTATAATTGAATTGCCAGTTAACAGAACCCCCGCAAGGAATCGCAGCCTTACGGCCGATTTACGGCCGATAATAGAATGAGGCCCTATGTAACTATGTAACTATGTAATATTTTCATTCAGTCCATTGGGAGCCATGATATTTAGGAGGAAAATACATTTTCTAAATTTCCTCCACGAATTCCCAACGTTACTTGTTGTACCATCCAACATTTGAGTTCATCAGGGTTTGAGTTATGGAATTTAAAAAAGTGACGGGCCACTGATGTAAGCTTAAGTCCATTGTCCAAATCTTCCTACTATTCTTAATATTTCTTACATGTTCTCCTATGCGTTTTTTCTCCTCTCGACTTGTCATACTAACATATTTTTTGTCTGTACATGTACATTCATGTACATAGATAACGGATTTGGAACTGCAACTGAAGAAGTTCCTCACTGTATGACAGTTGCTCATGTGGTCAGAGAAATGAGTCATATTTTGATGTGAGAGCAATTTAGCATCTCCTTCTCCGGCATCTTTTCTTCTCCTCACCCCTTTTCTGTTGTCATACCCCAAGGACCAGTCCTAGGCCCCCTCCTCTTCTCCATCTATACATCTTCACTTGGTACCCTAATTAACCCTTTAGAGTTTCAGTATCATTTCTATGCAGATGACACTCAAATCTAACACTCAGCACCGGATCTATCCCCCTCTCTTCTAGCACACATCTCCAACTGCCTCACTTGTATATCCTCTTGGATGTCCGCCCTCCATCTAAAACTCAACATGTCTAAGACTGAATTCTTAATCTTCCCACCCTCTACCACAGCCTGAATTCCATCTTTCTCCCAGACAACAATGCCATCCATCATCACTCCCACCTCCCAAGCCCACTGCCTTGGGGTTCTACTGGAGCCTGCCCTCTCTTTCATCCCTCACATACAGTCACTAATAAAACCTTGCCTTCTCCATCAAAAAAAACATATCCAAAATACGCCATTACCTCACACAAGACATTACTAAGATTCTAATACACTCTCTTATCATTTCTCATCTTGACAATTGCAACTCACTCCTTGTTGGCCTGCCCACCACCCGCCTTTCCCCACTTCAATCCATAATGAATGCCTCTGCCAGACTCATCTACCGTAAAACAACATTCAGTGTCAGCAGCTCCTCTTTGTCAATCACTCCACTGGCTTCCCTTAGTCTCCAGAATAAAATGTAACATCTTGACCCTAACTTACAAAGCCCTCAACAATAGAGCACCCTCGTTTGTCTCTGCTCTCATCTCCAAATATTCCTTCACACGCCCTCTTTGTTCTGCTAACGACCTTCTTCCTGTCACCTCCCCTCACTCACAGGACTTTTCTTGTGCTGCCCCTATTCTCTGGAACTCCTTGCCTCTCTTCACCAGACTATCCTCCTGCCTCAAATCCTTCAAAACTTCAATAAAAACATATCTCTTTAAAGGAGCCTATAACCTTCCACCCTGACACACACAGCACTGCTCTCTCACTACTGTACCACATACAAACATCAACCTTTTGATTGTAAGTCTGCAAGTTTCAATCCTTCAAGGTGCTTTAGGGAAAGCACAATGGACACCAGATTCCAAGCTCAAAGACAGGGCCCTCCTTTCCTTGCAATGTATTCATTTTGAATTTATCTTTGCCTGGAACTTAACTTTTGTATAGCGATACGTAATATGTTGGTACATTACAAATAAACGATAATAATAATTAATATCATGGGTGTGGTGTGGGCGGATCCAGGAAGGGCAAGAATTTTTTTGTGCAAAAAGGGGGTACCTAAAGGGGGTAATGTCATAGTCTAGAGTAATCATGATGCATAGCACCGATCGGGGTCACATGTGGTCACTACACCACTGCAACTGGAATCTAATGAAAAAAAGGATTATCAGAAATCACTCCATTTAATCAAAGTAACCAGTAATGGCCATAGCACTTACTGATGGTTATCATCTGATCAATTAAACAGATGCAATAAATCATGGATAATGTCATACAAATCTATTGCACACACAGTGAGCCTCGTTCAATTGAGCAATTGTAAGTTACTGGAACCTGTAAAGTGGCATGTGAACTAATTTTATATTCAATTGGTGTCTTTTTGCAAGCCAAAAAGGTTTTTTACAACCATAACTTACACCCCATCTAAGCCTTTGATCTTTCATGTCTGCCAGAGTTACGATCACTAAAAGCACAAATTGCGATTCAATTGCAAGGAAATTCCACAAGCCTGCAATTGTTTTCATACCTGTAAACGGCAAATGTAGAAAAAAATGCTACGGGTACCAGATGGGACCCGCAAAGGGGTTAAAGACATGTCTGTAACATTGCAAATGGAAATAAAAAATCAATACTGCACTGTAAATGATGGGAAAAGCGATGTAAGACATTAGAATTATTTGCACAACAGTCTCAAGCTCACAAATCGGCAATCAAAAATCATTTATTCTTATGTTTCATTTCAGGGTCATATTGATATCGGGAATCAATGAGTTAATACATATCAGGCCAACCATATGGACTAGAACAGTATTGACATTAATTTTTATAATTTTGTATTTTGCGCGTTTTGACACCTTGACGTTTAGCCTCCATGTTTTACTGACGTCATGATGACAGTCTCATTTACTATTGGCTACTTCTAAATCTGTAGTTACGGCCTTGCTTAATTGATCATGTTTATGCTCTGAAATGCTACATACGATTGCATGGTTTACGGTTTCTGCTTTCGGCCGTAACTTTCGGGCTTGTTCAATTGAATAGCACCGGAATTGTAGCAATAGAGTTCAAGCCTGCAGCAAAGCCCACAAACATATGACCTGCATACCACAAGATGCAGCCTTGCAATAAAATGAGGCTCAGTGTGTTTTCATATATTAAAGAATAATCCCAAATAGATTATCAGAATCTGGAAAACAGAAAGAGGAGGTTGAGCTACATGCCTTCATGGTTGAGAGATTCCGCTACTAAGGCCTACAGAGAAAAGAAGAAGATATAAATCATAACACTATTTGGGTTGACTTCAACACCTCATCTCAATGGCAATCCACATTGAACATCAATTACGTGACACACTCTGTAGCAAGGCAATAGTATATCAACATTTATACTAATTAATATTCATTGCGGAGTGTGGATGAGGAAGACTTAGGGGATGTTCTCGTCTACCTATTCCTCTTCCTCTGCACTAGGCCCCAACCTTCTATGCCCGGACGACTCCTCCCTCTACCACGACAAGGAGGTGTTGGAGTGAGGGGTGGGTCCACCTGGGGTGGCTATGTAGCAGCTGGTGTTGGCAGTGTGAGATGAGGAGGACACCAGCACTGGTTGCGAAGGTGGTGGAGCCAGTGGAACCAAAGGCTGGAGAGATATGACCTGGCCTTCCGCCAATTGCAATAGCCGCTCAATGAGTCTTGTCTGAGCTTGTCTGTTTATATTTGCCTTTTGCTTACACCTCTCCAGCCTTCAATTGTGCCTCCTCACCTCACCAGATAGCAATCTGATGCTGTCAACAAGAGTGGTTGCAATGTCATTCTGCTTTTCCATCTATAGTTCCAGTCATTCCATTAGGGTGGTATTGTTTTCGTCCTACCTCTGGATCTGGTTTATGAGCTCCCTCAAAGTGGCTAAGGGGATAAGGGGATGTGAGATCTATCACTGAACATACCAGGACTGTCAATCAGCTGTGGTGTTGACAGGTGTGCCAGTGGGGATGGTGATGCCAGAGGTGCCGGTGGTAATGGTGATGCCAGAGGTGCCCATGGAGATGGTGTCTGCTATGGCGATGGAATTGTAACAACTGAATAGGATTTGCGATTGTAACAATTACAGATTTTCAGCCTGTAACCCACAGATCGATTGTGATTTAGCTAATTGAATAGCAAATTATTTTACAAGCTCTTGTTACTACAATATACTCAATTGAATAGAGGCCTATGAGCCTCAATCAATTGCAAGCCCATAGTTACCTCCAAACTGAACTTTTGGCTGCGGGGTCCAATTTTTTAAAAACATTTAGATGTATTCATGTGTCTTTAACCCGTAATTAAAGGCTAACAACCTGCATACACAAATCATGAACTCATAAGTAGCATTTCAGGCATGATCATGGGATCCAGCATGAAATTAAGCAAGCCTGTGAGCTACTTTTTAGACAGAGCCAATAGTAAATGAGACAGTCATCATGATGTCAATAAAATATGGTGTTTAAACTGCAATTAATTTGTGTTTAGAAGTACAATTTGTGATCGTACTTGCAATCCAATATAGAAATTACACATAAACAATAATAATGTAGAAATCAATAAAAATCATTAAAGCATGCAGGTTCCATGATATGTTTTAACCCCTTTATCCCCATGATTGAAATAAAAGTAAAAATAAATTATTTTTTATTGCAGCTTTGCGAGCTTGAGACTGTTGTGCAATTAACTATAATGCCTTGCATTGCTTTCCCAGAATTTTAAAGTGCAGTAGTGTGTGCGTATTTGCTGTTGCAGCTATACAAACAGGTGTTATAGTAAAACAGTTACTATATAACCTTATGATATCGGACACTGCCCTGAACAGAGAACTGTATCCTGTTGCTTTTTTTTTGAGACATGCAGGAAATATTAAAAATCATATTACCTGACAGGATAAGTAACAGTGACAAATACCATGCATGAACAATCCTCTTCATGAAATAGATGCATATGACAACCAGCTTAAATAATTTATACATGTATATGTACATTACTATGTATATGTATATTACCATACTATTCCCAGGTAAACTAGGAACATAATCCCCTATCCCTGTATCATTTATTGACATGTTATCACATATATAGTTGTGGTAATTGCGAGTTTGTTTGTAACGCTAGCAAAGTTGCGGGCTTGCGCATGTGCATAGCGCATGCAGAGGCCTGCAATGAGCAGCAAAGCCACAGAGGAGGGAGATACAGAGGAGGGAGAGGGGGAAAGAGACACAGGGGAGGGAGAGGGAGGGAAGAGACACAGGGGAGGTATAGGGGGGAAAGAGACACAGGGGAGGGAGGGGGAAGAGACACAGGGGAGGCAGATGAAGGGAAGAGACACAGGGGAGGGGGAAAGAGACACAGAGGAGGGAGAGGGAGGGAAAAGACACCATGAAAGGGGTGGAGGAAGAGACACGGGGGGAGAGTAAAGTCAAATATTATCCCGTCATTTGTGACGGGGGCCTGCAATGGGCATCAAGAGCGCTCTTTGCAAGGCCTGCAATGGCTGCCGAAGGAACTCATTGCAAGGCTCACAGAGAGGAGAGAGAAGGAGATAAGAGAGAGTAAGAGGACAGAGAAGGAGGGAAGGAGAGAGAAAAGCTGTGTGCAGTGTGGTAAACAACAGCATTGCAAGGCTTGCAAATATTATGCCATCATTTTTGACGGGCAAGTGGCTAGTACAATATAATAACCTGCTAACATTATACAGTATACATTCTACATAAAGATCCAGAAGTAAGTCACCTGCAGCACCAAAACAAGTAGAGTCAGGCAACAGACATGCTACATATTTAGTTGATGTCGTATAAATACAATTATACATACATATTGTTGATTAATATGTGTAAGGGCCACTTGTACAGTTAAGGTTGTCAGCCTCTGATTTACATACAGCAATTGTATACACACTGCATTGAAGGTGTTTTTTTTTCTCCAAAAAATCTATTCAGAAACAGAGCACCTTGTTTCTGAACACTGTCAGTGATTATACAAGTATGAGTTAAGAGCTTCTGAAACAAAAACCCAATGGGCACACAGTCAAATAATAATCAATTGCCTGTCTGCTTTTCCTTGCATGAATGGTCTTCCTTTTGGTCTGCCTCAAAGTCTTTATAGCACTGTAAATCTTAGGCTATTATTATACTATAGATTCTTCTTTCAGAAGAGCATTTTAATATTTTGAAGCACAAGTGCTTGTGTAAGGCAATCTCAGTGATTCTGTTGGGAGCGAAACTAACTTAAGACACTACAAAATAATGAGTACTTAAATCAAAATCCTTGATGGAAGTGCACTGTCTTTCTCCCTGAAATATAATGGAGTGTCTGTATTCATTTATCTCCAACAAAAGAGAGTATACTACCATTTGTTTTGTGTGTGGGAAGAAAACAACAAATTGTTTGTAGATATTAAGACCCCTTTAGTTAGAAAGCATTCATTTTCAGAAAATCTAACTGAATTACTTCTACTTTAATATATACTATAGGTTATTAGAAGGAAGTCCTAAACATTTTGTATCACATGTTATGGGTTATGTAATTTTTTTTTAATATATTTAAAGGGAATAAACAACTGCATTTAGAATTGAAACATTTAAGTATAAACTGCTAAATACCTCTACCTAGGTGAAATAATATCTTATGTACTATTGTACTATAAGATCTAACAACCGTCTTTCATATATTTCACCTAATAAAGGGATAATTAACTTTCATCCAAAATGTTTTGCAGTGTCTGAGGAGAGGCTATAGTGTCTAAATGTGTAGCATTTAACTATTCACTAAGCTATATTCTTCATTGCCCTGGCATGTCATATGTAGAATTACCCTGTTCAAGATTTTCAGAATTTCAAATGTTTCTCCATGAGCACTGGAAGATAATTAGGGCCCCATTGCAATCTGATACTTAACTGCACAAAAGGGCTCTCTTGTAACTGTGGGAGCATTTCTGCACATATTATATACATATTATATATTAATTCCAATCTCAACTCCTACCAATCATTCTGTAACATATGGAACATGCACCATGGCTGTTTTCCGACAGTCCCTAAGCACTACAAGGCCTGCATGGATGGAATGTAAAACAATAAGACATGGCAGATTGTTTAAGACCCCACTGCAAATGAGCCTTATGAGGTCAGGGAACCCACAGGGACTGCCTCCTCCCACCAGCTGAAAGAAAACCCTGCAGATTTCTTCCCCCTCTCACCCTAAGATAGCTAGATCTACAACCATGGGGGTCTATTTAGCAAGCTCATGACACCTAATGTTTAACCCTGTGAAAACCTGACCAAGCAAGGAACTCCATGGCATCTAATGTAAGCCTGTATAGACCAAAGGGTATCCTAAATGTAACCCTAACTATTATGGGGCTGTTTCTTACAAATTTACCCCCAAATAGCCATGGGGATCTATATAGAGCCCCCATGGTATCCAACATTAACCCTCTAATAGACCCCCATGGTATTCTACAGTTATACCCCCATGGCATCCTATGTAAACAATTATAATACTCTATTAAAATAAAAGAAACTTACAAGTAACCTGGGTATACTACAAAAAATAAACAATTACAGTAAAATAATTACAATAAAATACAAAGTTAACCATGTGCTGGTGCCTCCCCACCCTGCCATGGTTCCTCCTGGGCCCCCTCTGGCCCCTCCCCAGTCCTCCTTGGCTGCACATGCTTCCCCTAATTAAGAAAGAGCATTTCTACTGAAGCTCCAAGAGGGGTCTAGTGTGGAGCATTTCACAAGCTGTGGATGTTGTTTTAGAGAAGAGGTGACAGAGCAAGGGCTGCAAAAGTAACTGCAAAGTACAAGGGGAATGGTTCTGTGAGGAGGAGAAAAGGAGATAGGGTTGTGTGCTATGTGATGGGGTGCTGGATCCTGAGAGGGCTTGGCTGCTGACAAGGACTGGGTGCTATTTACGGATAGTTGCTAAGAGGGACTGGCTGTTATGCAACACCAGCTCCACTCCCCACCCTGTAGAGGATGTCACAGGAGTGCACACGTCCTGAAGCTGTGCTACAGGCAGAGGATCTTCATGCAGACAGGGTGTAAGGGAAACAGCTATGGAAAGGGATATTGGGGAAGCAGTTATAAGAGGGGGTCTTGGGTGAGTTGGTAGTGGGAGGGCTCAGTGCCAAAAAAAAAATTCAGAACTTCCCCTTCGAAGGAGGGGGGCCCAAAATGTATTTGCACTGGGGACATCCATTCTCTATGCCCACCATTAGTTTTTTTCTACAGATTACTGCAGCCTTTCATCTCCAATGTTTCTGAATCTCTCCAATCATTTATTGTCTTTGTCCTTAACCAAAATAAAGTGCTTTCCCTACTTCAAACAAGTTTAATTTCTACGTCTATTAAACTCTGTTAAAATATTTTTCAAGAGACCAGACTGGTAGAAAAAAATGCACCAAATCTTATCAAACTTGCAGGTGTACAAGAGCATTTGTTTGTTTTTTTAAGTGATTTTCCATTAACTTACAAAATAATAGTAGTTGACAAAGAATCAATAGAAATTTAAAGCTATTAATATACACGGTACGTTATTAGCTGGAAAAGCCAAAAAGCAATTCAAATTCAAATTAGACAGACTATAGTTGTGGACTAGTAGTGTAGCTTTGATTTTTTATTTTATTTAATTAGTCATTAAAATGTGTAAATATTATTATCACATGAACGTTTGAAGCAGTTGGACGTTACAGTGTTTGATAAACAACATTCAGAAAATCCATGAGAATGCATGATTTAATATTTTATTGCAAACAATTTTACTAATATGGCTGAATAGACATACAAAATGTGTTTATTTGATTAAAAATAGTTTTTAGTGGTGAGAAGAAAATGGTACTTATTGTAAGACAGTTACCACTTAAAAACAATTTATGGTTTGCAATTTGCATTAATATCATTACTATGTTAATGCATTGTGTAGAAGAATTATGATGACAAAATAGACAGCAGTATTGCTGCATAAAATAACAAAGATCATTCTTTTGATGGGATGTTTCCCCCTCTCTATTTTTCTCTAGGATAGGGAAGAGGTTGAGCAGCCTGGGGACCAGGGTTCAAAACCTAGCAGAGTCAATTCCTCACATTACCCCCGCCTCTATAGGTGCAGCCTCTGGATGCCCTATTACCCGGTTTAACAGGGTACTGCACATGAAAGGACCGAAGGAGATCAGGAACGTGAATATTGTCCACTGGTTCCCACAAACTATCCTCCTCACCAAAGCCTTTCCAACGAACCAGATACTGAAGCTTGTTGCGGAAAATCCTGGAGTCCAGAATTTTCTCCACCTCGTATTCATCCTCACCATCCCCAAGGACTGGAGGTGGGGCAGGCAGGGCTCGGTCAAAGAAAGTGTTGTCATGGAAAGGTTTCAGCAGTGCAACGTGAAACACCGGATGTATTCTCATGGAATCTGGAAGTTGCAAAGGAAAAGGGACAGCATTGCTCTGAGCGATGATCTCAAAAGGTCCCATGAACCTCTGACCCAATTTATGAGAAGGAACCCTAAGCTTAAGATTCCTTGTTGACAGCCAAACTTGGTCACCAACATGATAAACTGGGGCCTCAGTTCTATGCCTATCAGCAGCTCTCTTGTAACATTCCTGAGCCTCCAAAAGAGTCTCCTTCAACAGGTCTTGGGAATCTCGTAAGGTGGTTAGCCGATCAGTGACTGCAGGAATGGAAGTAGTAATTGGGAGACTCACTAGAAAGGTTGGATGGTAACCATAGTTGGCAAAAAATGGGCTCAAAGAAGTGGAGCAGTGTTGGGCATTGTTATAGGCAAACTCCGCCGTGGGTAGAAAATCCAGCCAGTCATCCTGCAGGTAACTAATATAGCACCGCAAATATTGCTCTAAAGTCTGGTAGGTTCGCTCAGTCTGTCCATTACTTTGTGGATGAAAAGCTGACGACAGATTTACATTAATACCTAGATTAGAGCAAAAATGTTTCCAAAAACAAGATGTAAACTGCACTCCTCTGTCAGAAACTACTTCATCAGGCACTCCATGCAAGCAAAATATTTCCCGAATAACCAGGTCAGCCGTCTGTTTAGCTGAAGGGAGACCACGAGCTGGTATGAAATGACCAATCTTAGTTAACCTGTCCACAACAACAAGAATGGTAGTGTGTTCCTTAGAGGGAGGTAGTTCCACAATAAAGTCCATGGATATAGATCCCCAAGGACAATGAGGAATCGGAAGAGGCTGAAGCAAGCTAACAGGGGATGAGTGAGGAGTCATATGTCTGGCACATACATCACAAGAGGACACATACTTCTTAACATCCTCATAATACTTTGGCCACCACAAGGATCGGGCAAGTAAATCTTGTGTCTTTCGGATTCCTGGATGACCTGCTGGTTTTGAGTCATGGTAGAGACGTAAAAGATCCAGTCGCACTAACTCCAGAGCAAACAGACGTTGTTGAAAAATCCAAAACCCATTAAGCATCGTCATATGGAGATCACGATGAGGATCACGAAGAACTGGATCTTCAGCGTAGCCCTTTTTAATTCGAGACATCAGATCAGAAGGAAATGTAACTCCTATAAATATATCCTCCGGCAAGATGGTGGTCTTGGTTACGGTAGTATGGAGGGGGTCAGCTATTCTAGACAAGGCATCCGCCTTACCATTCTTGGAGCCAGGACGGTATGTAACCAAAAAATTTAACCTCGAGAAGAATAAGGACCAGCGTGCTTGTCTGGCTGACAGTCTCTTAGCTGATCGAATACATTCCGGATTTTTGTGATCTGTGAGGACAGTAATTGGATGGGTAGCTCCCTCCAAGAGATGTCTCCATTCGGTGAAGGCAGCTTTTATAGTCAATAGTTCTTTATTTCCTATGTCATAGTTTCTTTCTGCCGGCACCATCTGGTGCGAATAGAAGGCACACGGATGTAGCAGCATCTTAGGTCCAGTCCTTTGAGACAGTATAGCACCAACAGCTGAATCAGAAGCATCAACTTCCACAATAAATGGTAATTCCGGCTGAGGATGTACCAGGACGGGGCCAGATGTAAACAGAGAATGCGGTATCAGCCTTATCGGACCACTAAAAAGGAGTCCCTTTACGTGTAAGTTCAGTGATCGGTGTAATAACGGCAGAGAAAATCCTAATGAAACGCCTGTAAAAATTGGCAAACCAGCTTTAATTTTACTTGCGTCCATACTTAAACCTTTAGGAGTTATTACATACCCCAGGAATTGAATTCTGTTTGTTCAAACTCACATTTTTCCAATTTAATGTATAGGTGGTGGGTACGAAGGTGCTCCAGAACTATACGGACCAGTTTTCTGTGGTTTTCAAGATTATCAGAAAATGTTAGGATATCATCCAAATATGCCACAACAAACTGATACAGGAGATCTCATAGTACATCATTGAAAAGATGCTGGAAAGTTGCAGGGGCATTACAAAGCCCAAATGGCATTACTAGATATTCGTAATGCCCGTACCTGGTTCTGAAAGCTGTTTTCCATTCATCATTTGGTCTTATGCGAACCAGATTATATGCCCCCCGAAGATCAAGCTTCGTAAATATTTTAGCTGAGCGAAGTCTCTCCAAAAGTTCAGGAATCAGAGGCAAGGGGTAGCGGTTTTTAACAGAGATGTTGTCAAATGTCCTTGTAGTCAACGAATGGCCGTAGGCTGCCATCTTTCTTTTCTACAAAGAATATAGGAGCTCCTGCTGGAGAAGTAGATGGTCGAATAAAGCCTTTGGCAAGATTTTCTTGTATGTATTCACGAAGAGCTTTCAATTCAGGCTCAGAAAGGGAATATATACGGCCAAATGGGATAGCAGCCGAAGGCAACAGCTCTATTGGGCAATCATAAGGCCTGTGGGGTGGAAACCGATCAGCATTCTTCTTATCACAGACATCTGCAAAATCCCGATATTGTAGAGGAAGCTTAGTCAAGTTTGTAGCAACCATTTCATTAATTGTTGTGGCAACAGGTGTTACCTTAGAGGGTTGACAATTCATTAAGCAGTGTTCTGAAGAAAAGGACAAAGTTCTGGTCTTCCAATCAATCTGTGGGTTATGCAGATCAAGCCAAGGTACCCACATTACTGGAAACTGTGTTGAGGAAATTAGGTGGAAAGATATAGCCTCATGGTGATTCACTTCCAGAGTCAACGTGAAGGGCACAGTCTCATGTGTAACCGGGCCTGACGTAAGTGGAGAACCGTCTACTGTCTCCATTAACACAGGTGAAGAATTAGGGATAGACTGAATTCTATTTCCTGCTGCAAATTTGATGTCTATAAAGTTTCCGCCTGCTCCAGAATCTATCATAGCTGTAGTTGAAATTTTACGATCACCACATTGCAACGTGATAGGCACCACAAAATGAGGATGTTGAGTCAACATACCCTCTTCACCATGAGCCAGAGAAAACAAGGGTTGTGTGAAAGAATCCAGTTGATCTGAAATCTGGGATTGGTGTTGAATCTGTGCACCCTCAGCCGCCATAGCTATTGTTCTTTTGGGTTTGCTAGGGCAATTGATGGCATAGTGCCCTGCACTACCACAATACAGGCATAAATTGTGAGTGCGTCACCACTGTTTTTCTTCATTGGATAATGGCCCTCTTATTAGATTTACCTTCATAACCTCAGGCTCAGAGTCAGTAGGTGTTTGTGGGGTCGGAGTAGAAATTCTTGAATAGGAAATAGGAGTAGTACTTGGTCTAAAAGAGCCCTTTCTTTCCAATCTTCTTTCAGAAAGTCTCCGATCAATACGGATAGCCAAACGCACAAATGCATCAAAGTCAGCAGGAAGATCAACACGAGCTAGCTCATCTTTTATAGCTTCTGAGAGACCTTTTCTGAAATGGAACCTCTGGGCTGATTGGTTCCAGGTAGTATCAGCAACCCACTGTCTGAATTCAGCAGCATATTCAGCCACAGAGCGCCTCCATTGATGCAAATGAAGGAGAGTGGCTTCTGCTGTAGCACATCGATTGGGGTCATCAAAAACTAGGCATATGGCCTCAAGAAAGTCATTTAAATTACCCAAGACTGGACTGTCCTGTTCCAGAAGAGAGGAGCCCCAAGCCAGGGCTTCATCTTTGAATAGGGAGAAAATAAATCCCACCTTCTCTCTTTCAGATGGAAAACGGTGA
Source organism: Discoglossus pictus (assembly GCA_027410445.1). Taxonomy (NCBI): domain Eukaryota; kingdom Metazoa; phylum Chordata; class Amphibia; order Anura; family Alytidae; genus Discoglossus; species Discoglossus pictus. The sequence goes on along the minus strand of CM050167.1, from coordinate 257,350,524 downwards.
GGTAACATCATGAAGTGCAAACTGCATTGATTCAGGAAACCCCTAAATCTTTTGCGATCTCCTCCAAACTTTTCTGGTAGGGGCAAACGGGCATCTTGTGCAAGTGTAACAGTAGCAGCCGCAACATCACGTGCCCTGTAGCTGGTATACTCACTGTGCATTGATTGAACTTTATTTTGCAGTTCAGCAACCTGGTCCTGCAGCACTTGAATGGTCTGTGCCTATGTCTGCACAGTTCTTGCAGTAAAAGCAACCTGCTGGGCCAATGCAGAATCTGACCCGGCGGTCTCCATGAAAGGGCCAGATTATTCTGTAATGATTTAGGAATCACAAGGTTTTGGAGACCAGCAGCCTAGGTCAGCAATAATACAATTCAGCAACTTGTAGGTGAAACAGGAACAAGCTTTATTGAAGGGAACAGGAACCACAATAATCTGGCAAGGTACATAGATAGGAAGTGCCTTATATAGGCCAAGGACCAGACACCTGACCAGACACAGCTGAATAGACTAGTCACTGATACTATTGCTAGCAGAGTCAAGGTTTATCAGATCTCAAGGAAATTCACAAAGGCAGGCTGGCTCAGTGGTAGGGAAGAGGTTCAGCAGCCTGGGGACCAGGGTTCAAACCCCAGCAGAGTCAATTCCTCACAGTTATACAGATGTGGACCCTTTGCTCACAGTGCCTATGAAGTTGTAACAATTGGCTTGGAACCTGAAAATCGCCACTTAAAACCTCTCCCTGACAGAGCTATTTCCCTTAAGTTTTCATGGACTTTACATCCAGCTATTGAATAGCCTATTTGAATTAGCTGCCAACAGAAGGTAAACATCTATCTATTTATCTTGTGTTAATTACTTGTTGCATTGTTCTATTTCCCTGTAAATATGTGAGTTGAAAATAAAGATTTCACTACCCTTTTGGAACAAAATACAAGTGTATGGACTGTATCTATGGGGATCCAAGGGAGCAAAAAGGGATTTTATTATAAAGTCCTACTGGGAAGACACAGGGGAGGGAGGAGGGGGGAAGACACAGAGTGGGAAGAGAGAAACAGAGGAGGGAGATGGGGGAAGAGACACAGAGGAGGGAGGAGAGGGGGGAAGAGACACAGGGGAGGGAGAAGAAGAGACACAGGGGAGGGAGACACAGTGGAGGGAGGGGAAGTAGAGGGGGAGAGAGGCTCACAATGAGCTCCAAATGGGCTCACTGCGAGGCCCATGACGAGCGCCAAAGCGGTAATCATGAGGCCAGTAGAGGGAGGGGAAAGCTCGCAATGAGTGCCTCCCATCAAGTAGAGGGGGAGAGAAGTAGAGGGTGGGAGAGATAGAGGGGGCATGTCTCACAATGAGCACCTCCCATCAAGTAGAGGGGGGAGAAGTAGAGGGTAGGAAAGTTCGAGGGGGGTACAGGCTTTCAATGAGCGCCTCCCGTCAAGTAGAGGGTGGGAGAGGTAGAGGGGGGGAGCCATGCAATGAGCGCTGAAGGCGCTCATGCAAGGTAGGCAGGTTAGAGGGGGGAGAGCCTTGCATTGTGTGGCAAATAGCATTGTGAGGCTTGTTTCTATAAAAAAAAAATAGAAAAGAAGTGACAAAGTTACAGAGCAGTGTGTCAAATATTTAAAGGCTGTATATAAGAAGGACATAAATCATAAAGATAAAATCCATCAAATATCATGGTAATAACTATTCCATTAAATAATTAAGTGCAATCCTCATCTAAAAAATTAAGATTCCTCATTTACTGTTGTGGGTCCCAGTGCTTTGCACCTGCCACTGGCTCATACTGAGTGTTTTTTACACCTTTATGGTGGTGTTTGCTGTCCTTTCTGAACAGTGTATTTACTCTATCAGGTCTGTAATCAGATTTTTTTTCTATGGCATATGCTATTTTGTACAAATATCATAAGGTCTAAAAATGTGATCTCAGTGGAATGGAAATAAATGAAAGACTAATGGAGTTACAGTCTGCTACGTTAAAAAAAAAATAGGAAGAATGAATCTATAAGTTTAACATTATTAAAAAAAAAAAAAATTAGATTCAGGTCCAGATCTCTCCAGTTCCAAGTTTTATGGAATTCCATGAACATTTTTTAAAAGAGCAAATCATTGGACAAGCCTGGTACCTGTATCTGTATAGGGATGGCTAGGCCCAGTTTTTAGAAGGATCCACACATAGAAGACAGTAAATCATTTTTAACTACACTTAAACTGACATGAAACGTTTCTGGATTTCAATTGGAATATAACACACCAATATAACTATTTACTAATGTGTACTTTATTTTATTAAAAAGTGCTTAAAAGCTCTATTTTTTCCTGCTTAAGATCTTACAGTTAGATCCCTCTGAAGCTCATAAAGACAGGATACTTCTTAGTACAGTGGTCGCAGTGTCTCATAGTGACCAATCAGTGGCAAAATTCCACAACATGCTACTTGAGAAAGGTCACTGACAGAATAATGTGAAACACTGCACTTCACAGTCTTTGAATTAATGAGCTACAGGTGGAAGATCAAAAAAGGTACAACTTGAATGGTTTTATGTATATCTGGAATAAAACAGATATTTTAAGCACTTGCGAATAAAATACACAGTAAATAGATACATAGATATATTATATTCCTAGTGAAATCTAGAAACCGTCCATGTCCGTTTAATTGACTATAGAGGTTGATTGGGAATGTTGATAGATACGTGTTTTAGCACATTTCAAAAGTATATTTATGAATATGGTATTTATGTGAGCAAAATGAAGTAAAGCCAGTTAATGATGTGTAAACAGAACAGTTTTCGATGATCGAGTCTTGTCTATTAAGACATATTGTTAGATCAGACATATGCATATTCACTGAATGTGATGCTAGCTCTTTTTTAAAAATGCATGATATAATTTTCTTACTTCAGGCCACTTAATTACTTGCTGTAATGTTCAACGTCAATCTGCTTTGTAAGACAAAACGTAAAAAATATAGATATATTTTGCAGCAGGAAGCTGAGAGGAATAAGAATGAATATTAAATCACATGTGAAGCTAAATTTGATGTGCACAGAGTTCTTAATTTACCTACTGCTGTCTACTTAAAGCATGTGATTATTTTATTTATTCTTATTTGCAAAGTTCCAGTGTTTGTATTTGTGATTCCTGACACAATTTTTGTAATATACTAGATAACATCTACCTTTTCAGGACAAGTTGCTAAGGCAACAGTTCTGGAAGTATGCTTTGCTGGATCTGGAACACTTGTCTTTGGCTACTAAAAAAATACAAGTGCAGTAGAAAGTGAACACAGCACATTGGTCAGTTCATATAGGGTTAACTATTAATACTACAAATACAGAAAGAAAAATACTGGAATTGGGCCGATTGATATACTACCTCTCAAATAAGTATGAAATGTTGAATCCAATGCGATCACATACCTTTCAAAATAGGTTAATACAGAAATGTAAAAGATTGAATTATTTTAGATAATAAAGAAGTTATTGATAAAGATTAACGGCATATCTAAGTTTCATGGATTACTATATTTCTGCACTCCTTTGGCAAAAAGCATGGATCATTTGGTGACCAATTTTTTTAACCCATTATTCACCTGATATCTTCCTCAGCCAACAGGAGAGCACTGATGTCAGCCCTAAAGTCACTGGTAGGATGTGACCCGCCCAGTTGCTTCCTGTGTCTGCTGTGCATGCAGATACCCGCCCCCCCACCAGAGATCAGCACAGACAGAGCTGCTGTGTGTGTGAAAGACCTGCTGTCACCGGAGAGAGTGAGAGAGATGAGTGTGTGTGAGAGAGAAAGAAAACATGCAGCAGTAGTTGATGCAGGGAATGTACAATCTGCAGGGGAGGTAATTAAGTGTTAATGTGCTTCATAGAGAGGCTCTTATATGAAAATACATAGCACCTTCTAACATGGTGCCACACTACAGCACAAAAAAGAACCCTAGATTTTGATACAAATGTTTCAGCTGTCTGTGCTTCGTCTTGATTGGCCAAAACAAATGATGAATATTATGCTTATTTAGCCTGGGTTTGGAGGGGGTGTTTTCAACTGTTACAAATTAAAAGACATTTTGCTAACTTTATTTTGGTATTTTTTCATGCAAATTTTTTTTTCATACACTACAGATTATCCTGTATCAGATGCACTCATAATCCAGGAAACTTAGATATGCCTTTAAGGTTCTCTGAAGCTTGAAGGAGTTTTATAATGCTGCAAAGGCTGTTTGCTATCATTTAAAAAAAAGTAATTTGCTTTTAGGATTTTCTTAAAAAGCATAAAAACTGGCTCTATGTTATTTTAGTCATTTTTTGCTAAAGTAGATCATGCTTGAAAAATCCAGTATTATTCATCCAGCATTTACTGTATATTAAAATGAACAGTTTCTATATACTAATTAGCTGCTTTGATGTGCTAATTGCAATCACAGTCTGCTTGTCTGTCCCCATGGTGGCCAAGACAATAACTCCAATGTTGGTCCACCCTTATCAAGTAAACTGAGCATCAAATTATCATACTGGACCATACATTAGCTGCAAAAACAATTCTGTCATTTTCAGGAATGCTGTACTGAAAAAGGAAAAGGCTAGAACAATGTATAGACAGTTTTTCATGTTCATAATATAAATGATTTAACATACTCACAGGAACACAGTATAATATAAATAAAACATAACTTTTTTTTAAAATATATTTTAACTGTGAGATATATGCCAAAAAGGTCCTGTGAGTTCCTCAGTGCAATCTAAATTTAAACCTCCAACCATGGGGGTCCTGTGCCAAATATGCCCTAATATCATGAGAGTCCTTAAAAGACTGTCATGGTTTTACTAAAATTAACCCGTATTATCATGGGAGTCTATCTGGCCCCCCATTGTACCTAAAACGTAACCCCTAAGTGTCATGGGGGTATTTAAGGACACACATGACAGCCTAAGTAAAATCCAGCTAACACTACAGTAAAAAAAAAAAGAAAAAAGCACTACACTATTTAAGTAATTAAATTACATAAAATATAAAAAAATTACAATAAAATAAATAAAATCCCAATAAGATAAAACATAACTCAAATTAAAATAATAAAATTATTACAAAAAATAAAAAGATGTACAGTACAATAAAAAAATAACCACAATTCAAAATAAAATAATAAACAAACTAAGCCACAAATTTAAAATAATAAACGCTGTCAGGAAGCGGAACCTATCCACCTTTCATATTTACCTACCCTTTATGCCCATCTAGTGATTTCAGTGATGCGATTGTCCTCATTCTTTTGCATTGGTAAAGCTATCCAAGTTGATTGTAGTTTCATGTCCTCTTCTTTCTTGCTAGGTACCACTGATTCTCATCTTCTGGGTCATAAAAGGTCCCTCCACCTAAAAAAACCTAACGCCCTATTCCCTCTTATTTGGAGCTAACCATCATAAATGATTTTTGCTTTGGTTTTGCAACTTAAATACAATTTTTTGCAGCATCTAATTAACTGAAATATTTGTCAATCATGTTTCAGCCAATCAGAATTGAGAAATGGTACTTGCAGGACCTTCGTGGCCAAGATCTTATAATTAGATGCCACTAGGGACACCTGTGATAGGGGTAAATTTTTAAGTGCCATGGAGGTCCTTTAAGGACTGCCATGGCATGGGATTAAAATATAGATGCAATAGGGATCTGTATAAACCCCCCATGGCTAAAGATATTGGGAAAGATGAGGATGGAATCCCAGGTTTTCTTTCAGCTTGTGGGAGGTGGGAATCCTTGGGGTTCCCCTCAGCGCTTGGGAGAGGGGAATCTCTTGGGTTTCCAATTTAATGGGGAAATCCAAGGGATCCCTGGGCTCATAGGGGTAGGGGTATTATCAGCCAAGTTTCTGATATGTAGTGTGTGTTAGAGGTGCTTTTAGTAACATCTTAAATGAATCAATTAAGGTATAATCTGCCACTTATTTTATTTTCAGAGACATTTTTATGTCTCTACAAGTAGGTCTGATTACATGTAAGATGGACAGAGAAAATCTGGTCGCATAAGGGCTTCCATACAGTTATTAACTTGTGTGAACCCTTCTATCCCTGATTGGAATAGGTAGGAGGAAAATTTGAATGTGACAGTTAGACCTAACTTGCTAGCCCGTGTCATTTACACTATTCAGCGATGTCTTCATGCAGCTCTGGATTTTTGGTTGTTTGGAATAGGTAGTGAGTTGGAAGTTGAAATGGGACCCTTTGTAAGCCATTAACTCTATTCATTTTTTAAATAATCGTTGAAGATTTTGTGTCAACATCTTGTCTGTCCTGAGAAAAGCTTTTATCTACTGAACATTGGAGAGAGGATGGATCATGTAAAGAGGAGGGGAATATTTAGAATTTTCCACTTATTAAATTCTCAGAACCAGGCAGCTTGCAAAAGAAATCTCTGTGCTGCAAAAATGTCCCCCTTCCTAAAGGCTAATAATGTTATCTATCACCCTTGTTTAATGCACTACTTTATTTTATTGTCACTCTTATACTACAATTTGCTTTTATATGATTTAAGTGAACTGGTCTATAGTTAGACTGGAGATTATTATTATTATTACTAGCGACTTACCCATCAAAAATGATGGCATGATATCATGTTATTTATTATGTTTTCTGTCTGTTTATGTATTATCTCTCTGTATGCCAATAGGTTTCTCTCTATACAGCTCCTGTCTCTTTTCAGAATTTTTCTGAAATAATAAATAATTCAGTAAACCATTCAAAATATATTATTTTTTATTAAATGCAATTTGTCTTTTTTATCTCCACACCAATAATGAACAATATCTTCATATGAACCTGCAAACATTTAATCATTTTTCATTTACATGAAGGTCATAACAATGTACAACCAATATTTTTACGTCATGTTATAATTTGAATAATTCACTAAACCACTAAAAATATAATATATTTTATTACATCCAATTTGTTTATTTTTTTATAAAACAAATAATGAACAATATCTTTATATTAAACTGCAAGCATTTAATTATTTTTAATCTACATGAAAATCATCACAATGTACAACTAAAATTTTTACACCATGTTATTTTTTTTTCAATAAGAATAAACTTTTTCTATATGCTAAACCAATACATTCTAATTTACATATTAAGAAAAGTAATGAAATCACAAATATAATAATCACACATGTTAAATATATTCATATTCACTATTTTTGTCCATTCCACATAGTATCTAAATATACCGATCCTTATATCACATATACAATATTTTTAGTAAATACTCTCCCATCACCTCTAAAAACAGGCCAACAGACTGAAAAGTTTGACCTTGTGATTTATTGATAATCATGGCAAATGTCATTATGATTGAAAACTCTCTTCTTTGAAGTACAAAAGGCAAACTACTTTCACTTGGAGCCAAATCTATCCTTGGAAAGAAAACTATTTCACCTTTGGGTCAGAATTTCAGCACGTATGAAATAATCTTTTAAATCCGGAACAATTTATCTGGTCCCATTAAAAAGTTATTTTTTTGGATTCATATTTCACAGTAACATCACAATTGTCCCTTTTTTCAGTTGCAAAATATGCGGTGGCAAAGTTTGTCTCACTCTGTTTGTCATCAACTAGTACACAATCTGCATTGTAATATGTTTGTTTGGTTCCATCTATTAATTCCAAAATGTCATTATTCAGAATCAATGCATCTTTATTTTTCGATGTTAATATTACTTTGTGAGCAAGCTCTGAGTAATCATTGCTAATTGGAATATAGCTGATATTATGTAATCTTTACAATTCATTGCAGATGGAATTTCAACAGTATCCTCAAGTAAATTACTGATTATCTCTGTTTTTCCTTTGCCAATTTTAATTAACCAATCATTGAATTCGTTTTGGCCTTCTGATCCCATATTTTTCTTTAATTTAAGATGTGTAGATAGTTTCCATAGTGGACTTGACTTTAGACATGTTTCCCCAATGTCTGTTCGATTTCCATGGACAACAACAGGTAAGGTTTGCCTATAATCCCCGCCTAACAACATCACCTTCCCCTAAAAAGGGAAATCATTAGCCATGACTTCAAGTAACAAATTATCAATATATTGAAGAGCATGGCATCATTGTTGCCTCATCATTTATAATTAATTAACTTTTTCTTAGATTTTTAGATTAATAGCTTATATTATGTCATTCTAATATACACAAGACTGATGTTTCCAAAATGGGAACTGGAAGTTTAAATCCACTATGTACAGTTCTACCACCTTCCAACAAAAGGGCAGCAATTCCAGTAGTTGCAAATGGAAGTACTATTTCACCTTGACCTTGAATTAAACTCATCAATAAATTATATAGATAAGATTTACCTGATCCACTGGGTCCATCTAGATAGAAATAATGCTCCTTGAGCATTTCATCATCTAGTGCTTGTTGTATGTCTTTAAATGCTTCCAATTGCAATGTATTCAATGTGACAATTTTTTCTTCTGCTTTTTGTTTTTCCTGAACAGTCATAGCCTTCATAGTTTATTTCCTCTATAATTCCTGGATCTGGCATGTTCAAATTTGCACAATATGACAAAGAAAAACCTCTTGAATTTCCATTAATCCTTTTAATTCTGCAATGGACTCGCTATAATGTTTCAAAAAGTCTTCACACACATTTGATTTAAATTTGTTCCACAAAAATAATGCATTAGATACATTACCAAATATGCAAATGAATGAAAACTGTTCCCTCATCTGTCTAGGCATTTGACAGAGTGCAGCTTCCTCTAGACATCTCTCCCATACAGTATCATCTGCAAGGAAGTTTCTGTGTGATGCAGCTAATTGAAATGTATCATAAACTATGTCATTCACAGAACTTAAATGTTCAAAACCTTGTGCACCTGGAACATTTAAAAGGAGTAAACGTAAACAAAAATGTTCAATGTCTCTTGGACTAACAGTATAAATTCTGGGAATCATTTTTTTACCACTCCTTTTTCTTTTTCCCCATAGCCCATTAACAAAAACATAATGATATGGAATCTCAATGTATAAGAAGTTTCTTGCCTGACTGTCGTTACAGTTTAATGTAAAACAAGCAGTAAGTGTAATTTCTCAATGTTCATTTTGTGCAAGAGCATTTCTTTCATCACCAGCATTAAAATAAATTAAGTGTCTTTGTGGCAAATGAACAGCTAAGCAATAAACTGCATGTGACCGATCATGCATTTCAAATTTCAGAAGGCGACACATTGCTTCATGAGCACTTACATAGCGAGCATCTACATGACTTGAAAGTTTATTATGTACAATCTGATTGTCTTCTTCATTTTGCCCACTTTGCACCACAACAGTTGCTGCATCATATGCATCATATGTTTTATAAATATATTTATACACATATATAATTGATTTAATAGAGGTGCAAGCTTCAACATTTATGTGTGCATTGTACTTCATCAGTAAAGTGTATTATATGGAACAATATATCGGTTATCTAATTTTTGTCCACAAATAATTGCAGTTTGACATACTCCCTTTCAATACAAAGAATATCCATCACAAATTGCAAAAGTTTTAACTTTAAATTCTTTAGGAAAATCTTCAATGCATTTATAATTTTTCATACATGGTGACTGCGGATTTATATCTCCACATGGTCAATGAATTATGGGATGTGTAACAATTTCATAGAGTGTAGTGTGTTTTTGTGGATCTGGTAGTTCAGCAATAATAACTGAATCCACTCGGTCAGCAGAATTCAATTTATCTTTTTCTTGAAGGATTAAAGAATATGTTCATGTGGAAGGCCACTTTTTGGAAATGATATAGTATAAACATAAGCCACACACTTCCCAAATAAATTACTGATGGTTATGTTATGTATTAATGCTGATAGTTTAATTTTGAAAATTCTAGCCACTAAATCTGGTCTTTTAGAAGTACTTTATCTAGTTTCAAAACTATCAACCACCTCTGACCATTGTGGATTACATGTAAATGTAATAAATACATTTGGTTTCCCAAATTTAGTAACAATAGCCATAGCATCTTTGTATCTTTCTCTCATATTGCGAGCAGATCCTTGGAAAGAAGATGGCAAAATGAAAATGATGGCTCGGCCAGCTGGAAGTTCTCTGTTTGTAGCAACTTCAGCTACATGATCCACAATACTGTTCAACACATAGCTTATTTTGTTGATCTTTAATAAAATGTATATTATTTGCTTCTACTTGCAGATATGAATGAATGATCGATTGTTTTCTGCCATATAAAATTGGATTAAATTTATCTCGAATAACAGTTTGAGCAACTTTATATTCAAGCATTGAAATATTATTTCTGACACAAACTTTACTATTTGGATAACTTTCAAGTATTAATTTAGGTTGCCATCCTTCTTCACCATTTGGATAAAAAAATGGAAATTAATGAAAGGTTGCTCTTGATTTATGGGATATATTCTAATATCATGCTGAAATGGTGGTTCCCCACTGTACGTTTGAAACACCATTGCAACCTCATTAGATGTTGGTAAATTATAACCGCGTTTATCACATTGGCGATCTCTGCTAATAACCATATTGACTCTTGGGATAGGCAAATTATTTTGTTCAGCATGACTCTGTTTTCGTTATACTTCTGATCATTCTTTATAAGCTTGAGTATATGGGGTTTTGGCCATAATGTTTTCAAGCTCTTTAAAAACATTTGCTACGCATTTTTTTATTCTCTGAAAGCTTCATACATTGTTCAACAGCTTCCATTGTTTCTAGGAAATATAGTAAATTTTCTTTGCTCTCCTACTTCTTGGCGTAAATGAGAAGTATGGTGGTAAATTTGTCCTTGGAATTTAAAACAGTAAGGGCCATGACCTATAACATTAGCAGCTAATTTTGCACCCATAGAAGTTAAATGAAATGGCTCTATTATACTGTAAAATTGTATGTTTTGTTTGAAATTACTATCATTTGGAAAAGTAGGTTCACTCATTATACTTTTAATATATGCTGGGAATTAATCTATTTCTGGAAGTCTGACCTTTCCTTTCTGAAAACAACTAATGAACTCACCATCCCAAAGTCTTTCCTGTTGAAAATGATAAGCCCCATAAAACTGACAAACAACATTCAACAAACCCCAATTGTGAGGCTCTACTGTTATAGATGTAAATAATGGACTATCCTGGGAACATATATCAATATTACTATCTATATCAACATTACTATCATTACCATATTTTGCAAATGCATTATCTGTATCACTTTTTTTATTGCTAGCTCTCTGCCGCTGCGATTTTACTTTAACAGACATTTTTCTTTTCTAAGAAATGCTAAGAAATGCTCTCACGATCTTCTTCTCTTAAACTTTTCTTAGTCTCCGGCGACTGTCGATCTCTCCATATTTGTTTGCATTCCCTTGCCAGACGTTGTTTGTATTCTTTGATGTTTTCTTGGTTATCAGACATTGTAATCTGTAATTGTAATAGTAAATTTGCATTTTGAGCATATGGATTATAGCTATTAAAAATTGTAAATGTTACTAATATGTTTCTTTGGAATAGGATGTTGGGTGTGTGTCCAACTTAGGCGTAGTGCAGGGTAGGTGTGTCGGTAAGATGATCCGTGTATTTGTAGAAGGTTCTAATGGGTAGTCCTACTGGATGTTCTTTCTTAAGCCCTGTCTGGAGGTGGTCCGGACTGGGATGTCAGGTATGGTGATTCCCTGTTTCAGGGTTAGGCAATGCTTTGGCTTTCTATTAGTGTGAACTGGGATCTGCAGCACTGTTCACGTCAGTGCCCGAGAAAAAGAGAAATGCAAAGGTTGAGTGGAAAAAGTGCACAATCCCTTCAGTAGTATTATGGGATAATATTTGGTCTGAAGCACTCAATGTTGGTCTCTCTTATGTAGAAATGTTATTTATATATACACCGTATTGGTGGCGGACAGAAAGATAGATGCTATGTATCTATCAATTGGCTGGTTGCCATTCAGATCTGTTCTCACAGTGCAATCAAGGGAACACCCAGGAGATCAAGGCACAGTCTCCAGGGTACTACCAATACCAACATTTATATCATTATCACTGAGGAAGCCGTCAGCAAAACGTCAAAACGCGTTTGATGAAGTGTATTTACACATAAATATCATCTCCAACACCTCAAAGAAAGTGGAAACATCATTTTTGTGCACCAACCTACCAAAGTTTTTATAGGTTTTAAATCCTAGAGTTTGTTTTTACTTTTTATTTTTTCTTTGTTTTATCCGTTGTATATGACATACACCAAAGACGGACTACTGTGTATATTTTATCTGCGGCATTCTACGAATAAAACCTTTTTATCAACCCTGGTTTCCATCTCATTTATTTGCGGTGCGTTTGAAGGATCCATGGCTGTTTAGACACTATCATTACATCAAAACAGCAACATCAACAGGTGGCCATATCCACAGTACTAGCCTACGTCACTGCCACCGGGGTTTTTGCACTGTGAGAACAGATGTGAATGGCAACCAGCCAATTGATAGGTACATAGCATCTATCTATCTGTCCGCCATTATTACAGTGTATATATAAATAACATTTCTACATAAGAGAGACCAACATTGAGAGCTTCAGACTAAACATTATCCTATAACAATGGGACTACTGAAGGGGTTGTGTGCTTTTTCCACTCCACCTTTGTAATATGTTTCTTTTGCTTACCTGATGTTGTAACAGAGTAACGAATTAATGTTTTTTTTTTCTGTTTGCCTTCCTCTGGATTAATTAATAATTTAAAAATAAAAATAAAAATAAATAATTAAATAATTGATTAATAATTACTTAACAACTAATTAATTAATAACTAATCTGCATATTGCAGATCAGAGGAGATCTTAAAATAGAAATTAATTCTATTTATTATGTCTAAACAGCAGTACACTACATTCATTTTCTTTTCTTTTTTTTTCATTAATAGTTAATTTGTCCTATCACAAACTATTAAATTAGTAATATCTGCAGCATATTCCCTATAATGATTCTTTCATCTATTAATATACTTTCAGTAAACCACAATCCACAACATTAATTCATGCTCTTCAAATTAATAATCTATGTAGTTATTAATTAACTTGCTATTACTATTTTTTTTTAATTTTTTTAATTCAGTTATATAATTATTGAAGAAATAAATATACTGTACCTATGATATGTAAGTAGCTGAATGGAAAATCCTGCAGAGCTGAGAGTCTGTCCCCCCCTAAGTTGCGGGCCTCATGATAAGTGCCTTCAGTTCTCATTGCGAACCTCTCCCCCCCCCCCCTCTCTATTTTACGGGCCTCGCAATGAGCACCTTCAGAACTAATTGCACATTGCGTCAAGCAGGTAACTTTTGGTGCTCATTGCACCTGCCCAAGCCTGTAACTTGTAACATAGCATGACTGACAAACTCGCTATTATGACAACTATATATGTGATTACTATTATTATTATTATTATTATTATTAACCTTTATTTGTAATGCGCTGACATATTCTGTAGCGCTATGCAGGGTAGATACAAGTCAGAAACAATTTTAACAAATTACAAACAAATGGAGGGCTCCGTTATTGAGTTTAAAATCAAGCATACAAAGTGCTTTCTCTAATGTGCCTAACAAGATTGAAAACTCAAAAACTTAGAGTCTAGCGGTGATGTGTGATGTATATAAAAGTGAGGTACAATATATTACAAAAATGCATATTAAGGCTGAAGGTGAATTGCTTCTAGATTCATTTTTAGTGAGCTTTTGAAGGATTTAAGGCACAAGGATAGTCTAGTGGAGCGAGGCAAGAGTTTCAAAGAATAGGGGCAGCACGATAAAGGTCCTAATGGTGGAAATGAGAGGATGTGATAAGAGAGGAGGAAATAAGGTCATTAGCGGAGTGTAGAGGATGGTTGTTAGAGTATTTAGAGAAAAGAAGAGCAGAAATATAAGGGGCTTTTAAGTTAGGGTCAAGATTTTAAATTTTCAGGAGACTATGGGAAGTCAGGGAACTGACTGATAAATAGGTGCTGCAGAAACAGAGCAGTGAGTATGGTAGATAAGTCTAGGCATTCATTATAGATTGGAGTGGAGACAGGTGATGGGGGACAAGGAGAAAGTTGCCGTAATCAAGGCGGTGTACGATAAATGAGTGTATAAGAATTTTGGTTGATATCCATATGACTTAGTCCTCCTACACTCTGACTGCTTTGATATTAGATTAACCTTTCTTCCTCATCTCATTCCATTAATCTGTACCTACCTGCTTGCTGCTTGTACCACAGCTTCTACACCTGGTATTGACCAATTCAATTAATCTCAATATGCCTTTGTTGTACAACTATTTAATTCACAACCACTGTCTATTTTGTTGCCACTCAAAGTAGAGTAAGGCATTATATTCCTTGTTAATTAAAATAAGCTCTGTACTGAAAAATGTAAACAATCGCGTTTACAGATGAAAGTTTTAAAATTAAAAACTAGCTTTATGATATTTTCCATGCCTAGTTACTCAACAATTTCTGACATTTAGTAGTCCTTTGACACTGACTATTGCAACTTCCATATATAAAACAGCACATACACCAGCTATAAAATGAATAAATCAATTAGCTGTGTTTTGTGTGAAGAGAATCTATACTCTAGGGATACATTGTTTCTGCACATTGCTAAATGCATTGTGTTACATATACTGCCAATATAAATGATTACAGTTGAGCTATAAATAACATTTATTCATGGTTTGAATAAAAGTAAATTTGTAAAGGTTATTTCCCTGGGTCAGAGTGTGAGTGCTCTTACTGGCAAATGGTTTTCTATGTTTTTGCTTATTACATAATGCTTACCCAGGGAGGCACATATATAATATATTTACATAGGGCCCTGCTGGGAATGGTGTAACTAATCTATTTTCTTTTTTTTTTCTTGTAAGCTTCAAATATAAAAAAAGTGTTAAGTAAAAAGAGAAATTTTAAACTTTCCAAAATATTAGTGTCAGACCAAAGCCAGTAACTATCTGCCGTAGATTATGTCCAAAGTAGGGGAGGTACAGTAGGTGCCATTGTAAATATAAATAAATATATATAGATTGTATATGATGAAAATGACTACTGTAGAAATAGAGAATCATTTTGAAACCATTGTGAAGCTTAGTGAATCTAACCCATGGTGACTACACAAGAAGCATTTTTCCTTGGACAGAGAACAGAATATTGCTCTGAATTAAAATCAGTGTAAACTTACTTCATTCTTTCTGCAATTGTCTTCTAAAGCACATACTTCTTGGAATAGTAGACAAAATAGACACAATTTGTAACTTTTAATTTTATTTTGATAATTTTCTAAACATTACCAAAGTTACATTTTTGCTAATATTAAACATTGTGCCTTTGAAAAAGTTATCAGACTATCGAAGACAGAAAAAAATAATCAATATTGTATTTTAAACATATTTCTTTATATAATGGCATTATTAATATAAGGAAATAAGTAAATACTTAGTCATGCTTTTAGATTTCCATTCTTACAGGGTAATCCCTTAATCTTAATAACGTATTAATGCAAAAAAAACTTTAATGAAAGCACTGTGGTGACTATTTGTATATAACTGTTGACTTTTTTTTAAGCAAGTTTGAAATTTTTCTATGGTACTTTACATTTTATATTTTCTATTATGTAAATTGTATTTTCATACATACTGGCTCTTTGATATACTGCTCTGAATTTAGGCATAGTTGTTATTTTTAAGTTATTTTTAAAAATTAGATATACATTGTACTACATTGTTAATGTATTGTAATGTAAATAAGCAGCTCGCAAATACTAATTATCTGCTTTTCTATCTCTGTGGTGACTCAAACATATCTCCTAATGTTATCATGCAGGTAGATTCCTTAGCCAATATTTATCAAGCACTATGGCCAGCAAATTAGCATATTAAGTCACATATTAGCATAATACCACACTGAATATCTGAAGACTGATTAACTGGAGTGAAAATGGCTAGTACAATGTACTCCTAGGCCTCCATTAAATTGAGCTCGTAATGTAGCTTGTAAAATAATTTGTATCTTTTAGCTACCCGCACATAATCAGTGGGTTACAAGCTGATAATCCCTGCGGTTGTCAAAATTGTAACTTCAACCCATCTAAGCCATTGATTTTACAAGCCTGTAAATGTTACAATCGCAAATCGCTATTCAATTGCTACAATTCCTCAAGCCCGCAATTGTTTTCGCACCCGTAAATGGCAAATGTAGAATAAAATCCTACAAGTACCAGATAGGACTAGCAAGGGGATTAAACACCTGATCGTAAATGCAAATAAAAAAATTAATACTGCACTTTAAAGTATAGGGAAAGCAAATAAATACTTTAGAATTAATTGCATAACAGTCTGAAGCTCAGCAAATCAAATCAGCAGTCAAAAATATATATTTTTACATTTAATTTCCGTGTTATATCAATCTCGGCAATCAAGGAGTAAATACATATCAGGCTACCCACATGGACTAGAACAGTATCGTCATTCATCTTTATTATTTTTTGTACATTGCTGGATTGCGAGTCCGATCGCATATCAAACTTCAAATATACTGCAATACTCTGATTATTCATCTGAACTTATAAATGCTAATTCATTAACATTTAACCTCCATGTTTTACTGACGTCATGATGATGGCCTCATTACTATGGGTTTTTAAATCAGTAGTTAGGGCCTTACTTAATTGATCATGACCTGAAATGCTACTTACGGGTGCATGGTTTACGGTTTAGGCTTTCGGCCAGGTAGCCTCGCGCTTGTTCAATTGAATTGCTCTGTAACTGTTGCAAATTTCAAGCCTGCAGACTTACGGCCAGTATAAAGGCAACTGCAAGCTTGCAATTGAATGGAGGCCATAGTTTTTTTTAACTTTTGTTGAAACCAACTTGTAATCAGGGTAACAGTGTCCCTTTAATTTTAAAGATTCCAGACCCCTGATTTAAAGCATTCTCTTTTAAACTCATGATATAACAATTGGGTTTTTGCAAATCATTTTAAAGAAAAAGTACAACACAGCAATGTGAAGGAGCAGGAATAGACACCATAGCTAGATAGCATGAAGAGCTTGGAATAGAAAGCTTCCTGACAACTCTCAGGAGGAGGATAATTTTCATACAGGGCCGATTAGTCTATTCAAGCTTTTCCATTTTGATCGATCATAATTTCATTTCCCGCACAATTCTACAAAAGTCATTCTGGAAGGACTCTTTGTACATCTAAAATTCCTTTGGTTATTGATCTTACAATTGCCCTTAAATCACCTGTAATGGATATTGAAAACACGATTGTCTAGAGATAAAGTTATTGGAGCATTTATTTCCAGTCACACAAAGAATTTACTTGTAAAGGTCTTTTTGTTAAACTTGAAGCAATTGCTTTTTTAAAACAATTACTCACTGCAATAAAAGCTTAATCTACTCTTTTGTGATTAAATCCAATTGCGACAGTATACATTTAATTAACTTAACAATGCTTTTCTTTATAACACAAACATGTTAGTAAATAAGTGAATAAAAAATAGATTCCCATTGCACCTCAAATTTACATATTTGCTATTTTAAAAGATACATTCCTCTAGAATTGGAACGGCAAAGAGAAACGTACCTCTAGACAGAATACATTAACTCTAAATTATTATTGTTTTTATAAATATAAAATTATTTTCTGCACAGCTTTAGTGTTTACTACATCTGCCAAGAGGCTAAATACTTTATCTACCATTTTTGTTTAATACAGTAAATCATTTAATGGTCTCTGTCACTCTCCCTCTAACTTTATGCTCCAAGTGTCTGTCATATGCATGGAAACCATATTACCTGATTTAAGTGAACTGGTGTAGAGCTATACTGGTGAATATCCATACAATCACTCAGTCCTCCAACATGTGTAGCCACGCACCCTGCTGTGATATTAGATTAATTTCTCATTACAGGTAAGAGTCACCTCCATTACCTGTACCTACAATGCTGTGCTTCACTCTGAGACCTGTACCCCAGCTTCTACACTGTTCCTACACTTACCTGCAACCTGTTTTGTTCCAAAAGAGAGACTCCCCTAGCCTCTAGAACCCAGATCTGCTCCATTTTGTATGAACCCCATTATTCCCATGTGCCTTTCATGTACAACTACCAAAATAATTCAAACATCCTTCTATTTAGGTGTCACTCAAAGTGGAGTAAGGTGTCAGCCCTTTTAAATGTAATCAAGTAACAAAATCCTGTTTATACACAGTTAGTCAACCCCAAGCCATGGCACTAGATGCAACAAAGAAAAAAGGTCCTGCCCTGCAGAGCTTCAGATTTCTTCCACTATTACACTGCAGCCCTTTTTTTGTCACAGCATACCTACTTTTCTTCTCTCATTACAACACTGTTATCTAATCCTAAATGTTTTCTTTCAATCTTTTACTCCCGCCTCTACATCACAATCTTCTCTGACACCATTCTACAAACACATGACATTCACCCTTCTTTGCTTTCACAGACACAGTTTCACATCGGTTTCATCAGCCGCTCCCTTGATCCCATTTCTTTATGTCTCGTCCCCTCCATTTCTACCATCCTTACCACCATCTCTCTCTCTCTGTCTCTCTCCCTCCACTGACACATTTCCTTCTTCTTTCAAGCATACTCATGCCCATTCTAAAAAAAACTCCCTCGGACCTTCATCCCTTTCTATCTCCCATCTTCTCCCCCTAGCCTCCAAACTACTGTAATGACCAGTCTCCACCTCCCTTACTGAATTCTTAACAGTTTCTTACTTGACCCACCACACTATGGCACATCTTATGTTTTGAGCTCAATAATTATTACTATTAAACAGTAGAATTCTAATGCATATCCCAGGTTGCTTTTTTCTCTCCCCACAGAGACGTTACAATATAAAATTCCCACCGCAAATGCTTGTGAGTATGGTAGGAGGTGGGGACAAAACATTTGGACCTGAATTTGTTGTGAGACACCTTCACAGTGAGCTTCCAGCATCTTAACTAAACATCCATTTTCTTTATTTAAGTATACATAATCCTCTACAATCGACACATCTTTAATTCCTTTGAGAAAGATTAATGATTTGTAATTACAAGAAATGTACTACCCATATGTGCACACATACAGTCACAGAAGTGGGCATACTGGAAAGGGATTTAAGGTCCGCCAAGCGTTTTGTTGACATCAGGGCCAAGGTGAGGAGGATGATGTCCAAGGAGGCCAGTGAAGCCGCAGCACTAAGTGGTGGCCCCCAAGTGACTGTGAGATACAATGAGTAGGAGAGGGTGCTCAAGGACTTACTGAGCCAGGTGCCCACCGCTGGAGCTTCAGGACTGGTGGACCAGCAGGATCCAGCTTCCATGTCAGGTGAAGATCACATACAGCAACATGCCACAATATGTACATCACACACACTACACATGTACATGATAACTGACCAGTTCACTGAGATCAGTCATGCGTCATTAAATCCACAAAGCTGACAAATCACTGTCATCCGTAAGCATAACATGAGTAAACAACCAATAGTCCATGTATGGGTGTGCCCACTGCAGCATATGCAGTTACAGATAACGTTAGGAGCCAAGAACAATCAAGATCAAGAAACATAGAATAGATTGCAAATGATAGCTACTCATAGTTGCAATTAAGTGAGTCATTCAGATTCAAGCCTAGATATCAGAGCCCCCACCCAGCACGAACCGGGCAGGGGGAGGAGGAACCAAGAGGAGTCGAGAGCCATGGTTACGAGGAGGCAGAGCACATCATCTGGGCAATGTGGTCACCTGCAGAACATCCGCCACACCGGTGGTATTTGACCCCACCGTCCCCCTCCTCCAACGACTACAGGCATCACCAGGACCATCCTACTTGAGAGATGATTGGCGGATGCCATCACCCAGCAGTGCATTAGTTTGGCTCCCACCCTCATCACCAGGCCCACCCGCACCCCTATGGAGCCTGGTTCCAAACAGGGCCACAACCCCTCCCCACTGGGACACCACAACGTTGCCTCCTCACCCAGCAATGCCCCCCCCCCCCCCCCGTCCAGCAAGCCAGGCTGCTGAAAGATACTGGATTGCTTCCAAGGGAGCCAGGGCCAGCATCTGCACCAATCACGTGGAGGTCATGAGGAACCTGGCCAGGCGATGACAGAATCCTACCATGCGGGGGTGCTCAGGATGGGGGCAGACCAGAGCGCAATACAGCAAGTGATTGCAGATGCCATGCGCCACACTCTGGTCCCCAGCCCGGCCTCCTCCACCCCGGAGGCCTCCCCCGCGCACCTGCAGCCCGGCCTCTCCTCTCCTCCCCACATGCCTCTACTAGCATTGCTACTGCGTTTACCTCCCTCCCCCCCCCCGCCCTAACACCACAAGGAAGAAGGCGGCCAGCTACAAGGGATTTGGGCTGCACATATTTCCGTGCCTTCTTAACAGCACTCCTCAGTGACAATCTATTGGCCCAAATGTTAACCTAATCTAGCCTGGCTTAAGAGTATAGGATCAGGATCTACTGTATCCAGATATCTAAGACATTATTGTTGTTAGCTTAAATGTAGACTAATACTGCTATGGCGGTGGACTTGCAAAGTCTCACAATAGCATGTTAACGAAAGCCAGCATTAATATATTCACTAGTGAAGCATGTGATCCTCTCCTCAATATCATTATCAAAACAGATTCTTGTGTCTGATGTAAGCAACATTGAATCTGGCTGCTGACCTTTGTGTCCTCTCTGTATTAATGGCTATTTGTCCCATTTGCTGATATCATGAGTATCCTTTAACATGTGCTAACACCGGTATAGCTGATGGATGTGATATCAATGTTCATTAACAATATCAGATGGAGAAGGTTATAGTACAACTGGACCGTTGATGCTTGTTGTGGAGAAATACAAATATCCATACATTATTTGGTATATTTAGCATTCATCACTTTTGTAGCATTGGTGATATTTGGCTAGATGGAAACTCTGAAGCGGTAGTTTTACATTGCAGGCCATAAGGTATGAAAGAGTTAATTTTGCTTTTCCATGATTTTGCAGTTTTTCTAAGGAGACAGTCAACAATTTAGTCTATTTAGTCTAAACAAAATGTATTCCAGCAGTCCACAAGGCCAAACAACAATTTGACCTATGCGCACAAGATTGTAAATAATTGTTTATTGCTCAGCAATGGGTGTTGGTGGAATGTACCATTTCCTGTATGTAGTAAATACTATAAAAATCTGTGTTGTTTATGCATTTGTGGTAAATCAGTAGCAGACATTTTGAAAGTTATTATGTTGCTGAACCACACCTGTCCAAATAAACCAAAGAAAATCATAGGCCTCTGTGTTTTGGTATCATGACTGGGTTTTGGAGTAGAATGTCGGGTTTGTCATTAGTAATGGTAATTAGAGATGTCGCGAATAGTTCGCCGGCGGACTGTTCCCGGGGGAACATAGCATGTTCGCGGCGAACTGCGAACATATTCAATGTTCGATACGCCCCTTATACTTTTTAATTAAACAAACTATAACACTGCACCTCACAGTCAGCAGACACATTCCAGCCAATCAGCATCATACCCTGCCTTCCAGACCCTTCAACCTCATGGACAGCAGCCATTTTGGAATCATAACTAACTTGCAGTCTTACTGAGAGGAGGCTGCGTGTAGGTGATACTAATTCAATAGGGAAAAACATAGCTAGGCTACTATACACAGTGTCCAATACAGTCCTGAAGGACTCTTTTGATCTCTGCTGCAAGGACAGCACCCCAAAAAGCCCTTTTTAGGGCTATAACATCAGTCTGTTTTTTTGTTTTTTTTCTGTCTAATCTAAGTTCATTTGCCTGCCTACTAGCCAGTGTGTGTGTCAGACTCACAACTTATACTGTGCCCAGTGCAACCAATCCAATCTGGTGGTGTACCAGCAGTCTACTTTTAAAAACCAAAACTTTTATTTTCTCTAATATAAGTTAATTTGCCGGCCTACTAGCCAGTGTGTGTGTCAGGCTCACAACTGATACTGTGCCCATTGCAAACAATAGAATCAGGTGGTGTACCAGCAGTATACCTTTAAAAACCCCAAAATTGTATTTTGTTAAATCTAAGTTCATTTGCCTGACAGCTAGTCTGTGCGTGTCTCAGGCTCTCAACCGATACTGTGCCCAGTGCAACCAATCCAATCAGGTGGTGTACCAGCAGTGTACATTTAAAAAAACCAAAATTGTATTGTGTTAAATCTAAATTCATTTGCCTGACCGCTATTCTGTGTGTTTCTCAGGCTCACAACTGATACTGTGCCCAGTGCAATCAATCCAATCTGGTGGTGTACCAGCAGTCTACTTTTACAAACCAAAACTTTTATTTTCTCTAATTTAAGTTCATTTGCCTGCCTACTAGCCAGTGTGTGTGTCAGGCTCACAACCGATACTGTGCCCAGTGCAACCAATCCAACCAGGTGG
The DNA here is from genome assembly GCA_027410445.1 of Discoglossus pictus. Taxonomy (NCBI): domain Eukaryota; kingdom Metazoa; phylum Chordata; class Amphibia; order Anura; family Alytidae; genus Discoglossus; species Discoglossus pictus. The sequence goes on along the minus strand of CM050167.1, from coordinate 257,328,041 downwards.
TGTACCAGCAGTATACCTTTAAAAAATCGAAATTGTATTTTGTTAAATCTAAGTTCATTTGCCTGACAGCTAGTCTGTGTGTTTCTCAGCCTCACAACTGATACTGTGCCCAGTGCAACCAATCCAATCTGGTGGTGTACCAGGAGTCTACCTTTAAAAAATCCAAAATTGTATTTTGTTAAATCTAAGTACATTTGCCTGACAGCTAGTCTGTGTGTTTCTCAGCCTCACAACTGATACTGTGCCCAGTGCAACCAATCCAACCAGGTGGTGTACCAGCAGTGTACATTTAAAAAACCCCAAATTGTATTTTGTTAAATCTAAGTTCATTTGCCTGACCGCTATTCTGTGTGTTTCTCAGGCTCACAACTGATTCTGTGCCCAGTGCAATCAATCCAATCTGGTGGTGTACCAGCAGTCTACTTTTAAAAACGAAGACTTTTAATTTCTCTAATCTAAAATCATTTGCCTGCCTACTAGCTAGTGTGTGTGTCAGGCTCACAACTGATACTGTGCCCAGTGCAACCAATCCAATCAGGTGGTGTACCAGCAGTCTACTTTTAAAAACCAAGACTTTTATTTTCTCTAATCTAAGTTCATTTGCCTGCCTACTAGCTAGTGTGTGTGTCAGGCTCACAACTGATACTGTGCCCAGTGCAACCAATCCAATCAGGTGGTGTACCAGCAGTGTACATTTAAAAAAACCAAAATTGTATTGTGTTAAATCTAAATTCATTTGCCTGACCGCTATTCTGTGTGTTTCTCAGGCTCAGAACTGATACTGTGCCCAGTGCAATCAATCCAATCTGGTGGTGTACCAGCAGTGTACATTTAAAAACCAAGACTTTTATTTTCTTTAATCTAAGTTCATGTGCCTGCCTACTAGCTAGTGTGTGTGTCAGGCTCACAACTGATACTGTGCCCAGTGCAACCAATCCAATCAGGTGGTGTACCAGCAGTCTACTTTTAAAAAACAAAACTTTTATTTTCTCTAATCTAAGTTAATTTGCCTGCCTACTAGCCAGTGTGTGTGTCAGGCTCACAACTGATACTGTGCCCAGTGCAACCAATCCAATCAGGTGGTGTACCAGCAGTGTACATTTAAAAAAAAACAAATTGTATTGTGTTAAATCTAAGTTTATTTGCCTGACCGCTATTCTGTGTGTTTCTCAGGCTCACAACTGATACTGTGCCCAGTGCAATCAATCCAATCTGGTGGTGTACCAGCAGTCTACTTTTAAAAACCAAAACTTTTATTTTCTCTAATTTAAGTTCATTTGCCTGCCTACTAGCCAGTGTGTGTGTCAGGCTCACAACCGATACTGTGCCCAGTGCAACCAATCCAACCAGGTGGTGTACCAGCAGTATACCTTTAAAAAATCGAAATTGTATTTTGTTAAATCTAAGTTCATTTGCCTGACAACTAGCTAGTGTGTGTGTCAGGCTCACAACTGATACTGTGCCCAGTGCAATCAATCCAATCTGGTGGTTTACCAGCAGTCTACTTTTAAAAACCAAGACTTTTATTTTTTCTAATCTAAGTTCATTTGCCTGACAGCTAGTCTGTGCGTGTCTCAGGCTCTCAACCGATACTGTGCCCAGTGCAACCAATCCAATCAGGTGGTGTACCAGCAGTGTACATTTAAAAAACCCCAAATTGTATTGTGTTAAATCTAAGTTAATTTGCCTGACCGCTATTCTGTGTGTTTCTCAGGCTCACAACTGATACTGTGCCCAGTGCAATCAATCCAAACTGGTGATGTACCAGCAGTGTACATTTAAAAACCAAGACTTTTATTTTCTCTAATCTAAGTTCATTTGCCTGCCTACTAGCTAGTGTGTGTGTCAGGCTCACAACTGATACTGTGCCCAGTGCAACCAATCCAATCAGGTGGTGTACCAGCAGTCTACTTTTAAAAACCAAAACTTTTATTTTCTCTAATCTAAGTTCATTTGCCTGCCTACTAGCCAGTGTGTGTGTCAGGCTCACAACTTATACTGTGCCCAGTGCAATAAATCCAATCTGGTTGTGTACCAGCAGACTACCGTTAAAAAAATCCAAAATTGTATTTTGTTAAATCTAAGTTCATTTGCCTGCCTACTAGCCAGTGTGTGTGTCAGGCTCACAACTGATACTGTGCCCAGTGCAACCAATACAATCAGGTGGTGTACCAGCAGTGTACATATAAAAACCAAGACTTTTATTTTCTCTAATCTAAGTTCATTTGCCTGCCTACTAGCTAGTGTGTGTGTCAGGCTCATAACTGATACTGTGCCCAGTGCAACCAATACAATCAGGTGGTGTACCAGCAGCCTACTTTTAAAAAACAAAACTTTTATTTTCTCTAATCTAAGTTAATTTGCCTGCCTACTAGCCAGTGTGTGTGTCAGGCTCACAACTTATACTGTGCCCAGTGCAATAAATCCAATCTGGTGGTGTACCAGCAGTGTACATTTAAAAAATCCAAAATTGTATTTTGTTAAATCTAAGTTCATTTGCCTGCCTACTAGCCAGTGTGTGTGTCAGGCTCACAACTGATACTGTGCCCAGTGCAACCAATCCAATCAGGTGGTGTACCAGCAGTGTACATTTAAAAAAAACCAAATTGTATTTTGTTAAATCTAAGTTTATTTGCCTGACCGCTATTCTGTGTGTTTCCCAGGCTCACAACTGATACTGTGCCCAGTGCAATCAATCCAATCTGGTGGTTTACCAGCAGTCTACTTTTAAAAACCAAGACTTTTATTTTGTCTAATCTAAGTTCATTTGCCTGCCTACTGGCCAGTGTGTGTGTCAGGCTCACAACTGATACTGTGCCCAGTGCAACCAATACAATCTGGTGTTATACCAGCAGTCTACTTTTAAAAACCAAGACTTTTATTTTTTCTAATCTAAGTTCATTTGCCTGACAGCTAGTCTGTGCGTGTCTCAGGCTCTCAACCGATACTGTGCCCAGTGCAACCAATCCAATCAGGTGGTGTACCAGCAGTGTACATTTAAAAAAACCCAAATTGTATTGTGTTAAATCTAAGTTAATTTGCCTGACCGCTATTCTGTGTGTTTCTCAGGCTCACAACTGATACTGTGCCCAGTGCAATCAATCCAAACTGGTGATATACCAGCAGTGTACATTTAAAAACCAAGACTTTTATTTTCTCTAATCTAAGTTCATTTGCCTGCCTACTAGCTAGTGTGTGTGTCAGGCTCACAACTGATACTGTGCCCAGTGCAACCAATCCAATCAGGTGGTGTACCAGCAGTCTACTTTTAAAAACCAAAACTTTTATTTTCTCTAATCTAAGTTCATTTGCCTGCCTACTAGCCAGTGTGTGTGTCAGGCTCACAACTTATACTGTGCCCAGTGCAATAAATCCAATCTGGTTGTGTACCAGCAGACTACCGTTAAAAAAATCCAAAATTGTATTTTGTTAAATCTAAGTTCATTTGCCTGCCTACTAGCCAGTGTGTGTGTCAGGCTCACAACTGATACTGCGCCCAGTGCAACCAATCCAATCAGGTGGTGTACCAGCAGTGTACATTTAAAAAAAAATCAAATTTTATTGTGTTAAATCTAAGTTTATTTGCCTGACCGCTATTCTGTGTGTTTCTCAGCCTCACAACTGATACTGTGCCCAGTGCAATCAATCCAATCTGGTGGTGTACCAGCAGTCTACCTTTAAAAAATTGAAATTGTATTTTGTTAAATCTAAGTTCATTTGCCTGACAGCTAGTCTGTGCGTGTCTCAGGCTCACAACTGATACTGTGCCCAGTGCAACCAATCCAATCTGGTGGTGTACCAGCAGTCTACTTTTAAAAGCCAAGACTTTTATTTTCTCTAATCTAAGTTCATTTGCCTGCCTACTAGCCAGTGTGTGTGTCAGGCTTACAACTGATACTGTGCCCAGTGCTCAGAGAGCATGTTGTGTGCATGCTTGAGCTCCAAACAAAAGGCTTTTTAGGGTCTTAGTCCCTCAAATACAAGTTTTATTTTAACACCTTTCTGTTTATAAGCACTTTGTGCACTGTGTTGTTCATTTTTGGGAGTTTTTGTGGTATTTTTCTTAGTTTAATTTAAGTTTTAGTTTTCTGGGAGTCAGGCTCAAGTCTCTATCCCAGGAGAGTGAGCTGTCTCCTGGATACTTTGCCACACCCCTACCTTAGCACTACACCTTCACTCCTGGAGCTTTGTTACTTTGACTTTTTTTTCTTTTAAAAAGTTTATTAGGTTTTGTTGAAGTTTTGTTTGTTTGGTGTTGGGTTTTTTGTTTTGGGGGAGAGAAGACAAGTAACATCTTTGTAGGCAGTGGGGGGGAAAACAATTAGAATTTTTGTTGAAAAGGCTTTTTTTTTTAACATCTGACACAGAGACACAGAGGGGTTAAAAAGCCTCTGTGTTCTCTGTGTTGTTGCAATTAGACACCTTGCAACAGGCCATTAACCCTTCCACTGCCAAGCATCACCTCTCTCTCTCTCTCTCCCTTAGTTTTGTCTCCCTTAGTTTTGTCTTTTTGTTTCTTTTTCCCACTTTTATATTTAAAAAAAAAGAAAACAGTAAAAAATCATAAAACAAAAAATAAAAATAAATAAAACAAATAAACTAAAAAAAAAAAAGGGTCTAAACATGAGGGATAAGACCACTAAGAAGCCTCAGGGGTCAAAAGGGGGAATAATGGCCCCTGAAAATCCTAGCTGCAGCACTGCACAGCATAGGCCCCAGGCAGATAAGGCAGCCCCAGCTCCTGGTGGTTCTGCCAGCAGACCTACCCCTGTGGCTAATATCTGGTCACAGGTGGTTTCTGCTGGCCCCAGTAATACCACCGCTGGGGCTGAGGGGCAGATCACTAGGAAGCATGGGGTTAAATGTCAGATGTCTGGGGTCTACAGCATTGATATCTATCTGCGTGCTGCAGCTAACGTCATCAGCCCCTCTGTTATAGTAGCAGCCAGCAAAATGTACGGGAAAGCAGTTTTCTTTACCCGTACGCTGGCTGCTGCTCACATTCTTGTACAGAGAGGCATCACAGTGGGGGGATTATATGTCCCAATAGAACCCCTGGAAGGGTTGGGCACAAAAGTAACACTCTCTAATGTGCCCCCCTTCCTACCAGACTCCCTCTTGCGCCCCCACCTGCTAACCCTAGGGGAAGTAAAAACGCCATTTATTAAAATTCCCCTTGGGTGCAGAGAGAGAGCACTTCGTCATGTGCTCTCTTTCAAGAGGCAGGTACAAATGTGCCTGCCTCAGGGCGCAGAAAACATAGAGGGGTCTTTTGGGGTTCCATTTGAGGGGGTGCTGTACAGGATTTTTTACAGCACTACGGAGGTGCAGTGCTATCATTGCAAAGGGTTGGGGCATACACGTAGGAATTGTCCTAATGTAAAGCATCATGCCCCAGCCCCAGCAAATGGCACCTCCGTCAGTACGGCACCCATCCCCGCTGAGCCCATAACAGCGGGGACCTCAAGGGTCATAGCCCCCCCACAGAGCTCAGGCAAGGAGGCCGTTCCTCAAGCCACCACCACGGCCTCCAAACCCCCTTCTTCCCCAAAAAAGCCATCTGTGTCTGTGGTTTCCAGCAAGACTGCAGACACGGGGAAAAAGGGGAAGAATGTCACCGGTCCTCCCAGTGTCACAGCTGCATCTCCCAAGTCCCAATCTGCCCCCACCATAATTACATCAGTTAGTGTGGGGGCACAGTGTAAGCAGATGGATAATAAGCCCTCTGCAGGGGAGGCAGCTAGTGGCAGCTCCTCTTCCAGGAGTGACGTCCCCAGGAAGAGGAAGCATAAAACCAACAGGGAGGTTGCTGATAAGTGGGAAGTGCTCTATAGTGGAGCACCTCCCTCTAAAAGCAAGAAGAGGAACAAAACATCTCCTCCTCATCCGGTGACATTGTCTGGCCCAGTTATTAAGCTCAGCCAGCCGGTGCCAGACCACACATCTCTCTCTCCAGACCCTATAGGGGTTAATGTGGAAAAGGGTCTGGAGGAAAAGCAGGGGCAAGAGGGTCTCCCAAGTGAGGCAGGGGTAGACAAGAAAGATCAGGTTCTGCCTCTGGCCTTTGAGGGGGGACCCAACAAAGCCCCTGCTGAATGGGTAGTCAGTGTCCCTGAGGTGCTGAGCTTCAAGGGCACCAGTCAGTCTCCTCCTCCAGTGTCACTCTCTAGTGACGTACCTCGGGCTTTGTTAGAGCCCCAGGCCGAGTCACTACTGGAGGGGGGGAATATAGGCTTGACCCCCATTCAGGACCCCATGGATTTGTCTGTCAGGGGGGATGTGGCACAAGGGGAAGTGGAAATGGGGGAGGGTGATAAAACAGGTTTTCCTGTTAACATCATGGGAGAGCCTGTCTACCCTCCTCAGCCGTCCACTGACCCTAACATCGGTGCCATCCAAGCTGAGCAAGCAGCGGTGGAACTGGCAGAGGAGGCATATAAAGCCTCCAAGGCTTCCATTAAGGAAGCCATGCCAGCCACTGCTGTCCAGCCAGCTACCCCTGAATGCACTCCTGAAGCTACAGGGGTGCAGCAGCAATCCAAGGGTCCATTATTTACCTTGAAGGGTGCTAAAGGGACTCCTTCTGTATTATCTAAGAGGGGGTCCCTGAGAATAAAGCTGAGGAAACTGACTCCAGCCGGGGAGGATGGAGTAAAAGCCCTCAGCCAAGAGGAGCCCAGGGGTGACCCACTAGAAGGAACATCAGATTCTGGGTGGGATATCCCTGTCAAGGAAATAGATCTATTCCTTGAGAGCACCCTTCATGGACAAAAGAAAAGGAAGGTGCGGCTGGCCTTGGAGAGGTGGAAGAATATGTCGTTTATTCTCCACTATCTCCAGCAATATCTAGTGGTCAGCACTAGGGCCAAGAATTCTGGGACTGAGGAGCATCTCCGCGTCCGGAAATTCTATAAAATGTGCGTGTCCTATCAGCAGTCTCAAGGGTCTGAGGAACGCACAATTCCTGACACGCAGTAATGGCTTTGCACATCAGCACGCTAAATACCAATGGCTGTCAAGACAATTTCCGCAGGTTCCAGGTACTCTCCTATTTATATCAGGGAGGGTACTCTGTGAGCTTCCTGCAGGAAACTCACACCACTCCAGAGGCTGAGGCCTCGTGGCAACTGGAGTGGAGAGGCAGGGTCTTCTTCAGCCACTTCACATCGGCGTCATGTGGAGTGGTGACCCTGTTCTCAGAGTCTTTTCAGCCAGAGCTGCTGCTTGTGAAAGCTGTTATCCCAGGCCGTCTAATCCACCTCCGGGTCCGAGAGCAGGGTTGCATCATTAACCTATTTAATATATATGCCCCTGCTGGAGGGCTCGAGAGAGTGAGGTTCCTCGCCAGACTGTCCCAGTTTTTGGAGACGGTTGACACAGATGAGTGTTTGGTACTCGGGGGTGATTTCAACTGCACCCTCGACGCTCTGGACCGGAATAGTCCAGAGCCGTACCCGCCTTCTGCGTCAGCCCTGCGGGAGATCATCGCCCGCTTCTCCCTGGAGGACATCTGGCGAGAGCAGAACCCAGGGGCATCAGACGGTTTCACCTACGTCAGGGTGAGAGCCGGTCTGGTGTCCCACTCCCGGATCGACAGACTATATATATCTAGTCACTATATGTCACGAGTCGGTTCTTGTGCCATTAGGCTGGCTCCGTTCACAGACCACAACTGTGTGTCTGTGACAGTGGCGCTAACGCCAACAGCGCCACGAGCCGCCTATTGGCACTTCAACAATGCTTTGTTGAAGGACCAGGGGCTCGTGACATTGATCCGGGAGTTTTGGACGGACTGGAGGGGTTGCAAGGGGGACTTTGCCACGTTAAAACTGTGGTGGGACGTGGGCAAGGTTCATTTGCGACTTCTGTGTCAGGAATATACCAAGGGTGCGAGTGGGCAGCGCGAAGCTGAGTTGGAGTCACTCCGGGGGGAGGTACTCCATCTGGAGCAGAGGCTGTTCACTTGTAGGGACCAATCCCTGCAGAGCGAGTATGTAGAGATGAAGGGTGTCCTCTGTGACCTGGAACGACACCAGGCCAAGGGGGCATACGTGCGCAGCCGCTTAGGTTTTCTCAAAGATCTAGACCGCGGCTCGCGCCTCTTTTACTCACTGGAGAAAAAGGGGGGTAACAGTAGGCACATCACCTGTCTTCTAGATGAAGACGGTGCCCCCCTTACAGATCCGGAGAGTATCCGGGATAGAGCCCGGAACTTTTATAAAGATCTTTACTCTCCGGATCCCATTTCTCCAGACGCCTGCAGGGTGCTATGGGAGGGGCTCCCCACAGTCAGTGAGGGTGTAAGAGAGCGGCTTGATATACCACTGTCTTTTCAAGAGCTCTCTGAAGCCCTCCGTGCCATGTCCTGTGAGAAGTCTCCAGGACTGGACGGACTGACTGTAGAGTTTTTCCAATTTTTCTGGGAGACTCTGGGACCTGATTTCCATCTGGTCCTTGGGGAAGCCCTGGAGACCGGGGAGATGCCCCTGTCTTGTCGCAGGGCAGTACTTGCCCTGCTGCCCAAAAAGGGGGATCTCCGGCTTATTAAGAACTGGCGACCGGTCTCTCTGCTCAGCACGGACTACAAGATTGTAGCTAAAGCCATCTCGCTTAGACTTGGGTCTGTGCTGGCAGAATTGGTTCACCCTGACCAGTCCTATGCGATCCCGGGCCGGACTATCTTTGATAGTATCTTTCTGGTCCGGGATCTATTGCATTATTCTCACAGGACTGGTCTGTCACTGGCCTTTCTCTCTTTAGATCAAGAGAAGGCGTTTGACAGGGTGGACCATGGTTACCTCATTGCCACTCTGCAAGCGTACGGCTTTGGCCCACAGTTTGTGGGCTTTATAAGAACGCTGTACGCCTCTGCAGAGTGTTTACTTAAAATCAATTGGTCCCTAACAGCACCTTTGGTATTTGGACGAGGGGTGCGTCAAGGATGTCCCTTGTCTGGACAGTTATATGCACTGGCCATTGAGCCTTTCCTCTGCCTACTGAGGAAAAGGCTCACAGGGCTGGTGCTAAAAGATCCAGACATGCGGATTGTCCTTTCAGCTTATGCTGACGATGTGCTCCTCGTGGCCCAGGATCCAGTTGATCTTGAGCTGGCAAAACAGTGCCAGGAGGTATATTCAGCTGCCTCCTCCGCTCAGATCAACTGGTCCAAATGCACAGGCCTTTTAGAGGGTAATTTACAGGTAGACTCTTTGCCTCCCACGTTTCGTGACATCACGTGGGAGGCAGATGTCATTAAATATCTGGGGGTCTACCTGTCCGCTGCGGACGCTTCCGTCCCAGACAACTGGAGGGAGTTAGAGGGCAGTGTCCTCTCTCGTCTGGGACGATGGAGGGGTCTAGCAAAAATGCTTTCCCTTAGGGGGCGGGCTCTAGTGGTGAATCAGCTGGTGGCTTCTCAGATCTGGCACCGGCTGATTTGTCTGAGTCCGACCCCCGAGTTTGTCACCAATATCCAGAGGAAATTGTTAGATTTCCTCTGGATGGGAAGGCATTGGGTCTCTGCAGGGGTGGCAAGTCTGCCTTTGGTGGAGGGTGGACAGGGAGTAGTTTGTGTGTGCTCCCAGTTGTCCACCTTCCGCCTTCAGTACCTGCAGAGATACCTATATGCAGATCCCTCTCCGCAGTGGTGCGCACTGGCATCCAGCTTTTATCGCCAGTTGCGCAACCTGGGGTATGACCGGCAATTATTTCTGATCAGGCCCGAGGGGTTTGGGAGAGACCTCTCTGTGTTGCCGGCATACTACCAGGAAACCCTCAAGGCCTGGAGCATGGTCTCCGTGACCAGGCAGGGCGTGCCTTTGGGGGATGAAATATTCACAGAGCCCCTGCTATTTAATGCAGCAGTGGGGGCTCCAATGTTACAGTCCCCCAGTATCATCCGCCGCCTTAGTCATGCACGGATGACCCGAGTCGGGGATCTCTTGGAATACGGGCGTTCTGATTGGGTGTCACCCCAGGAGCTTGCGCTCCGTTTGGGATATGTGACGCCCAAAGTCTCAGGGCGCTTGCTCCAGGAGATTAGAGATGCCATCTCCCCCGACTCGCGCACCTTCCTTCGCGGGGCTTTGCAGGCCGGAGTGCCACATGCACCTTTCAACACCCCTTCTCCGGCTGTTTGCATTGGACACAAGCCCCGTGTTTCCCCTCAGGCTCCTCCTGTCCCCAACCTCTCGAGGTTGAGGGACATACCCTCGGCATGCTTTCGCGGCATGCCGAGGAAGAGCTTATATTCTCTCGTGCTCCATACAGTGCACTTCCTTGCCCTCGTGACCCGTCCCGATACCATCTGGAGGCGGGTCCTACCAGCTGACGAGGGCAAGAGGCCCCGGTGGAGGGAACTTTATTCTGATTTAGTTCCACGACCCACCGGGGACTTGAGTTGGAGAGTGCTCCATGGTGCACTGAGCACGGGAGAGTACTTAGCTAAATTCACGGACTCTCCCTCCACTTGTCCATTCTGTGGCAAGGGAGAGTCCGTGTATCATGTTTATTTTAGTTGCGCCAGACTGCAGCCCCTCTTGTCACTCTTGAGGGGCCTCCTCCTGCAGTTCTGGCTGCATTTCTCCCCTCACATTTTTATTTTTGGGCGCCCAGTGTCCCGGGGCAATAAGGCCAGGGACCTCCTCGTCAACCTGCTCCTGGCATTAGCCAAGTTGGCTATATATAAGTCCAGGAAGCAGTGTTTGATAGGGGGGGTTCCCTTGTCACCTGAGGCCATGTTCCGGGTGCTGGTGCGCTCCCGTATCCGGGCAGAGTACCACGTGGCTTTGTCTACTGGGGGAATGGATGAGTTTGTCTCCCAGTGGGCTGTAGATGGTGTGCTCTGCTCGGTATCCCCCCATCCGGTTTCTTTTTCTTTCAAACTCCTAATATGATTTTTTTTAGTTTACAGAAAATGTTTTCTCATAATTTTAAAATACACTGTGCCCAGTGCAATCAATCCAATCTGGTGGTGTACCAGCAGTCTACCTTTAAAAAATTGAAATTGTATTTTGTTAAATCTAAGTTCATTTGCCTGACCGCTATTCTGTGTGTTTCTCAGGCTCACAACTGATACTGTGCCCAGTGCAACCAATCCAATCTGGTGGTGTACCAGCAGTCTACTTTTAAAAGCCAAGACTTTTATTTTCTCTAATCTAAGTTCATTTGCCTGCCTACTAGCCAGTGTGTGTGTCAGGCTCACAACTGATACTGTGCCCAGTGCTCAGAGAGCATGTTGTGTGCATGCTTGAGCTCCAAACAAAAGGCTTTTTAGGGTCTTAGTCCCTCAAATACAAGTTTTATTTTAACACCTTTTTGTTAATAAGCTCTTTGTGCACGGTGTTGTTCATTTTTGGGAGTTTTTGTGGTTTTTTTTTCTTAGTTTAATTTAAGTTTTAGTTTTCTGGGGGTCAGGCTCAAGTCTCTATCCCAGGAGAGTGAGCTGTCTCCTGGATACTTTGCCACACCCCTCCCTTAGCACTACACATTCACTCCTGGAGCTTTGTTACTTTGACTTTTTTTCTTTTAAAAAGTTTATTAGGTTTTGTTGAAGTTTTGTTTGTTTGGTGTTGGGTTTTATGTTTTGGGGGAGAGAAGACAAGTAACATCTTTGTAGGCAGTGGGGGGGAAAACAATTAGATTTTTTGTTCTTAAGGCTTTTTTTTAACATCTGACACAGAGACACAGAGGGGTTAAAAAGCCTCTGTGTTCTCTGTGTTGTTGCAATTAGTCACCTTGCAACAGACCATTAACCCTTCCACTGCCAAGCATCACCTCTCTCTCTCCCTTAGTTTTGTCTCCCTTAGTTTTGTCTTTTTGTTTATTTTTCCCACTTTTATATTTAAAAAAAAAAGAAAACAGTAGAAAATCATAAAAAAAAAAAAATAAATAAATAAAACAAATAAACTAAAAAAAAAAGGGTCTAAACATGAGGGATAAGACCATTAAGAAGCCTCAGGGGTCAAAAGGGGGAATAATGGCCCCTGAAAATCCTAGCTGCAGCACTGCACAGCATAGGCCCCAGGCAGATAAGACAGCCCCAGCTCCTGGTGGTTCTGCCAGCAGACCTACCCCTGTGGCTAATACCTGGTCACAGGTGGTTTCTGCTGGCCTCAGTAATACCACCACTGGGGCTGAGGGGCAGATCACCAGGAAGCATGGGGTTAAATGTCAGATGTCTGGGGTCTACAGCATTGATATCTATCTGCGTGCTGCAGCTAATGTCATCAGCCCCTCTGTTATAGTAGCAGCCAGCAAAATGTACGGGAAAGCAGTTTTTTTTACCCGTACTCTGGCTGCTGCACACATTCTTATACAGAGAGGCATCACAGTGGGGGGATTATATGTCCCAATAGAACCCCCGGAAGGGTTGGGCACAAAAGTAACACTCTCTAATGTGCCCCCCTTCCTACCAGACTCCCTCCTGCGCCCCCACCTGCTAACCCTAGGGGAAGTAAAAACACCATTTATTAAAATTCCCCTGGGGTGCAGAGAGAGAGCACTTCGTCATGTGCTCTCTTTCAAGAGGCAGGTACAAATGTGCCTGCCTCAGGGCGCAGAAAACATAGAGGGGTCTTTTGGGGTTCCATTTGAGGGGGTGCTGTACAGGATTTTTTACAGCACTACGGAGGTGCAGTGCTATCATTGCAAGGGGTTGCGGCATACACGTAGGATCTGCCCTAATGTAAAGCATCATGCCCCAGCCCCAGCAAATGGCACCTCCGTCAGTACGGCACCCATCCCCGCTGAGCCCATAACAGCGGGGACCTCAAGGGTCATAGCCCCCCCACAGAGCTCAGGCAAGGAGGCCGTTCCTCAAGCCACCACCACGGCCTCCAAACCCCCTTCTTCCCCAAAAAAGCCATCTGTGTCTGTGGTCTCCAGCAAGACTGCAGACACGGGGAAAAAGGGGAAGAATGTCACCGGTCCTCCCAGTGTCACAGCTGAATCTCCCAAGTCCCAATCTGCCCCCACCATAATTACATCAGTTAGTGTGGGGGCACAGTGTAAGCAGAGGGATAATAAGCCCTCTGCAGGGGAGGCAGCTAGTGGCAGCTCCTCTTCCAGGAGTGACGTCCCCAGGAAGAGGAAGCATAAAACCAACAGGGAGGTTGCTGATAAGTGGGAAGTGCTCTATAGTGGAGCACCTCCCTCTAAAAGCAAGAAGAGGAACAAAACATCTCCTCCTCATCCGGTGACATTGTCTGGCCCGGTTATTAAGCTCAGCCAGCCGGTGCCAGACCACACATCTCTCTCTCCAGACCCTATAGGGGTTAATGTGGAAAAGGGTCTGGAGGAAAAGCAGGGGCAAGAGGGTCTCCCAAGTGAGGCAGGGGTAGACAAGAAAGATCAGGTTCTGCCTCTGGCCTTTGAGGGGGGACCCAACAAAGCCCCTGCTGAATGGGTAGTCAGTGTCCCTGAGGTGCTGAGCTTCAAGGGCACCAGTCAGTCTCCTCCTCCAGTGTCACTCTCTAGTGACGTACCTCGGGCTTTGTTAGAGCCCCAGGCCGAGTCACTACTGGAGGGGGGGAATATAGGCATGACCCCCATTCAGGACCCCATGGATTTGTCTGTCAGGGGGGATGTGGCACAAGGGGAAGTGGAAATGGGGGGAGGGTGATAAAACAGGTTTTCCTGTTAACATCATGGGAGAGCCTGTCTACCCTCCTCAGCCGTCCACTGACCCTAACATCGGTGCCATCCAAGCTGAGCAAGCAGCGGTGGAACTGGCAGAGGAGGCATATAAAGCCTCCAAGGCTTCCATTAAGGAAGCCATGCCAGCCACTGCTGTCCAGCCAGCTACCCCTGAATGCACTCCTGAAGCTACAGGGGTGCAGCAGCAATCCAAGGGTCCATTATTTACCTTGAAGGGTGCTAAAGGGACTCCTTCTGTATCATCTAAGAGGGGGGTCCCTGAGAATAAAGCTGAGGAAACTGACTCCAGCCGGGGAGGATGGAGTAAAAGCCCTCAGCCAAGAGGAGCCCAGGGGTGACCCACTAGAAGGAACATCAGATTCTGGGTGGGTTATCCCTGTCAAGGAAATAGATCTATTCCTTGAGAGCACCCTTCATGGACAAAAGAAAAGGAAGGTGCGGCTGGCCTTGGAGAGGTGGAAGAATATGTCGTTTATTCTCCACTCTCTCCAGCAATATCTAGTGGTCAGCACTAGGGCCAAGAATTCTGGGACTGCGGAGCATCTCCACGTCCGGAAATTCTATAAAATGTGCGTGTCCTATCAGCAGTCTCAAGGGTCTGAGGAACGCACAATTCCTGACACGCAGTAATGGCTTTGCACATCAGCACGCTAAATACCAATGGCTGTCAAGACAGTTTCCGCAGGTTCCAGGTACTCTCCTATTTATATCAGGGAGGGTACTCTGTGAGCTTCCTGCAGGAAACTCACACCACTCCAGAGGCTGAGGCCTCGTGGCAACTGGAGTGGAGAGGCAGGGTCTTCTTCAGCCACTTCACATCGGCGTCATGTGGAGTGGTGACCCTGTTCTCAGAGTCTTTTCAGCCAGAGCTGCTGCTTGTGAAAGCTGTTATCCCAGGCCGTCTAATCCACCTCCGGGTCCGAGAGCAGGGTAGCATCATTAACCTAGTTAATATATATTCCCCTGCTGGAGGGCTCGAGAGAGTGAGGTTCCTCGCCAGACTGTCCCAGTTTTTGGAGACGGTTGACGCAGATGAGTGTTTGGTACTCGGGGGGTGATTTCAACTGCACCCTCGACGCTCTGGACCGGAATAGTCCAGAGCCGTACCCGCCTTCTGCGTCAGCCCTGCGGGAGATCATCGCCCGCTTCTCCCTGGAGGACATCTGGCGAGAGCAGAACCCAGGGGCATCAGACGGTTTCACCTACGTCAGGGTGAGAGCCGGTCTGGTGTCCCACTCCCGGATCGACAGACTATATATATCTAGTCACTATATGTCACGAGTCGGTTCTTGTGCCATTAGGCTGGCTCCGTTCACAGACCACAACTGTGTGTCTGTGACAGTGGCGCTAACGCCAACAGCGCCACGAGCCGCCTATTGGCACTTCAACAATGCTTTGTTGAAGGACCAGGGGCTCGTGACATTGATCCGGGAGTTTTGGACGGACTGGAGGGGTTGCAAGGGGGACTTTGCCACGTTAAAACTGTGGTGGGACTTGGGCAAGGTTCATTTGCGACTTCTGTGTCAGGAATATACCAAGGGTGCGAGTGGGCAGCGCGAAGCTGAGTTGGAGTCACTCCGGGGGGAGGTACTCCATCTGGAGCAGAGTCTGTTCACTTGTAGGGACCAATCGCTGCAGAGCGAGTATGTAGAGAGGAAGGGTGTCCTCTGTGACCTGGAACGACACCAGGCCAAGGGGGCATACGTGCGCAGCCGCTTAGGTTTTCTCAAAGATCTAGACCGCGGCTCGCGCCTCTTCTACTCACTGGAGAAAAAGGGGGGGTAACAGTAGGCACATCACCTGTCTTCTAGATGAAGACGGTGCCCCCCTTACAGATCCGGAGAGTATCCTGGATAGAGCCCGGAACTTTTATAAAGATCTTTACTCTCCGGATCCCATTTCTCCAGACGCCTGCAGGGTGCTATGGGAGGGGCTCCCCACAGTCAGTGAGGGTGTAAGAGAGCGGCTTGATATACCACTATCTTTTCAAGAGCTCTCTGAAGCCCTCCGTGCCATGTCCTGGGAAAAGTCTCCAGGACTGGACGGACTGACTGTAGAGTTTTTCCAATTTTTCTGGGAGACTCTGGGACCTGATTTCCATCTGGTCCTTGGGAAAGCCCTGGAGACCGGGGAGATGCCCCTGTCTTGTCGCAGGGCAGTACTTGCCCTGCTGCCCAAAAAGGGGGATCTCCGGCTTATTAAGAACTGGCGACCGGTCTCTCTGCTCAGCACGGACTACAAGATTGTAGCTAAAGCCATCTCGCTTAGACTTGGGTCTGTGCTGGCAGAATTGGTTCACCCTGACCAGTCCTATGCGATCCCGGGCCGGACTATCTTTGATAGTATCTTTCTGGTCCGGGATCTATTGCATTATTCTCGCAGGACTGGTCTGTCACTCGCCTTTCTCTCTTTAGATCAAGAGAAGGCGTTTGACAGGGTGGACCATGGTTACCTCATAGCCACTCTGCAAGCGTACGGCTTTGGCCCACAGTTTGTGGGCTTTATAAGAACGCTGTACGCCTCTGCAGAGTGTTTACTTAAAATCAATTGGTCCCTAACAGCACCTTTGGTATTTGGACGAGGGGTGCATCAAGGATGTCCCTTGTCTGGACAGTTATATGCACTGGCCATTGAGCCTTTCCTCTGCCTACTGAGGAAAAGGCTCACAGGGCTGGTGCTAAAAGATCCAGACATGCGGATTGTCCTTTCAGCTTATGCTGACGATGTGCTCCTCGTGGCCCAGGATCCAGTTGATCTTGAGCTGGCAAAACAGTGCCAGGAGGTATATTCAGCTGCCTCCTCCGCTCAGATCAACTGGTCCAAATGCACAGGCCTTTTAGAGGGTAATTTACAGGTGGACTCTTTGCCTCCCACGTTTCGTGACATCAAGTGGGAGGCAGATGTCATTAAATATCTGGGGGTCTACCTGTCCGCTGCGGACGCTTCCGTCCCAGACAACTGGAGGGAGTTAGAGGGCAGTGTCCTCTCTCGTCTGGGACGATGGAGGGGTCTAGCAAAAATGCTTTCCCTTAGGGGGCGGACTATAGTGGTGAATCAGCTGGTGGCTTCTCAGTTCTGGCACCGGCTGATTTGTCTGAGTCCGACCCCCGAGTTTGTCACCAATATCCAGAGGAATTTGTTAGATTTCCTCTGGATGGGAAGGCATTGGGTCTCTGCAGGGGTGGCAAGTCTGCCTTTGGTGGAGGGTGGACAGGGAGTAGTTTGTGTGTGCTCCCAGTTGTCCACCTTCCGCCTTCATTACCTGCAGAGATACCTATATGCAGATCCCTCTCCGCAGTGGTGCGCACTGGCATCCAGCTTTTATCGCCAGTTGCGCAACCTGGGGTATGACCGGCAATTATTTCTGATCAGGCCCGAGGGGTTTGGGAGAGACCTCTCTGTGTTGCCGGCATACTACCAGGAAACCCTCAAGGCCTGGAGCATGGTCTCCGTGACCAGGCAGGGCGTGCCTTTGGGGGATGAAATATTCACAGAGCCCCTGCTATTTAATGCAGCAGTGGGGGGCTCCAATGTTACAGTCCCCCAGTATCATCCGCCGCCTTAGTCATGCACGGATGACCCGAGTCGGGGATCTCCTGGAATACGGGCGTTCTGATTGGGTGTCACCCCAGGAGCTTGCGCTCCGTTTGGGATATGTGACGCCCAAAGTCTCAGGGCGCTTGCTCCAGGAGATTAGAGATGCCATCTCCCCCGACTCGCGCACCTTCCTTCGCGGGGCTTTGCAGGCCGGAGTGCCACATGCACCTTTCAACACCCCTTCTCCGGCTGTTTGCATTGGACACAAGCCCCGTGTTTCCCCTCAGGCTCCTCCTGTCCCCAACCTCTCGAGGTTGAGGGACATACCCTCGGCATGCTTTCGCGGCATGCCGAGGAAGAGCTTATATTCTCTCGTGCTCCATACAGTGCACTTCCTTGCCCTCGTGACCCGTCCCGATACCATCTGGAGGTGGGTCCTACCAGCTGACGAGGGCAAGAGGCCCCGGTGGAGGGAACTTTATTCTGATTTAGTTCCACGACCCACCGGGGACTTGAGTTGGAGAGTGCTCCATGGTGCACTGAGCACGGGAGAGTACTTAGCTAAATTCACGGACTCTCCCTCCACTTGTCCATTCTGTGGCAAGGGAGAGTCCGTGTATCATGTTTATTTTAGTTGCGCCAGACTGCAGCCCCTCTTGTCACTCTTGAGGGGCCTCCTCCTGCAGTTCTGGCTGCATTTCTCCCCTCACATTTTTATTTTTGGGCGCCCAGTGTCCCGGGGCAATAAGGCCAGGGACCTCCTCGTCAACCTGCTCCTGGCATTAGCCAAGTTGGCTATATATAAGTCCAGGAAGCAGTGTTTGATAGGGGGGGTTCCCTTGTCACCTGAGGCCATGTTCCGGGTGCTGGTGCGCTCCCATATCCGGGCAGAGTACCACCTGGCTTTGTCTACTGGGGGAATGGATGAGTTTGTCTCCCAGTGGGCTGTAGATGGTGTGCTCTGCTCGGTATCCCCCCATCCGGTTTCTTTTTCTTTCAACCTCCTAATATGATTTTTATTTAGTTTACAGAAAATGTTTTCTCATGATTTTAAAATACACTGTGCCCAGTGCAACCAATCCAATCTGGTGGTGTACCAGCAGTTTACTTTTAAAAACCAAAACTTTTATTTTCTCTAATCTAAGTTAATTTGCCTGAGAGCTAGTCTGTGCGTGTCTCAGGCTCACAACTGATACTGTGCCCAGTGCAACCAATCCAATCAGGTGGTGTACCAGCAGTGTACATTTAAAAAACCCAAAATTGTATTTTGTTAAATCTAAGTTCATTTGCATGACCGCTATTCTGTGTGTTTCTCAGGCTCACAACTGATACTGTGCCCAGTGCAATCAATCCAATCTGGTGGTGTACCAGCAGTTTACTTTTAAAAACCAAGACTTTTGTTTTGTCTAATCTAAGTACATTTGCCTGACAGCTAGTCTGTGTGTGTCTCAGGCTCTCAACTGATAATGTGCCCAGTGCAACCAATCCAATCAGGTGGTGTACCAGCAGTGTACATTTAAAAACCCAAAATTGTATTTTGTTAAATCTAAGTTAATTTGCCTGACCGCTATTCTGTGTGTTTCTCAGGCTCACAACTGATACTGTGCCCAGTGCAATCAATCCAATCTGGTGGTGTACCAGCAGACTAGTTTTAAAAACCAAAACTTTTATTTTCTCTAATCTAAGTTTGTTTGCCTGCCTACTAGCCAGTGTGTGTGTCAGGCTCACAACTTATACTGTGCCCAGTGCAATCAATCCAATCAGGTGGTGTACCAGCAGCCTACCTTTAAAAAATCCCAAACTGTATTTTGTTAAATCTAAGTTCATTTGCCTGACAGCTAGTCTGTGTGTTTCTAAGGCTCACAACTGATACTGTGCCCAGTGCAATCAATCCAATCTGGTGGTGTACCAGCAGTTTACTTTTAAAAACTAAAACTTTTATTTTCTCTAATCTAAGTACATTTGCCTGACAGCTAGTCTGTGCGTGTCTCAGGCTCACAACTGATACTGTGCCCAGTGCAACCAATCCAATCAGGTGGTGTACCAGCAGTGTACATTTAAAAAACCCAAAATTGTATTTTGTTAAATCTAAGTTCATTTGCATGACCGCTATTCTGTGTGTTTCTCAGGCTCACAACTGATACTGTGCCCAGTGCAATCAATCCAATCTGGTGGTGTACCAGCAGTCTATTTTTAAAAACCAAGACTTTTATTTTGTCTAATCTAAGTTCATTTGCCTGCCTACTAGCCAGTGTGTGTGTCAGGCTCACAACTGATACTGTGCCCAGTGCAACCAATCAAATCTGGTGGCATACCAGCAGTCTACTTTTAAAAACCAAGACTTTTATTTTGTCTAATCTAACTTCATTTGCCTGACAGCTAGTCTGTGTGTGTCTCAGGCTCTCAACTGATAATGTGCCTAGTGCAACCAATCCAATCAGGTGGTGTACCAGCAGTGTACATTTAAAAAACCCAAAATTGTATTGTGTTAAATCTAAGTTCATTTGCATGACCGCTATTCTATGTGTTTCTCAGGCTCACAACTGATACTGTGCCCAGTGCAATCAATCCAATCTGGTGGTGTACCAGCAGTCTACTTTTAAAAACCGAGACTTTTATTTTGTCTAATCTAAGTTCATTTGCCTGCCTACTAGCCAGTGTGTGTGTCAGGCTCACAACTGATACTGTGCCCAGTGCAACCAATCCAATCTGGTGGTGTACCAGCAGTTTACTTTTAAAAACCAAAACTTTTATTTTCTCTAATCTAAGTTAATTTGCCTGAGAGCTAGTCTGTGCGTGTCTCAGGCTCACAACTGATACTGTGCCCAGTGCAACCAATCCAATCAGGTGGTGTACAAGCAGTGTACATTTAAAAAAAAACCAAATTGTATTTTGTTAAATCTAAGTTCATTTGCATGACCGCTATTCTGTGTGTTTCTCAGGCTCACAACTGATACTGTGCCCAGTGCAATCAATCCAATCTGGTGGTGTACCAGCAGTCTACTTTTAAAACCCAAGACTTTTATTTTGTCTAATCTAAGTTAATTTGCCTGCCTACTAGCCAGTGTGTGTGTCAGGCTCACAACTGATACTGTGCCCAGTGCAAGCAATCGAATCTGGTGGTATACCAGCAGTCTACTTTTAAAAACCAAGACTTTTATTTTGTCTAATCTAAGTTCATTTGCCTGCCTACTAGCCAGTGTGTGTGTCAGGCTCACAACTGATACTGTGCCCAGTGCAACCAATCAAATCTGGTGGTATACCAGCAGTCTACTTTTAAAAACCAAGACTTTTATTTTGTCTAATCTAACTTCATTTGCCTGACAGCTAGTCTGTGTGTGTCTCAGGCTCTCAACTGATAATGTGCCTAGTGCAACCAATCCAATCAGGTGGTGTACCAGCAGTGTACATTTAAAAAACCCAAAATTGTATTGTGTTAAATCTAAGTTCATTTGCCTGACCGCTATTCTGTGTGTTTCTCAGGCTCACAACTGATACTGTGCCCAGTGAAATCAATCCAATCTGGTGGTGTACCAGCAGTCTACTTTTAAAAACCAAAACTTTTATTTTCTCTAATCTAAGTACATTTGCCTGCCTACAAGCCAGTGTGTGTTAGGCTCACAACTGATACTGTGCCCAGTGCAACTAATCCAATCTGGTGGTGTACCAGCAGTTTACTTTTAAAAACCAAAACTTTTATTTTCTCTAATCTAAGTTAATTTGCCTGAGAGCTAGTCTGTGCGTGTCTCAGGCTCACAACTGATACTGTGCCCAGTGCAACCAATCCAATCAGGTGCTGTACCAGCAGTGTAAATTTAAAAAACCCAAAATTGTATTTTGTTAAATCTAAGTTCATTTGCATGACCGCTATTCTGTGTGTTTCTCAGGCTCACAACTGATACTGTGCCCAGTGCAACCAATCCAATCTGGTGGTATACCAGCAGTCTACTTTTAAAAACCAAGACTTTTATTTTGTCTAATCTAAGTTCATTTGCCTGACAGCTAGTCTGTGCGTGTCTCAGGCTCACAACTGATACTGTGCCCAGTGCAACCAATCCAATCTGGTGGTAAACCAGCAGTCTACTTTTAAAAACCAAGACTTTTATTTTGTCTAATCTAAGTTCATTTACCTGACAGCTAGTCTGTGTGTGTCTCAGGCTCTCAACTGATAATGTGCCCAGTGCAACCAATCCAATCAGGTGGTGTACCAGCAGTGTACATTTAAAAAACCCAAAATTGTATTTTGTTAAATCTAAGTTCATTTGCATGACCGCTATTCTGTGTGTTTCTCAGGCTCACAACTGATACTGTGCCCAGTGCAATCAATCCAATCTGGTGGTGTACCAGCAGTCTACTTTTAAAAAACCAAGACTTTTATTTTGTCTAATCTAAGTTCATTTGCCTGCCTACTAGCCAGTGTGTGTGTCAGGCTCACAACTGATACTGTGCCCAGTGCAACCAATCCAATCTGGTGTTATACCAGCAGTCTACTTTTAAAAACCAAGACTTTTATTTTGTCTAATCTAAGTTCATTTGCCTGACAGCTAGTCTGTTTATGTCTCAGGCTCTCAACTGATAATGTGCCCAGTGCAACCAATCCAATCAGGTGGTGTACCAGCAGTGTACATTTAAAAAACCCAAAATTGTATTGTGTTAAATCTAAGTTCATTTGCCTGACCGCTATTCTGTGTGTTTCTCAGGCTCACAACTGATACTGTGCCCAGTGCAATCTATCCAATGTGGTGGTGTACCAGCAGTCTACTTTTAAAAATCAAAACTTTTATTTTCTCTAATCTAAGTTTATTTGCCTGCCTACTAGCCAGTGTGTGTTAGGCTCACAACTGATACTGTGCCCAGTGCAACCAATCCAATCTGGTGGTGTACCAGCAGTTTACTTTTAAAAACCAAAACTTTTATTTTCTCTAATCTAAGTTAATTTGCCTGAGAGCTAGTCTGTGCGTGTCTCAGGCTCACAACTGATACTGTGCCCAGTGCAACCAATCCAATCAGGTGGTGTACCAGCAGTGTACATTTAAAAAACCCAAAATTGTATTTTGTTAAATCTAAGTTCATTTGTATGACCGCTATTCTGTGTGTTTTCTCAGGCTCACAACTGATACTGTGCCCAGTGCAATCAATCCAATCTGGTGGTGTACCAGCAGTCTACTTTTAAAAACCAAAACTTTTATTTTCTCTAATCTAAGTTCATTTGCCTGACTACTAGCCAGTGTCTGTGTCAGGCTCACAACTTATACTGTGCCCAGTGCAATCAATCCAATCTGGTGGTGTACCAGCAGTCTACCTTTATAAAATCCAAAATTGTATTTTGTTAAATCTAAGTTCATTTGCCTGACAGCTAGTCTGTGCGTGTCTCAGGCTCACAACTGATACTGTGCCCAGTGCAACCAATCCAATCAGGTGGTGTACCAGCAGTGTACATTTAAAAAAAAAAAAAAATTGTATTTTGTTAAATCTAAGTTCATTTGCCTGACCGCTAATCTGTGTGTGTCTCTCAGGCTCACAACTTATACTGTGCCCAGTGCAACCAATCCAATCTGGTGGTGTACCAGCAGTCTACATTTTAAAAAAAGCAACACTTTTTTCTAATTTCATTTGCCTGCCTGCCAGCGTCTGTGTCTTAGGCTCACAACTGATACTGTGCCCAGTGCTCAGAGAGCATGTTGTGTGCATGCTTGAGCTCCAAACAAAAGGCTTTTTAGGGTCTTAGTCCCTCAAATACAAGTTTTATTTTAACACCTTTTTGTTAATAAGCACTTTTTGCACGGTGTTGTTAGTTTTTGGGTGTTTTTGTGGTTTTTTTCTTAGTTTAATTTAAGTTTTAGTTTTCTGGGGGTCAGGCTCAACTCTCTATCCCAGGAGAGTGAGCTGTCTCCTGGATACTTTGCCACACCCCTCCCTTAGCACTACACCTTCACTCCTGGAGCTTTGTTACTTTGACTTTTTTTCTTTTAAAAAGTTTATTAGGTTTTGTTGAAGTTTTGTTTGTTTGGTATTGGGTTTTATGTTTTGGGGGAGAGAAGAAAAGTAACATCTTTGTAGGCATGGGGGGGGAAAACAATTAGATTTTTTGTTGTTAAGGCTTTTTTTTAACATCTGACACAGAGACACAGAGGGTTTAAAAGCCTCTGTGTTCTCTGTGTTTTTGCAATTAGTCACCTTGAAACAGACCATTACCCTTCCACTGCCAAGCATCACCTCTCTCTCTCCCTTAGTTTTGTCTCCCTTAGTTTTGTCTTTTTGTTTCTTTTTCCCACTTTTATATTTAAAAAAAAAAGATAAACAGTAAAAAATCATAAAACAAAAAATAAAAATAAATAAAACAAATAAACTAAAAAAAAAAGGTCTAAACTTGAGGGATAAGACCACTAAGAAGCCTCAGGGGTCAAAAGGGGGAATAATGGCCCCTGAAAATCCTAGCTGCAGCACTGCACAGCATAGGCCCCAGGCAGATAAGGCAGCCCCAGCTCCTGGTGGTTCTGCCAGAAGACCTACCCCTGTTGCTAATACCTGGTCACAGGTGGTTTCTGCTGGCCCCAGTAATACCACCCGCTGGGGCTGAGGGGCAGATCACTAGGAAGCATGGGTTAAATGTCAGATGTCTGGGGTCTACAGCATTGATATCTATCTGCGTGCTGCAGCTAACGTCATCAGCCCCTCTGTTATAGTAGCAGCCAGCAAAATGTACGGGAAAGCAGTTTTTTTTACCTGTACGCTGGCTGCTGCTCACATTCTTGTACAGAGAGGCATCACAGTGGGGGGATTATATGTCCCAATAGAACCCCTGGAAGGGTTGGGCACAAAAGTAACACTCTCTAATGTGCCCTTCTTCCTACCAGACTCCCTCCTGTGCCCCCACCTGCTAACCCTAGGGGAAGTAAAAACACCATTTATTAAAATTCCCCTGGGGTGCAGAGAGAGAGCACTTCGTCATGTGCTCTCTTTCAAGAGGCAGGTACAAATGTGCCTGCCTCAGGGCGCAGAAAACATTGAGGGGTCTTTTGGGGTTCCATTTAAAGGGGTTCTCTACAGGATTTTTTACAGCACTACGGAGGTGCAGTGCTATCATTGCAAGGGGTTGGGGCATACACGTAGGAATTGTCCTAATGAAAAGCATCATGCCCCAGCCCCAGCAAATGGCACCTCCGTCAGTACAGCACCCATACCCCGCTGAGCCCATAACAGCGGGGACCTCAAGGGTCATAGCCCCCCCACAGAGGCTCAGGGCAAGGAGGCCGTTCCTCAAGCCACCACCACGGCCTCCAAACCGCCTTCTTCCCCAAAAAGCCATCTGTGTCTGTGGTTTCCAGCAAGACTGCAGACACGGGGAAAAAGGGGGAAGAATGTCACAGGTCCTCCCAGTGTCACAGCTGCATCTCCCAAGTCCCAATCTGCCCCCACCATAATTACATCAGTTAGTGTGGGGGCACAGTGTAAGCAGAGGGATAATAAGCCCTCTGCAGGGGAGGCAGCTAGTGGCAGCTCCTCTTCCAGGAGTGTACGTCCCCAGGAAGAGGAAGCATAAAACCAACAGGGAGGTTGCTGATAAGTGGGAAGTGCTCTATAGTGGAGCACCTCCCTCTAAAAGCAAGAAGAGGAACAAAACATCTCCTCCTCATCCGGTGACATTGTCTGGCCCGGTTATTGGGCTCAGCCAGCCGGTGCCAGACCACACATCTCTCTCTCCAGACCCTATAGGGGTTAATGTGGAAAAGGGTCTGGAGGAAAAGCAGGGGCAAGAGGGTCTCCCAAGTGAGGCAGGGGTAGACAAGAAAGATCAGGTTCTGCCTCTGGCCTTTGAGGGGGGGTCCCAACAAAGCCCCTGCTGAATGGGTAGTCAGTGTCCCTGAGGTGCTGAGCTTCAAGGGCACCAGTCAGTCTCCTCCTCCAGTGTCACTCTCTTAGTGACGTACCTCGGGCTTTGTTAGAGCCCCAGGCCGAGTCACTACTGGAGGGGGGGAATATAGGCATGACCCCCATTCAGGACCCCATGGATTTGTCTGTCAGGGGGGATGTGGCACAAGGGGGAAGTGGAAATGGGGGAGGGTGATAAAACAGGTTTTCCTGTTAACATCATGGGAGAGCCTGTCTACCCTCCTCAGCCGTCCACTGACCCTAACATCGGTGCCATCCAAGCTGAGCAAGCAGCGGTGGAACTGGCAGAGGAGGCATATAAAGCCTCCAAGGCTTCCATTAAGGAAGCCATGCCAGCCACTGCTGTCCAGCCAGCTACCCCTGAATGCACTCCTGAAGCTACAGGGGTGCAGCAGCAATCCAAGGGTCCATTATTTACCTTGAAGGGTGCTAAAGGGACTCCTTCTGTATCATCTAAGAGGGGGTCCCTGAGAATAAAGCTGAGGAAACTGACTCCAGCCGGGGAGGATGGAGTAAAAGTCCTCAGCCAAGAGGAGCCCAGGGGTGACCCACTAGAAGGAACATCAGATTCTGGGTGGGTTATCCCTGTCAAGGAAATAGATCTATTCCTTGAGAGCACCCTTCATGGACAAAAGAAAAGGAAGGTGCGGCTGGCCTTGGAGAGGTGGAAGAATATGTCGTTTATTCTCCACTCTCTCCAGCAATATCTAGTGGTCAGCACTAGGGGCCAAGAATTCTGGGACTGCGGAGCATCTCCGAGTCCGGAAATTCTATAAAATGTTGCGTGTCCTATCAGCAGTCTCAAGGGTCTGAGGAACGCACAATTCCTGACACGCAGTAATGGCTTTGCACATCAGCACGCTAAATACCAATGGCTGTCAAGACCGGGTACTCTCCTATTTATATCAGGGAGGGTACTCTGTAAGCTTCCTGCAGGAAACTCACACCACTCCAGAGTCTGAGGCCTCGTGGCAACTGGAGTGGAGAGGCAGGGTCTTCTTCAGCCACTTCACATCGTCATCATGTGGAGTGGTGACCCTGTTCTCAGAGTCTTTTCAGCCAGAGCTGCTGCTTGTGAAAGCTGTTATCCCAGGCCGTCTAATCCACCTCCGGGTCCGAGAGCAGGGTAGCATCATTAACCTAGTTAATATATATGCCCCTGCTGGAGGGCCCGAGAGAGTGAGGTTCCTCGCCAGACTGTCCCAGTTTTTGGAGACGGTTGACGCAGATGAGTGTTTGGTACTCGGGGGTGATTTCCAACTGCACCCTCGACGCTCTGGACCTGAATAGTCCAGAGCCATACCCGCCTTCTGCGTCATCCCTGCGGGGAGATCATCGCCCGCTTCTCCCTGGAGGACATCTGGCGAGAGCAGAACCCAGGGGCATCAGACGGTTTCACCTACGTCAGGGTGAGAGCCGGTCTGGTGTCCCACTCCCGGATCGACAGACTATATATATCTAGTCACTATATGTCACGAGTCGGTTCTTGTGCCATTAGGCTGGCTCCGTTCACAGACCACAACTGTGTGTCTGTGACAGTGGCGCTAACGCCAACAGCGCCACGAGCCGCCTATTGGCACTTCAACAATGCTTTGTTGAAGGACCAGGGGCTCGTGACATTGATCCGGGAGTTTTGAATGGACTAGAGGGGTTGCAAGGGGGACTTTGCCACGTTAAAACTGTGGTGGGGACGTGGGCAAGGTTCATTTGCGACTTCTGTGTCAGGAATATTCCAAGGGTGCGAGTGGGCAGCGCTAAGCTGAGTTGGAGTCACTCCGGGGGGAGGTACTCCATCTGGAGCAGAGGCTGTTCACTTGTAGGGACCAATCCCTGCAGAGCGAGTATGTAGAGAGGAAGGGTGTCCTCTGTGACCTGGAACGACACCAGGCCAAGGGGGCATACGTGCACAGCCGCTTAGGTTTTCATCAAAGATCTAGACCGCGGCTCGCGCCTCTTCTACTCACTGGAGAAAAAGGGGGGTAACAGTAGGCACATCGACCTGTCTTCTAGATGAAGACGGTGCCCCCCTTACAGATCCGGAGAGTATCCGGGATAGAGCCCGTAACTTTTATAAAGATCTTTACTCTCCGGATCCCATTTCTCCAGACGCCTGCAGGGTGCTATGGGAGGGGCTCCCCACAGTCAGTGAGGGTGTAAGAGAGCGGCTTGATATACCACTATCTTTTCAAGAGCTCTCTGAAGCCCTCCGTGCCATGTCCTGTGAGAAGTCTCCAGGACTGGATGGGACTGACTGTAGAGTTTTTTCAAATTTTTCTGGGAGACTCTGGGACCTGATTTCCATCTGGTCCTTGGGGAAGCCCTGGAGACTGGGGAGATGCCCCTGTCTTGTCGCAGGGCAGTACTTGCCCTGCTGCCCAAAAAGGGGGATCTCCCGGCTTATTAAGAACTGGCAACCGGTCTCTTCTGCTCAGCACGGACTACAAGATTTGTAGCTAAAGCCATCTCGCTTAGACTTGGGTCTGTGCTGGCAGAATTGGTTCACCCTGACCAGTCCTATGCGATCCCGGGCCGGACTATCTTTGATAGTATCTTTTCTGGTCCGGGATCTACTGCATTATTCTCACAGGACTGGTCTGTCACTCGCCTTTCTCTCTTTAGATCAAGAGAAGGCGTTTGACAGGGTGGACCATGGGTTACCTCATAGCCACTCTGCAAGCTTACGGCTTTGGCCCACAGTTTGTGGGCTTTATAAGAACGCTGTACGCCTCTGCAGAGTGTTTACTTAAAATCAATTGGTCCCTAACAGCACCTTTGGTATTTGGACGAGGGGTGCGTCAAGGATGTCCCTTGTCTGGACAGTTATATGCACTGGCCATTGAGCCTTTCCTCTGCCTACTGAGGGAAAAGGCTCACAGGGCTGGTGCTAAAAGATCCAGACATGCGGATTGTCCTTTCAGCTTATGCTGACGATGTGCTCCTCGTGGCCCAGGATCCAGTTGATCTTGAGCTGGCAAAACAGTGCAGGAGGTATATTCAGCTGCCTCCTCCGCTCAGATCAACTGGTTCAAATGCACAGGCCTTTTAGAGGGTAATTTACAGGTAGACTCTTTGCCTCCCACGTTTCGTGACATCACGTGGGAGGCAGATGTCATTAAATATCTGGGGGTCTACCTGTCCGCTTGCGGACGCTTCCGTCCCAGACAACTGGAGGGAGTTAGAGGGCAGTGTCCTCTCTCGTCTGGGACGATGGAGGGGTCTAGCAAAAATGCTTTCCCTTAGGGGGCGGACTATAGTGGTGAATCAGCTGGTGGCTTCTCAGATCTGGCACCGGCTGATTTGTCTGAGTCCGACCCCCGAGTTTGTCACCAATATCCAGAGGAATTTGTTAGATTTCCTCTGGATGGGAAGGCATTGGGTCTCTGCAGGGGTGGCAAGTCTGCCTTTGGTGGAGGGTGGACAGGGAGTAGTTTGTGTGTGCTCCCAGTTGTCCACCTTCCGCCTTCAGTACCTGCAGAGATACCTATATGCAGATCCCTCTCCGCAGTGGTGCGCACTGCATCCAGCTTTTATCGCCAGTTGCGCAACCTGTGGTATGACCGGCAATTATTTCTGATCAGGCCCGAGGGGTTTTGGGAGAGACCTCTCTGTGTTGCCGGCATACTACCAGGAAACCCTCAAGGCCTGGAGCATGGTCTCCGTGACCAGGCAGGGGCGTGCCTTTGGGGGATGAAATATTCACGGAGCCCCTGCTATTTAATCCAGCAGTGGGGGCTCCAATGTTACAGTCCCCCAGTATCATCCGCCGCCTTAGTCATGCACGGATGACCCGAGTCGGGGATCTCTTGGAATACGGGCGTTCTGATTGGGTGTCACCCCAGGAGCTTGCGCTCCGTTTGCGATATGTGACGCCCAAAGTCTCAGGGCGCTTGCTCCAGGAGATTAGGGATGCCATCTCCCCCGACTCGCGCACCTTCCTTCGCGGGGCTTTGCAGGCCGGAGTGCCACATGCACCTTTCAACACCCCTGCTCCGGCTGTTTGCATTGGACACAAGCCCCGTGTTTCCCCTCAGGCTCCTCCTGTCCCCAACCTCTCGAAGTTGAGGGACATACCCTCGGCATGCTTTCGCGGCATGCCGAGGAAGAGCTTATATTCTCTCATGCTCCATACAGTGCACTTCCTCGCCCGCGTGACCCGTCCCGATACCATCTGGAGGCGGGTCCTACCAGCTGACGAGGGCAAGAGGCCCCGGTGGAGGTAACTTTATTCTGATTTAGTTCCACGACCCACCGGGGACTTGAGTTTGAGAGTGCTCCATGGTGCACTGAGCACGGGAGAGTACTTAGCTAAATTCACGGACTCTCCCTCCACTTGTCCATTCTGTGGCAAGGGAGAGTCCGTGTATCATATTTATTTTAGTTGCGCCAGACTGCAGCCCCTCTTGTCACTCTTGAGGGGCCTCTTCCTGCAGTTCTGGCTGCATTTCTCCCCTCACATTTTTATTTTTGGGCACCCAGTGTCCCGGGGCAGTAAGGCCAGGGACCTCCTCGTCAACCTGCTCCTGGCATTAGCCAAATTGGCTATATATAAGTCCAGGAAGCAGTATTTGATAGGGGGGGGTTCCCTTGTCACCTGAGGCCATGTTCCGGGTGCTGGTACTCTGCCCGGATACGGGCAGAGTACCACCTGGCTTTGTCCACTGGGGGAATGGATGAGTTTGTCTCCCAGTGGGCTTTAGATGGTGTGCTCTGCTCGGTATCCCCCCATCCGGTTTCTTTATCTCTCAACCTCCTAAAATGATTTTTCTTTAGTTTACAGAACAGTTTTTCTCATGATTTTAAAATACACTGTGCCCACTTGCCCAGTCAGTGCTACCACTCATATCTGGTGTTACAGTCAGTAGTCCACATTTAAACAAAAAATACAATTTTGACTGTAATACATTGAATAGCAGTTACTTGTCTGCAAGCGTGAGTGTCAGGCCTACAGAGTCTACTCTGCAAACTTCTGAAAGTGCACAGTGCCACTCATATCTGTTGTCACAGTAGCTTGCACACATAGTACCACTAATCGCAAAAGAAATGGCAGGCAGAGGCAGGCCAATCCGGAGGAGCCGTCGCAGTCGTGGTGCTGTGATTCCCTTTGGCCCTACAATAATGCCCAGTGTTCAGAGGCCAGTTACCCAGAACTCAAAAACTTCTGAGGACATGGTTGACTGGCTAACACAGGAGACCCAATTTTCTACAGCTTCCGCTCAGAACATTGACGCACCATCCTCCTCCAGCTTAGCTTCGGGCACCTCTCAAGTTACCACTCGCCTGCTTGCCGCCACCACCAACACTTGTACCACAGCCGCTTCAATTTATCAGTCAGAAAAGTTATTTACACATCAGTTTGAAGAAATGAGTGATGCGCAACCATTATTGCCAGAGGATGTAGATAACAGGGATATGTCTCAGTCAGGCAGCATTACACACATGTACGTACGGTGTGATGATGATGATGTCCCTGCTGCTGCTTCCTTTGTTGACTTGTCAGATACAAGTGAAGTGGGTGATGATGATGACGATGCGTCCGTGGATGTCACGTGGGTATCCGCTAGAAGAGAAGAAGAACAGGGGGAAAGTTCAGATGGGGAGACAGAGAGGAGGAGGAGACGAGTTGGAAGCAGAGGGAGGTCATCTCAAGGATCTAGTGGCACAGTCAGACAGCATGCATCGGCACCCGGGGTCAGCCAGACAGCAATCCAATCAACGCATGCTGTTGCCACCACCAGAACGCAGAGCTCAGCAGTGTGGCACTTTTTTTGTGTGTCTGCCTGTGACAACAGTGATGCCATTTGCAACCTGTGCCAAAAGAAACTGAGTCGTGGGAAGTCCAACACCGACCTAGGTACAACTGCTTTGTGAAGGCACATGATGTCACATCACAAACGCCAATGGGATCAACACCTGAGTACAAGCAGCACACAAACTCAAAGCCGCCATCCTCCTCCTGGTCCAGCATCTTCATCCACGTCAACCACTGCTGTCCTCCTTGCCCCCTCTCAACCATCTGCCACTCCGTCTCTCACCTCTAGCTGTTCCTGCTCATCTCCCCACAGTCAGGTGTCTGTCAAGGGCATGTTTGAGCGTAAAAAGCCAATGTCACAAAGCCACCCCCTTGCCCGGCATCTGACAGCTGGCTTGTCTGAACTGTTAGCCCACCAGCTTTTACCATACAAGCTGGTGGAGTCTGAGGCATTCAAAAAATGTGTAGCTATTGGGACACCGCAGTGGAAGGTACCCGGCCGAAATTTCTTTTGACAAAAGGCAATCCCCAACCTGTACTCGATTGTGCAAAAGGAAGTAATGGCATGTCTGGCACACAGTGTTGGGGCAAGGGTCCATCTGACCACTGATACCTGGTCTGCAAAGCATGGTCAGGGCAGGTATGTCACCTACACAGCGCATTGGGTAAACCTGCTGACGCCTGCCAAGCATGGCATGCTTGGCTCTGCAGAGGAGTTGGTGACACCACCACGACTTGCACACAGGACTGCTGCCACCTCCTCTACTCCTCCTACTCCATCCTCTTCCATAACCTCCTCAGCTGAGTCCTCTTCTGCTGTTGCGTCTTGCTCCACATCAACGGCACCCCCCCAGCTCCCCAGATACTATTCCACATCCCGGATATGGCAGTGTCACGCCGTCTTGGGGTTGACTTGCCTGAAAGCAGAGAGTCACCACTGGGCCAGCACTCCTGTCCGCCCTGAACGCACAGGTGGATCAATGGCTGACTCCGTACCAACTGAAGATTGGCAAAATGGTTTGTGACAACGTAAGAAATTTGTTGGCGGCATTGAATTTGGGCAAGTTGACACATGTGCCGTGCATGGCACATGTGTGTAATCTGATCTTACAATGCTTTGTGCACAAGTTCCCAGGCTTACAGGACGTCCTGAAGAAGGACAGAAAGGTGTGTGGCCATTTCAGGTGTTCCTACACGGCCATGGCGCACTTTTCAGATATCCAGCGGCGAAACAACATGCCAGTGAGGCGCTTGATTTGTGACAGCCCCACAAGTTGGAATTCAACACTCCTAATTTTCGACCGCCTGCTCCAACAAGAGAAAGCCGTTAACGAGTATTTGTATGAACGGGGTGCTAGGACAGCCTCAGCAGAGCTGGGAATTTTTTTGCCACATTACTGGATGCTCATGCACAATGCCTGTAGGCTCATGCATCCTTTAGAGGAGGTAACAAACCTTTGTTAGTCGCACAGAAGGCACCATCAGCAACACAATACCATTTGTTTTCTTCCTGGAGCGTTCCCTTACGAAGAGTGTTGGATCAGGCCGTAGATGAGCATGATGAAGAAGTGGAAGAAACAGCCTTATCAGCATCGCTTGTTGGACCTGCGGCAACGCTGGAGGAGGATTTTGAGGAAGAGGAGTCAGAGGAGGAATGTGGCTTTGAGGGGGAGGAGGAAGACCAATCACAACAGCCCTCCCAGGGTGCTCGTTGTCACCTATCTGGTACCCGTGGTGTTGTACGTGGCTGGGGCGAAGAACATACCTTCAGTGAGATCACTGAGGACGAGGAACGGGACATGGGTAGCTCGGCATCCAACCTTGTGCAAATGGGGTCTTTCATGCTGTCGTGCCTGTCGTGGGACCCTCGTATAAAAAGGCTGAAGGATAACTAACTGTACTGGGTGTCCATGCTACTGGACCCCCGGTATAAGCAGAAAGTACCTGAAATGTTACCGAATTACCGCAAGGCAGAAAGGATGCAGCAGTTCCAAATGAAATTAAAAAGTATGCTTTACACTGCATATAAGGGTGATGTCACTGTACAATGGGAATCTAACAGGGGAAGAGGTGAAAGTAATCCTCCTCCTCCCACGACCACGCCGGCAAGGACAGGACGTTTAAAAGAAGTGTTGTTGATGGAGGACATGCCAAGCTTTTTCAGTCCTACGTATCGCCACAGCCCTTCGGGATCCACCCTCAGAGAACGTCTCAACCGACAGGTGGCAGACTACCTCGCTTTAACTGCAGATATCGATACACTGAGGAGCGATGAACCCCTTGACTACTGGGTGTGCAGGCTTGACCTGTGGCCTGAGCTATCCCAATTTGCCATACAACTTCTGGTCTGCCCCGCTTCCAGTGTCCTGTCAGAAAGGACCTTCAGTGCAGAAGGAGGTTTTGTCACTGAAAAGAGAAGTCGCTTAGGTCAAAATAGTCTAGATTACCTCACCTTTATAAAGATTAATGAGGGATGGATCCCGAACGGACTGACACTGGGCGATACATTAGACTTAAAAAAGGCTGATGAGATGAGCTGCCTTGAGCTAAAAATGGTCCACAATGCCGCATGACTTGCGTGACTTATCCGTCACCAACTAGGGAAAAAAGACGCAATGCTTTAGGGCAGTTTCTGCCTGGGAAACAAACGTAAATTTTTCAGGTCGCTGCAACAGCAGCGGCTGCAACAATATCTAATTTTTGATAAGTGCACACATCCCGGGGAGTCAGCGCTCGTCGGCATGTATCAGCTCTCTAATTCCGACAGTTATCAAAGTAACAGATGGAGCGATTAAAGGAACTAGTCTATAACTGATTAAATGAGCAATTTGCAGTTTCACTGTACCGGCTGTGTGTATTTAAACATGCATGGCTTAATCTTTGAGGCAGGATCAACCAGGTAGCCCGACGAGGGGGCTCCCCTCCTGCCCTGTGACAGTAGGAGGACCGACCCAGTATCTTTTTCCATCTCCCGGTTCCAAAAATCCAGGCCTTATACACGCCCCCTCATAGGTGATGTAACAGGTATTAAAGTGATAAGAGTAGTACTTACAAACACGCCACTCCTATCTGCTGGCACCTTAGAATGCACGCGCCGTGCCCCAAATTTGAAGTGGCAGGACCAACCAAGCATCTTTTTCCATCTCCCGGTTCCAAAAATCCAGGCCTTAAACACGCCCCCTGATAAGTGACGTAACAGGTATTAAACTGATAAGAGTAGTACTTACAAACACGCCACTCCTATCTGGTGGCACCTTAGATTGCACGCGCCGTGCCCCAAAATTGAAGTGATACGACCAACCAAGTATCTTTTTCCATCTCCCGTTTTAATAGCAGTAACTTTTCTGGGCTACAGTAACTACAATTTGGACAATTTAATAGGGTCCTCTGTTTTCATTTACCATAATGTTTGAAATATCTGGTTATTATTAAACTATGGCTCTCCTCTGGCACTTAAACAGTTCACACCCTTATAAATTAGAAATGTAAGTCTCATTTGTTGGCATATGGGCCAAATATGTATCAAAGTTCTAGCTCTACATTACTGTTTAACATTTTCTTACAGTCATGCTTATCAGCAATACTACTGTTGTCTTTTATAGCATAATATCATAGGGTCAATGCAGCTCGATTTCCTGTCTAATTCACTTGAAAATATTGTGATATTTTATGTTGCAATTGCAATTCTGGGACATTGTCAAAATACCCTTCTGTTTTTGCCTGCTTCTTTTTATTTGGATTTGGACTTTTTTTATTATTTAAAAATATGAACATTTTCAATAAAATATAAATGAAAGAAAGCTATAAACAGTATATCATCACTAACCTGTTCTGTGAAGATTTACAATTAATCCATATATAAGATAAGGGTTTGTATGCTGTGTGTTGGAATAAAATTATGAGCTACAACATTATCTGTCTGGGACAAGAAATTGAAGACAAACAGCATGTACAAATTCCAAAAGATTGTGTAGAATCCACATGCCAGACAAAAAAGGACTTAAAATAGAATTTTTAGAATCCCTTGGTGAGTTGTCAGAAGCCAAATCCATACACTTTGATATTTACCAGTTTCAGTTGGCTTTGTGTAGAAGCATAGGAAGCTTGTAAAAGACATTATAGTGCCAACACTCACTAAACTAAAATGTAAAATACATATTTGATTTACTGTATTCAGAAAATATGATTAATTTCTGCAATGAACAGAGACATGATGGATGCCTTCCATGTATATCTAGATAAACTGGATGCTGTGGTACAGTACTCTGAGAAAAAAATATACAAATGAGGTGACACTGGGTTGTTACCTAAATCACAAGTATCCAAGATCACACAAACACATATTATGATATATATAACATGGTAGTTATTACTGGTAATGAAAGAAAAATGTTCTTTCCTGAATCTCTGCAAGTCTGACCATCCATTGTCTGTCTTAAACCTTTGGCAGTCTGATCACCCTTTATTTCTAAATCTGCTGAGTAGTGCCACAGCATGTTAAAATTAACCTCAAATTAACCTCAATGTCTCTCTGGTCCTGTTTACCAGTACTAAATGTTATGATCTGCTTCTTCAGTTGGGCTTGATAAGGCTGTTGTGGCCAAACCTACCCAGCAGACCTTTCATGTTCTTTTGATCCCTTCACCAAGAAAGCTGATGTCTCGTAAATTACATGTAGTAATTAAAAATATGAACTCAGGCTTAGCATTATAAAATATCAGGAACTGCTTTTATTTCTGTGGAAACTTCATAGACTGCATTCAGATTGGCTTTTCCTCAGAGACACACATTATCAACTCTCTCAAGTGTCAGTTACTGGCTCATAGCATGCTAACTGTCAGATAACGCCTTATGACCTGGACACGATTAAACATACAGTAATCAACATAACATGACATAACAAAGCATAGAATAGCATAACATACAGTAATTTAATTAATATAATATTAAACAACTATAAAACATACTGAGTCCAGTCCCACAACCACTTATTCCCAGGAGGCAGTCCTGATAGGAGTCTTTAAGCAGCCAGGGTAATGGCCATCCTCAAACTTCTAATCATCCGGGGTGGATCATATTAGTCCCAAGCACTGGTGGTTAGGGGGATCATGACAACTACTCCCCCCTTTGAAACCTAGCATCCCGGTGATCATCTCTATCAGATTAACACTGGCATGACGCAAAAATTAAGTCCATGCGTAAGTCCATGTCTGGTTTGCTGGCCTACTCAACCGCATTGGGGAAAATGTGGAAAACAATTCCCCTAGGCCTCCCCCTGCCCCAGACCTTAGTTTGAGTGTGCAAAGCAGGTTTTTGTCTTTTTTCTTCTGTAGAATGTCCAGGGGAAAAAAAAAAGCCTGTATATTTTGCTCACTTGTAATGTTTAAATCTTTATTGGGCTAAATAACTGTTAGCATTACAAAGTCATGCATTTTCATCTATTGGGTTGTTTTAAAGTATTACAATAATTTAGTCCAGTGCACTGAAGGGATCCTTAGATGTGCTAATTTTAGATTTAAATACAAAACATTTCTATTATGAGTATTTTTTTTAGATTATTGTGTTATAAGGCACATCAGTGCCCAGATTAGTTTAATTTTAAACTATCTATTTTTACTGGAACAAGAATCAACACAAAAGGATTATTGTTACTGAAATAAGTAATAACCACCATTTTCTGTAATTTAAGTAAAATATAAGTTTTCCTGATTATGATTAATTATTTTCCCCAGTATCCATGCAATTCTATGAAACAAGATTATTCAATTGCTCCATCAGCAATTTACAAAGCAGATTTAAGGAGATTAATATATTAAAGTAAGATCCATTACACAGGGTTAAGCCATAAAAGAGCTATTTAAATTATTTAAAAATGATCAAGTATACACTAACAATGGTCTCAATGAAGTTCCACATAATTATGCTTACAAAAAGATAGGAACATACATTTCTTATCATTCAGTCACTGGACAGAGCAAGCTTCAATGAAAAATGTATTTTATATCAAAGCATCCCTTCAAGTGTTGTTATGGTTTCTCATATTTCTTTTGTTGTTATCTTTCTCTCTAATATTTCACCTTGTTCTTCCTTAATTTTTGGGAGTTTTAATTTAGCCAAAAAATGATTCATTTGTAACCTAGTAGGTTTTATAACTGTTGAATTTTCTTCCATAATATATAACCCTCCATAGAATTTCAAAAATATATCAGAAATGTCTTTCGGCTTCACGGGTAAGACTAACCCTAAAATATAAGTATATCAATTGAAAGAAGGCCAGGAAGGAAGCTATAGGAACATTACAATGTGAAACAAGCCCTATGACAATTAGTGACCAGGAAAAGGCAGATTAGCTAAATAGGTTATTTTCTTCTGTATACACAAGAGAGGTACCAGTGGTTGGGACACTGCAACATAATGGGGCTACACTACCTTCACCAAATAATTGGTTAACAGAGGGAGAAATCCAAAAGAGGTTGGAAAAAATAAATTTTAATAAAGCCCCAGGTCCTGTTGGAATATACACAAGGGTACTGAGAGAACGGGGTTCTCTAATAGCCAAACCATTATATCTAATTTTTCAAGATTCACTCAATACTGGGTCGCTACCAGATGACTGGAAAAAAGCAGAGATGATACCTATATTGATCCACGGAGGAGTCCGATCGCCAGTAACTGGGGTCAGGAAGGATTTTTTTTTTCCCTTTTGGGACAATTGGCAAAGTTTCACTTGGTTTTTTTTCTGTTTGCCTTCCTCTGGATCAATTAACAATTAATCTGCATATTGCAGAATAGTGATGTCGCAAACATCAAATTTTCGATTCGCGAATCGCAGACGCAAATTTCATCAAATGTTTGCGAACTGGCGAACATCGGCGAACCGCCATAGACTTCAATAGGCAGGCGAATTTCAAAACCCACAGGGACTCTTTCTGGCCACAATAGTGATGGGAAAGTTGTTTCAAGGGGACTAACACCTGGACTGTGGCATGCCGGAGGAGGATCCATGGCAAAACTCCCACGGAAAATTACATAGTTGATGCAGAGTCTGGTTTTAAGCCATAAAGGGCATAAATCACCAAACATTCCTAAATTCCATTCCTGAATTGTTTGGAATAACACGCTTTAAAACATCAGGTATGATGTTGTATCGATCAGGTAGTGTAAGGGTTACACCCGCTTCACAGTAACAGACCAATCTCCCCGTTTAATGCACCGCAAACAACCTCAAACAGTCCCTTTGCACAACGGCAAACTCCCAATTTGCACATGGTTGGATACCAAGCTAGCCATGTCCCATTCCTTGTCCTCACTGATGTCATTGAAGGTCTCTTCCTCCACCCAGCCACCAAGGGTCCCCTAAAGGTGACAACAAGCCCCATGGGACGCCTGCTGTGTTTGGTCTTCCACCTCCTCAAAGCCACCTTCCTCCTCTGATTCTTCTTCAGACTCCTCTCTCTGCGTTGCCTCTGTCTGCGTTATTATAAGGTGTGTACTGTTAAGTAGTACTATTCCTATCGGTTTAATCCCTGTTACGTCCACTATTAGGGGACGTTTATATGGCATGGATTTTTGGAACAGGGAGATGTAAAAAAATGCTTGGTCAGTCCTCCCACTTCAAATTTAGGGCACTGCGCGTGCAATCTAAGGTGCCACCAGATAGGAGTGGTGTGTTCAGTTGTACTATTTATTCCTATCAGTTTAATACCTGTTATGTCACCTATCAGGGGACGTGTAAATGGCATGGATTTTTGGAAGCGGGAGATGGAATAAAGATGCTTGGTCGGTCCTCCCACTTCTAATTTGGGGCACTGCGCGTACAATCTAAGGTGCCACCAGATAGGAGTGGTGTATTAAGTTATACTATTCATTCCTATCAGTTTAATACCTGTTACGCCACCTATCAGGGGACGTGTATATGGCATGGATTTTTGGAACAGGGAGATGGAAAAAGATGCTTGGTCGGATCTTCTACTTCGAATTTGGGGCACTGCACGTGCAATGTAATGTGCCACCAGATAGGAGTGGTGTATTAAGTTGTACTATTCATTCCTATCAGTTTAATACCTATTACGTCACCTATCAGGGGACGTGTATATGGCATGGATTTTTGGAAGCGGGAGATGGAAAAAGATGCTTGGTCGGTCCTCCCACTTCAAATTTGGGGCACTGTGCGTGCAATCTAAGGTGCCACCAGATAGGAGTGGTGTGTTCAGTTGTACTATTTATTCCTATCAGTTTAATACCTGTTACGTCACCTATTAGGGGACGTTTATATGGCATGGATTTTTGGAACAGGGAGATGGAAAAAAATGCTTGGTCAGTCCTCCCACTTCAAATTTAGGGCACTGCGCGTGCAATCTAAGGTGCCACCAGATAGGAGTGGTGTGTTCAGTTGTACTATTTATTCCTATCAGTTTAATACCTGTTATGTCACCTATCAGGGGACGTGTAAATGGCATGGATTTTTGGAAGCGGGAGATGGAAAAAGATGCTTGGTCGGTCCTCCCACTTCTAATTTGGGGCACTGCGCGTACAATCTAAGGTGCCACCAGATAGGAGTGGTGTATTAAGTTATACTATTCATTCCTATCAGTTTAATAACTGTTACGCCACCTATCAGGGGACGTGTATATGACATGGATTTTTGGAACAGGGAGATGGAAAAAGATGCTTGGTCGGATCTTCTACTTCGAATTTGGGGCACTGCACGTGCAATGTAATGTGCCACCAGATAGGAGTGGTGTATTAAGTTGTACTATTCATTCCTATCAGTTTAATACCTATTACGTCACCTATCAGGGGACGTGTATATGGCATGGATTTTTGGAAGCGGGAGATGGAAAAAGATGCTTGGTCGGTCCTACCACTTCAAATTTGGGGCACTGTGCGTGCAATCTAAGGTGCCACCAGATAGGAGTGGTGTGTTCAGTTGTACTATTTATTCCTATCAGTTTAATACCTGTTACGTCACCTATCAGGGGACATGTATATGGCATGGATTTTTGGAAACGGGAGATGGAAAAAGATGCTTGGCCGGTCCTCCCACTTCAAATTTGGGTCACTGCACGTGCAATCTAAGGTGCCACCAGATATGAGTGGTGTGTTCAGTTGTACTATTTATTTCTATCGGATTCAATAAAGCCAATAAACCTGGCCCGTTACTAGCCAGGAAACTACAAACCAAAACAACACAAAATAGGATACTTCAAATTAAGACCTCAAAGGGAGAAAAAACAACAAACCCAAATAAGATCCAGAAGATTTTTACAAAACTTTACAATACACTTTATACGGCAACAAAATACCTGTTACGCCACCTATCAGGGGACGTGTATATGGCATGGATTTTTGGAACAGGGAGATGGAAAAAGATGCTTGGTCGGACCTTCTACTTCGAATTTGGGGCACTGCACGTGCAATGTAATGTGCCACCAGATAGGAGTGGTGTATTAAGTTGTACTATTCATTCCTATCAGTGTAATACCTGTTACGTCACCTATCAGGGGACGTGTATATGGCATGGATTTTTGGAACAGGGAGATAGAAAAAGATGCTTGGTCGGTCCTCCCACTTCAAATTTGGGGCGCTGCGCGTGCAATTTAAGGTGCCACCAGATAGGAGTGGTGTGTTCAGTTGTACTATTTATTCCTATCAGTTTAATACCTGTTACGCCACCTATCAGGGGACGTGTATATGGCATGGATTTTTGGAAACGGGAGATGGAAAAAGATGCTTGGCCGGTCCTCCCACTTCAAATTTGGGTTACTGCACGTGCAATCTAAGGTGCCACCAGATATGAGTGGTGTGTTCAGTTGTACTATTTATTTCTATCGGATTTAATAAAGCCAATAAACCTGGCCCGTTACTAGCCA
This sequence comes from Discoglossus pictus, assembly GCA_027410445.1. Classification (NCBI taxonomy): domain Eukaryota; kingdom Metazoa; phylum Chordata; class Amphibia; order Anura; family Alytidae; genus Discoglossus; species Discoglossus pictus. Next base: position 257,287,334 of record CM050167.1, on the reverse strand, counting down.
GGAAACTACAAACCAAAACAACACAAAATAGGATACTTCAAATTAAGACCTCGAAGGGAGAAAAAACAACGAACCCAAATAAGATCCAGAAGAATTTTACAAAGTTTTACAATACCCTTTATACGGCAACAAAACACATAGATCTACACAAAATGAGGGGATTTCTTTATTCCTGTGATCTCCCCTTAATAGAAGAAAATGACTTAGAGACTTTAAATGCCAAAGTGACCCTAGAGGAAGTGAGAAAAGCAGTCCAGAACCTCAAACCTGGTAAGTCACCAGGCCCAGACGGGTACACCAATTTATATTATAAAAAATGTATAGACATATTAGGCCCGCACTTGGTCACTCTAACAGAGTTCTAGAAGGCAAGCAAACACCAGCAGAGCTGAACAGGGCAGATATCGCTCTATTCCCTAACAAGGGTCGAGATGCCCTAGAACCAAAAAACTACAGGCCAATATCATTACTAAACTGTGATACAAAGATCCTGTAAAAAATAATAGCGGATAGAATGTCATCCTTCTTGCCTAAGTTAATACATAATGACCAAGTAGGCTTTGTCTCCCACAGGCAAGCGGGAGACAACATTAGAAAATTCATGAACCTACTGTACCACACCAAAGCCTCTAAAATTCAAGCCTTTCTTATGGCCTTTGACATTGAAAAGGCATTTGATTCCCTGGAGTGGACTTACCTATATGCCATGCTTGAAAGATTTGGTATTAAAGGCCATTTCATAAATCTCATACACTCATTATACAAATCATCCAGGGCAAGGTTACAGATTCCGGGAGATGAGAGATCCTTAATTAAAATAGAAAGAGGAACAAGACAGGGGTGCCCCCTTTCTCCCCTTCTATTCGCAATAGCAATAGAACCCCTGGCTCAGACAATTAGGGCCAACGCTGGGATCACAGGCATAAAAATAGGCCATCACCATTTCAAAACTTGTCTATTTGCAGACGACCTGCTGTGTATGCTCTCAAACCCTACCCAATCGGTCCCAGAGTTGATTCGAACTATGGAGAAGTTTGGTCAGTTTTCTGGCCTTAAACTGAACATAGAGAAGACAGAAGCACTAGCGATTGACTTAACAGCAGTAGAGAAGCAGGGTCTCCAAGAGAAGTTTAATATTAAGTGTGATAAGAACCACATAAACTACCTGGGAATCTGACTAACCCCTAAGCTAGAGGACTTGTACAAAGCCAACCACTCAAAACTTTATAAAACAATAATTAATGACCTGAGTAAATGGACAAAGTATAGGTTATCATGGCTAGGGAGAATAAATATGCTAAAAATAAATGTCCTTCCTAGGTTGCTCTACATATTTCGAACACTCCCAATCCCGATTAAATAAAAAGAATTAGAAAATATTCAAAGGAAAATATTTCAGTTTATCTGGAACCACTCTCCCTCACGCATCACAAATAAAATTATGTACCTTCATAAGTCAGAGGGGAGACTATCGTGTCCAAACTTAAAATATTACCACAAGGCAGCTCAGTTATCTTTCCTCCCAATAGCACATTCTATATGTCATCAACTGGCCTGGGTGTATTTAGAAAACCACACTTTAAGGCCCTTAACCTGGGACAAGGTGGCTTGGCTATCAGAATTGCCTCAGAGCCTTAAAAACTCGCCAAACCCTCTAATCAGACACTCACTATCATACAGGAAATGGGCCAAGAAACACACAGGTTTGTTCCCTGGATCCACCCAAATGACCCCAATTCTTGACCACCCTCAGGCCCCGAAACACATGAGCACAACATCACAACACTGGTTGAGGTCAAGGAAACTAGATAGACTGGGAGACTGGTTAGTAAAGGGCCAGATGCTCACCTATGAGGAACTGAGGGACAAGCATGAGCTACCGCTGTCAGAACATTACAATTACTGTAGGCTGAGGCATTTCACACACTCCCTGACCCAGAAACAGGGGACACTGGTCTTAAATTGGTTCTCCAAAATTTGTAAAGATAAACCTCTATCAAGGGGGATCATTGGGTCGCTTTACAAATATAAAACATTTGTTACTGGTTGAAGCGACACTGGGGGAAGGACCGGAGTGGGGGAGCCCTGGACACCCTTCAGAAGCAACCAGCGGCAAAATCATCCCAGGAAAGGAGAGCTCGCTTACTGAAGCCTGCCCTAGGGTAACCCAAAGGTGATTGCCCAGGTTAGATATTGTAAATAATAAGCTAATACTGCTGGAGGGATGATAGCTAATAGGACTTTGGTGTTTCCTACAGATATACTCTTTACTATTGTCTGTTTTACCATATTTTAGGTATCTCTTAAATTGCAATCACAGTAAAAAATAAGAAAAATTATTAACTTAAAAATTAAAAATAAGAAGGACTAGCCAGCTAACTTTCACAAAATGTCTTTATTGTAAATATATATTTTTGCACAACTGTTATGCAAGACTGTTCTAAAATGCTTTATTTTTCATTACATGCTGTACGCCTTCTAACAATAAAATAATTTAAATGCAAAAATTAGGTATTGTTGCAGCGACCAGAAGAATTGATGTTAGTTTGCCCGGTAGAAAGTTCCCTAAAACATTGTGTCTTGAACCCTAATTGGTGGCGGATAAGTCACGCAAGTCATCCGGCATTCAGGGATAAAATACAGCAGCGTGTGGACCATTATTAGCTCAAAGCAGCTCATCTATCAGGCCTTTTTTAATCGAATGTATCGCCCACTGTCAGTCCCTTCAGGATCCATCCCTCATTCATCTTAATAAAGGTGAGGTAATCTAGACTATTTTTACCTAGGCGACTGCTCTTATCAGTGACAAAACCTCCTGCCTCACTAAAGGTCCTTTCTGACAGGACACTTGAAGCGGGGCAGGACAGAAGTTCTATGGCAAATTGGGATAGCTCAGGCCACAGGGCAAGCGTGCACACCCAGTAGTCAAGGGGTTCATCGCTCCTCATAGTGTCGATATCTGTAGTTATGGTGAGGTAGTCTGTTACCTGACGGTCGAGTCGTTCTCTGAGGGTGGACCCCGAAGGGCTATGGCGATGCATAGGACTTTAAAAGCTCTGCATGTCCTCCATCAACAACACGTCTGTAAAGTGTCCTCTCCTTGCCGGCGTGGTTCACCTCTTCCGCTGTTAGATAACCCTTAAACGCTGTGTAAAGCATACTTTTTAATTTATTTTGGTAGTGCTGCATCCTTTCTGACTTGTGGTAATTCGGTAAAATTTCAGGCACTTTTTGCTTATACCGGGGGTCTAGTAGCGTGGACACCCAGTACAGGTCGTTCTCCTTCATCCTTTTTATATGAGTGTCCCTCAACAGGCACGACAGCATGAAAGACCCCATTTGCACAAGGTTGGATGCCGAGCTAGTCATGTCCCGTTCCTCATCCTCAGTGATCTCACTGAAGGTATGTTCTTCCCCCCAGCCACGTACAACACCACGGGTACCATATAGGTGACAACGAGCACCCTGGGATGCCTGTTGTGGTTGGTCTTCCTCCTCCTCCTCAAAGCCACATTCCTCCTCTGACTCCTCTTACTCACAATCCTCTTCCAGCGTTGCCACAGGTCCAGCAAGCAATGCTGATAAGACTGTTTCTGGTGGTGATGGTGAACTCTTCCTCTTCCTCTTCACGCTCATCTATGGCCTGATCGAGCACACTTCGCAGGGCACGCTCCAGGAAGAAAACAAATGGTAAGATGTCGCTGAAGGTGCCCTCGGTGCGACTGACCAGGTTTGTTACCTCCTCAAATGGATGCATAAGCCTACAGGCATTGCGCATGAGCATCCAGTAACGTGGCAAAAAAATCCCCAGCTCCGCAGAGGCTGTCCTAGCACCCCGGTCATACAAATACTCGTTAACGGCCTTTTCTTGTTGGAGCAGGCGGTCGAACATTAGGAGTATTGTATTCCAACGTGTTGGGCTGTCTAAAATCAAGCGCCTCGCTGGCATGTTGTTTCGCCACTGGATATCTGTAAAGTGCGCCATGGCCATGTAGGAACGCCTGAAATGGCCACACACCTTCCTGGCCTGCTTCAGGACGTCCTGTAAGCCTGGGTGCTTATGCACAAAGCGTTGTACAATCAGATTACACACATGTGCCATGCACGGCACATGTGTCAACTTGCCCAAATTCAATGCCGCCAACAAATTTCTTACGTTGTCACAAACCACTTTGCCGATCTCCAGTTGGTGCGGAGTCAGCCACTGATCCACCTGTGCGTTCAGGGTGGACAGGAGTGCTGGTCCGGTGTGACTCTTTGCTTTCAGGGAAGTCAACCCCAAGATGGCGTGACACTGCCGCATCCGGGATGTGGAATAGTACCTGTGGAGCTGGGGGGGTGCCGTTGATGTGGAACAAGACATAGCAGCAGCAGAAGAGGACTCAGCCGAGGATGTTATGGAAGAGGATGGAGTAGGAGGAGTAGAGGAGGTGGCAGCAGGCCTGCCTGCTAGTCGTGGTGGTGTCACCAACTCCTCAGAGCCACGTATTCTATGCTTGGCAGCCGTCACCAGGTTTACCCAATGCACAGTGTAGGTGATATACCTGCCCTGACTATGCTTTGCAGACCAGGTATCAGTGGTCAGATGGACCCTTGCCCCAACACTGTGTGCCAGAAATGCCATTACTTCCTTTTGCACAATCGAGTACAGGTTGGGGGTTGCATTTTGTGCAAAGAAATTTCGGCCGGGTATCTTCCACTGCGGTGTCCCAATAGCTACAAATTTTTTGAACGCCTCAGACTCCACCAGCTTGTATGGTAAAAGCTGGTGGGCTAAGAGTTCAGACAAGCCAGCTGTCAGTTGCCGGGCAAGGGGGTGACTTTGTGACATTGGCTTCATACGCTCAAACATGTCCTTGACAGACACCTGACTGTGGGCAGATGAGCAGGGACTGCTCAGGGCGAGACATGGAGTGGCGGATGGTTGAGAGGGGGCAAGCAGGGCAGCAGTGGTTGATGTGGCTGAAGATGCTGGACCAGGAGGAGGATGGCGGCTTTGACTTTGTGTGCTGCTTGTACTTATGTGTTGATCCCATAGGCGTTTGTGATGTGACATCATGTGCCTTCGCAAAGAAGTTGTACCTAGGTGGGTGTTGGACTTCCCACGACTCAGTTTCTTTTCGCACAGGTTATAATAGCAGACACACGAAAAAATTGCCACACTGCTGATCTCTGCAATAACGGCATTCTGGTGGTGGCAACAGCATGCGTTGACTGGCGTGCTGTCTTGCTGACCCCGGGTGCCGATGCATGCTGTCTGACTGTGCCACTAGCTACTTTCGATGACCTCCCCCTGCTTCCAACTAGTTTCCTCCTCCTCTCTGTCTCCCCATCTGAACTTTCCTCCTGTTCTTCTTCTCCTATAGCGGGCACCCTGTGACATCCACGGACGCATCGTCATCATCAACCACTTCACATGTATCTGACAACTCAACAAAGGAAGCAGCACCGGGTACAACATCATCTTTATCATCAGACCGTACGTCCATGTGTGTTATGCTGCCTGACTGGGACATATCCTTGTTATCTACATCCTCTGGCACTAATGTTTGTGCATCACTCATTTCTTCCAACGGATGTGTAAATAACTCTGCTGATGGATCAAGGGAAGCGGCTGTGGTGCTAGTGTTGGTGGTGGCGGCAGTCGGGCGAGTGGTAACTGGAGAGGTGCCCGAAGCTAAGCTGGAGGAGGATTGTGCGTCAATGTTCCGAGCGGAAGCTGTAGAAGATTTGGTGTCCTGTGTTAGCCAGTCAACCATGTCCTCAGAACTTTTCAAGTTCAGGGTACGTTGCCTCTGAAAACTGGGCATTATTGTAGGGCCAAAGGGAATCACAGCACCAAGACCACGACGGCCCCTACGGGGTGGCCTGCCTCTGTCTGTCATTTTTTTTTCGATTAGTGGTACTATGCGTGCAAGCTACTGTGACACCAGATATGAGTGTCACAGTGCACTGGCAAAAGTTGGCAGAGTAGGCGCTGTAGGCCTCACACACACGCCTGTAGGCAGGCAACTGATATTCAATCGATTACAGTCAAAAAAGGGTTGTTTTATGTCACTGTACACTACGGTTGCACCAGATATGAGTGTCACTGTGCACTGGCAAAAGTTGGCAAAGTAGATGCAATAGGCCTCACACACACGCCTGTAGGCAGGCAACTGATATTCAATCGATTACAGTCAAAAAAGGGTTGTTTTATGTCACTGTACACTAGGTTGCACCAGATATGAGTGTCACTGTGCACTGGCAAAAGTTGGCAGAGTAGGCAAAAAAGTGTTGTTTTATGTCTCTGTACACTACGGTTGCACCAGAAATGACGTATCACTGTGCACTGGCAAAAGTTGGCAGAGTAGATGCAATAGGCTTCACATACACGCCTGTAGGCAGGCAATTGCTATTCAATCTATTACAGTCAAAAAAGTGTTGTTTTATTTCACTGAGTACAATATAAGCTGTTAGGTGTTAGCCTGTCACACACACACGCTGGCAGGCAGGCATATGCAATTAGATTACACAGAAAAAAATAATAAAATAAAATAAATGATGTTCTAGCCCTAAAAAGGGCTTTTTGGGTTGCTGTCCTTGCAGCAGATATCAGATGAGTCCTTCAGGTCTGTAGTGGAAGCTAAATACACAGCCTGGCTATCTATTTCCCTAATAAATCTCCAGCAGCTACACTATCTGTCCTCTCACAACGAATGCAGCTTCAGAATGATTCTAAAATGTATGCTGTCCTTCAGATGGAAGGCTCTGGAAGGGAGTGTATGCTGCTGATTGGCTGGAATGTGTCTGCTGACTGTGAGGTGCAGGGTCAAAGTTTCCTCAATGATAAAGAATAGGGGCGGACCGAAAAGCGCATGTGTTCGCCGTCCGCTGCGAGCGCGAACATGCCAAAATTGCAGCGAATAGTCCGCGGGCGAACTGTTAGGGACATCACTATTGCAGAACAGGGGAGATCTTAAAAGGTTGAACTTGATGGGCTAAAAGTATATTTTTAACCTCAATTACTAAGTAACTATGTAACACATTCTCTTCCATCTTGATCTTTTAACTTAGTTATACTTTTATAAACAATTCTTTTCTTTATCTTATTAGCCAATCATTTCCCTACCTTATTTCCCAGGTGATAGTTTTTCTGCTGAGTAAGACTAATTATATTATTTATTTGTTTTTGTAAAATGTTCTTAATTTTATTTTGAATTATATTTATTTCTGAACCACGCTCCTTACCTGGGACTTGCTTATTCACTCATCACATAAACTCAAAAAGTCCCCAGTACCGGATGGCTTTCCTACAAATTGTTCTCTTCTGTTTTAAGTCATCATTTTAAAGATACATTTAATGAAATAAAATGTTCTGGTAAAGCATCATTAGAAACGCTGGAATCTGCCATTATTATTATTCCCAAAATAGCTAAAGACAAATTAATTTTTAAGAACTACTGACCAATTTCGTTACTCATCACAGATATAAAAGTGTATGCAAAAGTACTGGTAGCAAGACTCAATCCTCTGTTGTTAGAACTAATTGATGTGGACCAAACAGGTTTTATTAAAACTAGGAAAGGCACAGATATCGTGACAAAATTGCTGAACTTAATAGCATATGCTAAAAATAAGAAAATCCCAACGCTTGCCCTGTCTCTGGATGCCAAAAAGGCATTCGACAGGGTAAAATGGGATTTCATTAATCTTGTGTTGAGTGAGTTTGGACTTGGGAATTTTGGCACGCAGGCAATTAAAGCCTTGTATACAAAGGCATTCTGCATATGTATTAGGTTCTGGCTATAACTCAGATACCTTCAGAATAAAAAATAGTACCAGATAGGATTGCCCACTCTCTCCTCTAGTTTTTGCGCTGGTCATAGAACCATTAGCAATACGGTTTAAGAGACCAGAAAGACGATTAATAAAGTAACCATGTTTGCAGATGATGTTGTGGTGACCATTGCTAATCCACTTAAATCTCTGAAATACTTATTTGAATTTATAAATGAATATAGTAAAATGTTTTATTACAAATTAAACTAATTAAAAACAGAGGTATTAATTATTAATATAGATTTAGAAACAACATCTTGTCTCAGAGAGAATTATCATTTTCATTGGCAACAAAACAGGTTTAACCACCTAGGTATAGAAATATCCTCCAATTTTTACCAATTCATTAGACACATTTATGATAAAGTATACAAACAAATTGGGGATATACTGAAAGATTGGTCAAAATTAAATTTGTCATGGTATGGTAAAATATCTGCGTCAAAAATGTCAATACTACCAAAAATGACCTACTTACTTAGAAGCATTCCTTTGGAAATCCATAAAAAGATATTGTCGAAATTCCAAACTCTGATAATGGATTTTATGAATATCAACAAAAAACAAATGATAAAATTGGACAAACTACAAAGAAACTTTAAGAAAGTTGGTTTAGCAGTTCCAAATATTCTGGAATATGCTGAAGCTGTAAGATTGACTCAAATGTTATCTTGGTGTAATACCAAAGACATGAGAAAATAAAATATAATTGAAAAAAAAATCTTACAGAATATCGAAAACTAGAGTACTTAATTTGAGTAAAGATAAAGATAAAATGGACATAAAAACACCTTCCCAAGAGATACATTTTCAGGTTAAATTTGGTTCAAATATAATATTAAATGGGGATTAGTAAGATTTCTCTCTCCGCTATCGCCTATAATAACCCCAAATGAAGGACCTTTTAAATTTAGTAAAATTATCTGAGAGAGCTGGAACCTTAAGCGGTTAGTAGACTTGTTCTCAAACAGGAAAATAAAAACCTTTGAAGTACTGAGGAGAGAAAACGGTCTCCCAGGAGAAAAATAGCTGGAATACAATGCTTTATTTTAAGTTTTGTCTGATAATGAGTATAAACAGCTAATAAGACCAATTACGAAATTTGAAATAGAAATTACAAAGGAAGGAAGGAAAAACACAATAACACAACAACTAAAAAAAATATTTGAAAGAAGTAAAAAAAACTATAAAAATGAGTAAATGGGAGGAAGAATTTGGAAATCAATGGAACCACACTTCATGCTATAAAGCTTTTGAGGTGACCGCTAATACTCAAAATGTGTTAACTTAATGGAAACGTATTTTAAAGTTATCCAAAGATGGTACTTAGTACCAAGCCAAATCTCCAAATTTACTAAAGAAAACAATGTAGATCTTTCCTGGAGATGTGAATCTGAAACAGGTCCTTTTGAACACATATGGTGGAAATGTGAAATTGTGTATAGTTTTTGGTCTTCATGTATAGATAATATGAAAAAATTTGGGAGACCAAAGGGCCATAGACGCTGGCCTGTAAATCCTTTCCTTGCACAAAAGCTGTTAAGGGGCTGGCAGAGACATGATTGGCTGTTATGATCCAATCATGATATAAAGTAGTGTGACACAGGCCTCTCAGCTAATAGAAAGAAGTCTAGCCTCAGATGATTGACAGAGGGAGATTATAAATTTTGCGTTCCACCCGCCCATGCGTTGACTGTGTTGTATTTTCTGATGAAGTAGCACGCAGGTCCCAGAGTTGGAGGTTTTTGAGAGAGAGAGAGCAGGAGTATTTTCAGAGCTGTAATTTGGGGGTTTTGTTAATTTATCTTCTACTATTTACAATTTTACACTTAATCCTTGATTACACATATTTACAGATTCCACATAATTGCAAACCACATAATTTAAAGAACATACATGGAGACACATAGAGCTAGGTCACTCCATACACACCCCATCCTGTCCCCCACACCCCATCCCCCAACAGTTATTAATTACACATAATACACACATTTTTTCCATCATATATTTACAGTAACACTTATTTTTATTTATTGTTATATTATTTTGGGGGATGAAATGGATGGAGGAGAGAGGAGGGGAGAGGTGGGGAGGAGTAGAAGGGGAGAGGTGAGGAGGAGAGAGAGGAGAGAGAGGTGTCCCTGGGGAGTAGTGGTGGAAAGGAGGAGAGGAGTGGTGGGGAGGAGGAGAAGAATGGTGGGGAGAACACTCCTTGGTGCTATCCGTGGCCGCCCCGTGATCCTTGCAAGGGAGAGGGAAATTAGGCCAGGGCCTGTGGCTCATGCATGGAAAGAGGTAGCAGCTGAGGTTACAGCAGTAAGCGCAGCGCCAAGGGATATGAGGTCCATCAAGCACCGTTTTAACAACATCATGGCCAAGGGGAGGAGAATGATTGCCAAGGAGGACAACAACGTGACTGTGAGCTATAATGAGTGGAAGAGGGTCGTCCAGAAGGACCCAGCCTCCATGTCCATGTACATGATGACCAACAAGGACACTGACATGAATTAACAAGGGGTAGATGGATGCGTCATTAAATCCATGAAGCTGAAAAATCACTGTTATTCCTGAGCACAACAAAGTTAATCAAGCAATAGAGAGTCCATGTATTGGTGTGCCCACTGCAGCCTATACAGTTACAGAACGCAGACAGAATCAAGATAGCGTTAGGAGCCAAGAACGATCAAGAACAAGAACCAAAGGCAAGATCATATCTAGCAAATGATAGCTAATCTTAATGGCAATTAGGAGAATCACCCAGGTTCAAGCCTAGATGTCAGTTAGGAATGCACACAAAATAATGTATTATTCATCATACTAATGACATATACCTTTCTTTTCTATCTTTCAGCCTCAAGGATGTCTGAATCCAGTGACGAGCCAGAGGCACCCAGCAGGAACCGGCACAGCCCGGCCCCCCTCTCCTCCCACCAAACCTCCAACACTGCAGGTGCCACTACCTTCTGAGGGGTTGACTCCCCCTTCCCCCCACCACCACCAGGGAGTCGTTGGCCAGCCATGTTGGATTTGGGCCCTGTGTCTAGACAGAGGAAGACCTAGAGGCTGCGCAGATGTTTGTGCCTTCTCAACACCACTCCTCAGTGACAATCTATTGGTCACAATGTTAACCTAATCTAGCCTGGCTACAGAGTCTTGGATCTTGACTTATGTGATGGTGATATTTTGTATGCAGAGGGCTACTTCCCATCACATGGTACATGATCCTCTTCTCTTTGGACACGTAGGGTTCTGTTGAACATATCACTGATTGATGGTCACAGAGGAATGCTGTTGAGATGCTGCAGTCCCTATCTTTTTAAGGCCTTATTTTGTAGGTGTTATTTTTTTATTGATTTGTTTTGTTTTTGGTACAATTCAGGTCCAAGAAGGCATGTTCTGCATCTGCAAGCATTGTGAAGGAAATGTATGCGGTGTAAGGTTTTCCCAGTGCCTCTCAGGTAGACATTATTTCAATGACAGCCCCTCTTAACATGTAACTCCCACAATCTTAAAGCTATCATATAGCCAGATATCTAAGACATGATTGTTGTTAGCTTATATGTAGACTAATACCGCTATCGCAGTGGACTTGCAAAGTTTTACAATGGCATGTTAATAACAGACAGCATTAATATATACTCACCTTAATAGATTCTCACCTCAATATCGATCTGAGAACAGATCTTTGTGTCTGATGTAAGTGACATTGAATCTGGCTGCTGACCTTTGTGTCCTCTCTGTATTAATGGGTATTTTCCCATATTGCTGATTATCCAGAGATCTAGCTATTATCTAGTAATGCTTGCAGATGGGTATCAGGTAACTTGGTATATTGTTAAAGTTACAGTATTTAGCACTGTACTGTACATGCATGTTGATTCGTTTTTTTATCCTTCTACACCTTTTGTTAGTTGACCACTTTTTTCAGATTTTTGTTTTGTCACCACATTGTATGTGTGAAACTGGATTGGATTACACAGTCCAGAGATTGAATCATCTGTTTCATTGAGCAGATCTAGACAAGTTGTAATGGTTTCTTCAATTAAATGGAATAATTTCTGATAATCCTTTTTGTCATCATTGCAGTGGTGTAGTGGTCACATGTGACTCTGGTAGGGGCTATGCATCATGCTTATTCTGGACTATGACATTACCCCATTTAGGTGTCCCCTTTTTCCCCAAACGCCTCTTGCCTTCCTGGGATCCACCCACACCAAACCCATGATATTAATGCACAATCTTGTCCATTTCTGATTGTTCTCTGTGTATGAAATAAAGCTTTGTTATACATTTCTCACCATTTTAGTGTGTTGTCAATAGTTTGGGGTTTTGGGACATCCACACACATCACGTTTGTGTCACATTCCTATATCTGTAAATTAATGAGTCCTAGTTGCTATGCAATAGGTTAATACATATAATAACAAAAATAACAATAATAACAGTAATAATATCATGATATCCTAATAATATATAATAATATATATAATAAAATAACATAATTATATATAATAATATGTATAATATATAATGATAAAGGGTTAATAAACATACAAAGTCCAATTTGTGATACTATGGACATTCATCAACATTCCCCTGAAGGCCTGATAAGAATATGACAGGTGATACTGGAATAGGTTGCCAGTTCCTTCTCTAGTGCACTATGATTTTTTGACCCCTCTGCTATGACCTGCCCACCTAGAGTGATCCTACATGGTACTGCTCACAGCTTCATTGCAGTACACAAGCCGCTTCGCCACCACCACTTAGCAATGCTGAAGCAGACCAGGGGAACATACACCACTTAATCTACTCTAATCCATCAAGAAGGGCCGCAGACACACATGTGGAGCAAGAGCCAAATCACCTCCATCTCCACTACACCGATTTTGGAGAGTTTTGGTGCTCATCGCATGACTTGCAATGAGCGCCTTCGTGGCTCATATTTGTTTTTTCTAAGTCCTGCTTTCTAGTCTTATGTGCATGGCAGTGTTTTGCGTGGTTAGGGGTCATGTAGCCTTATTTTCGTTTTTTTCTGACGCCATTTTTTTTGTCACTTTTTGAGTGCCTAAAAATTTGTGTTTAAATTCTCATGCAACCTCACTCCCAGACTTCCTGGCTGTCCCCCCGTGCTGTGTGTAATTTTACAAAATGTTTTTTATTATCTTCTTTGTGTTTGCAGGGTCGTAGGGATAAGCGACTACGGCGCTCATCTCCACCAGCGCAGTGAGCGCCATTTGGCTCTCGCTGCCTAAGTCGTAAGGGTCGTAGGGATGAGCGCCTACGGAGCTCATCTCCACCTTTGGCGCTCCTTGCCAGCAACTGCGGTGGGCTGCCTGCGCAAGCTTGCAAGTGTTAGCAACAATCTGCAATGCTCACAACTATATATGTGATGGCTGTTTTACAGAAGGCATAGATAAGAAAACAATGTGCACCTATATTTTTTCATCTTAACTCTTAATGCTAATACCTATGCATACAGAAAATTGCTTAAAACTTTTTGTATTTCTTTATTTGGTACTAACTGTGTTAGGAGTTATTTATATACAAGATAGTATATTAATCCCAATTTCCATGTCATTTCAGTATGGAATTGTTGCCTTTTTATGTGATGTGGGAGTTTACCAAAAAAATAAATAGTGCATATTTACTAATAATGAATTCCTTTAATGTTTTGAAAAGCCCTGCATTTTTTATGCTGTTTTGAATTTGTTTGTAATCCGAATTCTTTGTAATCACTGAACAGTTTATATTTATCAGATGTTGTTGTCGTAACAAGAAAGAAAATGCAATTAAAAAGTATTTACATTTGTGAAAACGGTAGTTTCTGGTAGTGTCCAACACATTGAATATTATATTTTTTTATAGTCTCTTGGTCTACAGAATCTCAAAGACAACATTGCAGAACGGTTAATGATCATCCTTTCATGTTTTTTTTGTAAATTCACTGTAGAGACTTTATTATTCATATCAATCTGTCTTTCAGATCATCTTCCGTAGATACTCCAGATTACATTTCTTCATTATCATCACAGAACTAGATGAATAAGTGGCACATCTGTTCATGAAGTGGTTTATTATCTGTTCTGACAAGGTTCTGGATGAACAGAGAATAGGCTTAAATATGGAGCAGATAAATACATACAGGTTTATGCATAATCCTACATCCGTAAACAGTTGAGCTAACTAACAAATTTCATTTTGCACTGAAGAGGCAACTGAAGAGCCAACCCATTCTTTTAAAGTGGATTGCTCATACAAGCAGGATACTGGGACTTGTTACACAGCTGAAGATGAAGATGTTTTATGTTTACTGTCACTCTTCTTTTCATAGCTACAAAAATAACATCTGCAGAGGGGTTTATAGTATTGTTGTTTTTTTTTACATATGACTTCAGTGGGAAATGGTTTGTTTCAAATTGTTTAAAAGCAAATTACACATGTTCAAATTTATTAATTTACTTGGTGACTAAGATTTAATTTTTAATTATATGTATGTTTTGTTTTTTGTATTTATGACAGTTTATGTATTGATTGTAGATTACTTGTATGAAAAATGTTGTAATTTCTGCATTCCATAACATGTTATGTTTTGCAGAAAGTAAAGCCGCAGTGCACTTGTGTCAATTAACTGCATTATATTTGCCATCAACAAACCTTTATAATAGAGAATAATTGGACAAAAAGATTTGCTGCTAAAAGACACATGATTGTGTTATACATTTCATTTCTGCAAGCTAATAAGAATGTGACATACTATAGAAAAACAACATTTTATCTCCAAAATAATATGTAATGCTGTTCACAGTATTATTGTAACAGGTATAAATACATATTACAAACACTGAAGGGTTTACATTATGAACATTTTACAATTAATTGATATTTTTAGAGACACATAAAAGTAATCTCAGACATGTTTAATCATATATTGTGCATATGTTGTAAGTAGGCATATGGCTATAATGAATTGGGCAAATTATTTATTATAAATGTCCTTTTATTGAAAAGACCAGTCCTTCATTGAACAAATGAAAAACAAAATGAAAAAAAAAACAGTACTTTATTATGAATTCTAAACAAAAAAACAATGCTGCTTGTGGATTTGTTCAAATACAAGTGTACAAAAAGTGCAACAAATCTATATTTTCATGACATACAGCAGGAGGAGAAAACTACTAGAGGGCATTTGGGACAAAAAATAAAAGACAAACAGACAAGGCTTAGGTCACGCAAAGAGATCCTCCTTCCTGGAAGTTATGCACCCTACCATGGATAAGACAAATCCTGACAAAGTACTCAACATAGAACAGAGGTATATATATATCAATCTGCCCATTGCTGTTTAAAGAATGCCTATTGAATTTGTGTTGATTGTAAACAAAGTGATGAATATTTACTAATGCCTGGGATTAAACTATTTCAGTGCCACTGTATAATTATCTAATATATTGTAATCTAAAAAAAACTTGTGATAGTCTGTGCTATACATGATATAACAAAACTATAAAATATATTTCAACCTATTGTTGTCCGGAACAGTTAGTTGGAGAACTATTTGCGGCGATTTTCGCATGTTCGCATCGAACGGCGAACACATTCGCTTTTCGGTCCGCCCCCTATTCTTTATCATTGAGGAAACTTTGACCCTGCACCTTACAGTCAGCAGACACATTCCAGCCATTCAGCAGCATACACTCCCTTGCAGGGACTTCCATCTGAAGGACAGCCTCCATTTTAGAATCATTCTGAAGCTACATTCGTTGAGAGAGGACATATATTCTACCTGCTGCTGATTTAATAGGGAAATAGATAGCCAGGCTGTGTATTTAGCTTTCACTACACACCTGAAGCACTGCAAGGACAGCAACCCAAAAAGCCCTTTTTAGGGCTAGAACATCATTTATTTTATTTTATTATTTTTTTCTATGTAATCTAATTGCATATGCCTGCCTGCTAGCGTGTGTGTGAGGCCTATTGCATCTACTCTGCCAACTTATGCCAGTGCACAGTGACACTCATATCTAGTGCAACCATAGTGTACAGTGACATAAAACAACCCTTTTTTGACTGTAATCGATTGAATATCAGTTGCCTGCCTACAGGCGTATGTGTGAAGCCTATTGAATCTACTCTGCCAACTTTTGCCAGTGCACAGTGACACTCATATATGGTACAACCGTAGTGTACAGTGAAATAAAAGAACCCTTTTTTTCTGTAATCGATTGAATATCAGTTGCCTGCCTACAGGCGTGTGTGTGAGGCCTATTGCATCTACTCTGCCAACTTTTACCAGTGCACAGTGACACTCATATCTAGTGCAACCGTAGTGTAGAGTGAAATAAAAGAACCCTTTTTTGACTGTAATCGAATGAATATCAGTTGCCTGCCTACAGGCGTGTGTGTGAGGCCTATTGCATCTACTCTGCCAACTTTTGCCAGTGCACAGTGACACTCATACCTAGTGCAACCGTAGTGTACAGTGAAATAAAAGAACCGTTTTTTTGACTGTAATCGATTATATATCAGTTGCCTGCCTACAGGCGTGTGTGTGAGGCCTATTGCATCTACTCTGCCAACTTTTGTCAGTGCACAGTGACACTCATATCTAGTGCAACCGTAGTGTACAGTGACATAAAATAACACTTTTTTGACTGTAATCGATTGAATATCAATTGCCTGCCTACAGGCGTGTGTGTGAAGCCTATTGCATCTACTCTGCCAACTTTTGCCAGTACACAGTGACACTCATATCTAGTGCAACCGTAGTGTACAGTGAAATAAAAGAACCATTTTTTGACTGTAATCAACTGAATATCAGCTGCCTGCCTACAGGCGTGTGTGTGAGGCCTATTGCATCTACTCTGCCAACTTTTGCCAGTGCACAGTGACACTCATATCTAGTGCAACCGTAGTGTACAGTGAAATAAAATAACCCTTTTTTGACTGTAATCGATTGAATATCAGTTGCCTGCCTACAGGCGTGTGTGTGAGGCCTATTGCATCTACTCTGTCAACTTTTGCCAGTGCACAGTGACACTCATATCTAGTGCAACCAAAGTGTACAGTGAACTAAAAGAACCCTTTTTTGACTGTAATCGATTGAATATCAGTTGCCTGCCTACAGGCGTGTGTGTGAGGCCTATTGCATCTACTCTGCCAACTTTTGCCAGTGCACAGTGACACTCATATCTGGTGCAACCGTAGTGTACAGTGACATAAAACAACCCTTTTTTGACTGTAATCGATTGAATATCAGTTGCCTGCCTACAGGCGTGTGTGTGAGGCCTATTGCATCTACTCTGCCAACTTTTGCCAGTGCACAGTGACACTCATATCTAGTGCAACTGTAGTGTACAGTGAACTAAAAGAACCCTTTTTTGACTGCTATCGATTGAATATCAGTTGCCTGCCTACAGGCGTGTGTGTGAGGCCTATTGCATCTACTCTGCCAACTTTTGCCAGTGCACAGTGACACTCATATCTAGTTCAGCCGTAGTGGACAGTGAACTAAAAGAACCCTTTTTTGACTGCTATCGATTGAATATCAGTTGCCTGCCTACAGGCGTGTGTGTGAGGCCTATTTCATCTACTCTGCCAACTTTTGCCAGTGCACAGTGACACTCATATCTAGTGCAACCGTAGTGTACAGTGAAATAAAAGAACCCTTTTTTGACTGTAATCGATTGAATATCAGTTGCCTGCCTACAGGCGTGTGTGTGAGGCCTATTGCATCTACTCTGCCAACTTTTGCCAGTGCACAGTGACACTCATATTTGGTGCAACCGTAGTGTACAGTGACATAAAAGAACACTTTTTTGACTGTAATCGATTGAATATCAGTTGCCTGCCTACAGGCGTGTGTGTGAGGCCTACAGCGCCTACTCTGCCAACTTTTGCCAGTGCACAGTGACACTCATATCTGGTGTCACAGTAGCTTAGTACCATAGTACCACTAATCGTAAAAAAATGACAGGCGGAGGCAGGCCACCCCGCAGGGGCCGTCGTGGTTGTGGTGCTGTGATTCCCTTTGGCCCTAGAATAATGCCCAGTTTTCAGAGGCAACGTACCCTGAACTTGAAAAGTTCTGAGGACATGGTTGACTGGCTAACACAGGACACACAATCTTCTACAGCTTCCGCTCGGAACCTAGACGCACCATACTTCTCCAGCATAGCTTTGGGCACCTCTCCAGTTACCACTCGCCCGCCTGCCGCCACCACCAACACTAGCACCACAGCCGCTTCACTTGATCCATCAGCAGAGTTATTTACACATCCGTTGGAAGAAATGAGTGATGCACAAACATTAGTGCCAGAGGATGTAGATAACAGGGATATGTCCCAGTCAGGCAGCATTACACACATGGACGTACGGTCTGATGATGATGATGATGTTGTACTTGGTGCTGCTTCCTTTGTTGAGTTGTCAGATACATGTGAAGCGGTTGATGATGACGATGCGTCCGTGGATGTCACGTGGGTGCCCGCTATAAGAGAAGAAGAACAGGAGGAAAGTTCAGATGGGGAGACAGAGAGGAGGAGGAGAAGAGTTGGAAGCAGTTGGAGGTCATCGAAAGTAGCTAGTGGCACAGTCACCAGAATGCCGTCATTGCAGAGCTCAGCAGTGTGGCAATTTTTTCGTGTGTCTGCCATAATGCAAACTGTGCGAAAAGAAACTGAGTTGTGAGAAGTCAAACACCCACCTAGTTACAACTTCTTTGCGAAGGCACATGATGTCACATCACAAACGCCTATGGGATCAACACATGAGTACAAGCAGCACACAAAGTCAAAGCCGCCATCCTCCTCCTGGTCCAGCATCTTCAGCCACGTCTACCACTGCTGCCCTGCTTGCCCCCTCTCAACCATCCGCCACTCCGTGTCTCGCTCTGAGCAGTCCCTGCTCATCTGCCCACAGTCAGGTGTCTGTCAAGGACATGTTTGAGCGTAAGAAGCCAATGTCACAAAATCCCCCCCTTGCCCGGCATCTGACAGCTGGCTTGTCTGAACTCTTAGCCCTCCAGCTTTTACCATACAAGCTGGTGGAGTCTGAGGCGTTCAAAAGATTTGTAGCTATTGGGACACCGCAGTGGAAGGTACCTGGTCGAAATTTCTTTGCACAAAAGGCAATCCCCAACCTGTACTCGATTGTGCAAAAGGATGTAATGGCATCTATGGCACACAGTGTTTGGGCAAGGGTCCATCTGAAAATAGATACCTGGTCTGCAAAGCATGGTCAGGGCAGGTATTTCACTTACACTGCGCATTGGGTAAACCTGGTGACTGCTGCCAAGCATGGAATACGTGGCTCTGCAGAGGAGTTGGTGACACCGCCACGACTTGCAGGCAGGCCTGCTGCCACCTCCTCTACTCCGCCTACACCATCCTCTACCATAACATCCTCGGCTGAGTCCTCTTCTGCTGCTGCTATGTCTTGCTCCACATCAACGGCATCTAACAGCTCCACAGGTACTATTCCACATCCCAGATGCGGCAGTGTCACGCTGTCTTGAGGTTGACTTCCCTGAAAGCAGAGAGTCACACCGGACCAGCACTCCTGTCCGCCCTGAACGCACAGGTGGATCAGTGGCTGACTCCGCACCAACTGGAGATCATCAAAGTGATTTGTGACAACGGAAGAAATGTATTGCCGGCATTGAATTTGGGCAAGTTGACACATGTGCCGTGAATGGCACATGTGTGTAATCTGATTGTAAAACGCTTTGTGCATAAGCACCCAGGCTTACAGGACATCCTGAAGCAGGCCAGGAAGGTGTGTGCCCATTTCAGGCGTTCCTACACGGCTATGGCGCACTTTACAGATATCCAGTGGCGAAACAACATGCCAGCGAGGCGCTTGATTTTAGACAGCCCGAAACGTTGGAATTCAACACTCCTAATGTTTGACCGCCTGCTCCAACAAGAAAAGTCCGTTAATGAGTATTTGTATGACCGGGGTGCTAGGACAGCCTCTGCGGGGCTGGGGATTTTTTTGCCACGTTACTGGACGCTCATGCGCAATGCCTGTAGGTTTATGAGTCCTTTTGAGAAAGTTGACAAATCTGGTCAGTCGCACCCAGGGCACCATCAGCAACATCATACCATTTGTTTTCTTCCTGGAGTGTGCCCTGCGAAGAGTGCTGGATCAGGCCGTAGATGAGCGTGAAGAGGAAGAGGAAGAGTTGTGGTCACCATCACCACCAGAAACAGCCTTATCAGCATCGCTTGCTGGACCTGTGGCAACGCTGGAAGAGGACTGTGAGGAAGAGGAGTCAGAGGAGGAATGTGGCTTTGAGGAGGAGGAGGAAGACCAACCACAACAGGCATCCCAGGGTGCTCGTTGTCACCTATCTGGTACCCGTGGTGTTGTACGTGGCTGGGGGGAAGAACATACCTTCAGTGAGATCACTGAGGACGAGGAACGGGACATGACTAGCTCGGCATCCAACCTTGTGCAAATGGGGTCTTTCATGCTGTCGTGCCTGTTGAGGGACCCTCGTATAAAAAGGATGAAGGAGAACAACCTGTACTGGGTGTCCACGCTACTAGACCCCCGGTATAAGCAGAAAGTGCCTGAAATTGTACAGAATTACCACAAGTCGGAAAGGATGCAGCACTTCCAAAATAAATTAAAAAGTATGCTTTACACAGCGTTTAAGGGTGATGTCACAGCACAACGGAATCTAACAGCGGAAGAGGTGAACATAATCCTCCTCCTCCCACGACCACGCCGGCAAGGAGAGGACGCTTTACAGACTTGTTGTTAATGGAGGACATGCAGAGCTTTTTAAGTCCTATGCATCGCCACAGCCCTTCAGGGTCCAACCACAGAGAAACACTCGACCGTTAGGTAACAGACTACCTCGCCATAACTACAGATATCGACACTATGAGGAGCGATGAACCCCTTGACTACTGGGTGTGCACGCTTGCCCTGTGGCCTGAGCTATCCCAATTTGCCATAGAACTTCTGTCCTGCCCCGCTTCAAGTGTCCTGTCAGGAAAGGACCTTCAGTGCAGCAGGAGGTTTTGTCACTGATAAGAGAAGTCGCCTAGGTCAAAAAAGTCTATATTACCTCACCTTTATTAAGATGAATGAGGGATGGATCCCGAAGGGACTGACAGTGGGCGATACATTAGATTAAAAAAGGCCTGATAGATGAGCTGCCTTGAGCTAATAATGGTCCACACGCTGCTGTATTTTATCCCTGAATGCCGGATGACTTGCGTGACATATCCGCCACCAACTAGGGTTCAAAACGCAATGTTTTAGGGCATTTTCTGCCTGGCAAACTAACATCAATTTTTCTGGTCGCTGCAACAATACCTAGTTTTTGCATTTAAATTATTTTATTTTAGAAGGCGTACAGCATGTAATGAAAAATAAAGCATTTTTGAACAGTCTTGCATAACAGTTGTGCAAAAATACATATTTACAATCAAGACATTTTGTGAAAGTTAGCTGGCTATTCCTTCTTATTTTTACTTTTTAGGTTAATAATTTTTTCTTATTTTTTACTGTGATTGCAATTTAAGAGATACCTAAAACATGGTAAAACAGACAATAGTAAAGAGTATATCTGCGGGAAACACCAAAGTCCTATTAGCTATCATCCCTCCAGCAGTATTTGCTTATTATTTACAATATCTAACCTGGACAATCACCCTTGGGTTACCCTAGGGCAGGCTTCAGTAAGCGACCTCTCCTTTCCTGGGATGATTTTGCCGCTGGTTGCTTCTGAAGGGTCTCCAGGGCTCCCCCACTCCGGTCCTTCCCCCAGTGTCGCTTCAACCAGTAACAAATGTTTTATATTTGTAAAGCGACCCAATGATCCCCCTTGATAGAGGTTTATCTTTACAAATTTTGGAGAACCAATTTAAGACCAGTGTCCCCTGTTTCTGGGTCAGGGAGTGTGTGAAATGCCTCAGCCTACAGTAATTGTAATGTTCTGACAGCGGTAGCTCATGCTTGTCCCTCAGTTCCTCATAGGTGAGCATCTGGCCCTTTACTAACCAGTCTCCCAGTCTATCTAGTTTCCTTGACCTCCACCAGTGTTGTGATGTTGTGCTCATGTGTTTCGATGGCCTGGGGGTGGTCAAGAATTGGGGTCATTTGGGTGGATACAGGGAACAAACCTGTGTGTTTCTTGGCCCATTTCCAGTATGATAGTGAGTGTCTGATTAGGGGGTTTGGCGAGTTTTTAAGGCTCTGAGGCAATTCTGATAGCCAAGCCACCTTGTCCCAGGTTAAGGGCCTTAAAGTGTGGTTCTCTAAATACACACCGGTTGATGACATATAGAATGTGCTATTGGGAGGAAAGATAGGTGACGTAACAGGTATTACACTGATAGGAATGAATAGTACAACTTAATACACAACTCCTATCTGGTGGCACATTACATTGCTCGTGCAGTGCCCCAAATTCGAAGTACAAGGTCCGACCAAGCATCTTTTTCCATCTCCCTATTCCAAAAATCCATGCCATATACACGTCCCCTGATAGGTGGCGTAACAGGTATTAAACTGATAGGAATGAATAGTATAACTTAATACACCACTCCTATCTGGTGGCACCTTAGATTGCACGCGCAGTGCCCCAAATTCGAAGTGGGAGGACCGACCAAGCATCTTTTTCCATCTCCCTGTTCCAAAAATCCATGCCATATACACGTCCCCTAATAGTGGACGTAACAGGGATTAAACCGATAGGAATAGTACTACTTAACAGTACACACCTTATAATAACGCAGACAGAGGCAACGCAGAGAGAGGAGTCTGTAGAAGAGCAGTCAGAGGAGGAAGGTGGCTTTGAGGAGGTGGAAGACCAAACACAGCAGGCATCCCAGTGGGCTTGTTGTCACCTTTCGGGGACCCTTAATGGCTGGGTGGAGGAAGAGACCTTCAATGACATCAGTGGGGACAAGGAACGGGACATGGCTAGCTTGGTATCCAACCTTGTGCAAAGGGGAGTTTGCAGTTGTGCAAAGAGACTGTTTGTGGTTGTTTGCGGTGCATTAAACGGGGATATTGATCTGTTACTGTGAAGCGGGTGTAACCCTTACACTACCTGATCGATACAACATCATACCTGATGTTTTAAAGCATGTTATTCCAAACAATTTAGGAATGTTAGGTGATTTATGCCTTTTATGGCTTAAAACCAGACTCTGCATCAACTATGTAATTTTCCGTGGGAGTTTTGCCATGGATCCCCCCCGGCATGCCACAGTCCAGGTGTTAGTCCCCTTGAAACAACTTCCCCATCACTATTGTGGCCAGAAAGAGTCCCTGTGGGTTTTGAAATTCACCTGCCCATTGAAGTCTATGGCGGTTCGCCGATGTTCGTCCGTTCCCAAACATTTGATGTAATTCGCGTCCGGGGTTCGCGAACCGAAAATTTGATGTACGCGACATCACTATTTCAACCTCATTATTCTTTTTTACTGTGTTTTGTTACTTCATTTGTGGTACTTTACTATGATGTAGAGTTCATTCGGCAACTTCATTTGATTATATGATTGTTAATTCAGCATATTCAAAATTCGTTGTGGTGTTATGTTGATTATCATTTATTTCTTGCACATATAGAGTCAGATTACGCTAAGTGAAAAAAACTATGTGATTTTTGACACTGGCTGCATTCCTGTGCTCGGGGAGCTTAGATTTGTGAGCATCCATGATGGGCTAGTCAAGCAAATGGCTCTTTAAGTGAGCATGCAGGGCTGCGGGTTCATACCTTTGTGGTTGCACTCATGATGGGAGTTGAAGCAGCTAGGTCTTGAGCATCATATAGGGCATTCGTGCAAGTGTGCTTCTTTTAACTATAATGTGATCTACATGTAACCTTATTTGACCAAATACGCTACTTAGTAGGAGTTGAGGTATAAATACCTCTTTTCAACCTGTGGTGTCTCTTTACTCAAATCAATTTTTGCTCCAGGTCACTGCTTTCTCATTAGGTCAATCCTATCTTTTCAAATTATTAGTGAAATTCATACTAAAGGACCAATGCACTATGAAAAAAAATATATATTTGTTTGAAAAATTTGAGTCTAGGTATAATTCAGCAGGAAAAAGTCATACATCTAGTTATTAATTAGTAAAAAAAATAATTTTGATGACTCATCAGGACCCTGAAGAGATCCATGATACATTGGTGGACATTGAGTGTGAGAGGCCTGTTTACATTTCTGGAGAGCTCTTGTTGCAATGAGTGATGCAAGGTGTCTGCTTCTGGGCCAATGGGAGGGAATGGGTGCTGTGACTTTTTCTGGCTCTCTGTTCCTCCTTCCCCACCCCTCTTTTTAATGATAGCCAAAATAGTCATGATTCAGCTTTGAGAATGTAACAAACACAAAATGGGGGTGTAACAAACACAAAATGTATTCTAGTACTTATAAATATTCTTCAAAAATTCAGATTTTCTCAGAGAATTATATATATCTATGATTTACACAGCATATTGTTAGTTGGGTAAATACTTGACAAGTAAGTGCCAAAGATAAGTGTCTTTTTTTTCAAAAGAAGTGGTTCTGTCACATCTATAATGCTGTTTCAAGCCTTTACACATCCCAATCCCACCTCTTACCACTAATGCTTTTACCTCCACAATCCACTATTTGAAATAAATATAAAATTATTGTCTATTGATTTCTAACTATTATTATTATTATTATAGTTTATTTATAATGCGCCAACATATTCTGTAGCACTGTACATAAATTAAGTTCAGACAAAGATAAATACAGATTAACATTTAGCAAAGGAAGGAGGGTCCTGTCTTTGAGCTAGAAATATAATGTCCATGGTGAATTCCCAAAGTACTTAGGATAGAAACTCGCACACTTACAATCTAAGGTATAGTGAGTGGTAAAAGAAGGAGAGAGAGGTGATAAGTATGTTAGGAAGGAAGGTGATACGCTTTTTTAAAGAGATGTGTTTTAAGTGAGGGTTTAAAGAGGATAATCTGGTGGAGCGAGGCAAGGAGTTCCAGAGACTAGGGGCAGCACGAGAAACGTCCTGGAAGTGGGAGTGAGAGGAGGTGACAAGAGTTGTAGAAAGAAGAAGGTCATTAGCAGAACGAAGAGGGCGGGTGGGGGAGTATTTGGAGGTGAGAGCAGATATGTAAGGGGGAACATTATTGCTGAGGGTTTTGTAAATTTGATAAAAAATGTTATTCTTGAGGCTAAGTGAAGCCAGTGGAGTGATTGACAGAGAGGTGATACCGACACTGAACGTTGTGTACGGAAGATGAGTCTAGCAGAGGCATTCATAATGGATTGAAGTGGAGATAGTCGGGTGGTGGATAGGTCAAAAAGAAGCGAGTTGCAGTAGTCTAGTCGAGAGATGATAAAAGAGTGTATAAGGATTTTAGTTGCGTCTTGTGTAAGATAGCGACGAATTCTGGAGATGTTTTTTAGATGGAGAAGACAAGATTTAGTTAGTGATTGTATGTGAGGGATGAAAGACAGAGCGGGGTCCAGTAGAACTCCAAGACAACGGGCTTGAGAGGAGGGGGTTTCGTCTTTGTTGACAGTGAGAGAGATGTGAGGAATTGACGCTGTGGGAGAGGGAGGGAAGATTAGGAGTTCAGTTTTAGACATGTTGTGTTTGAGAAAATTAAATAGAAATAAAAGTATTTTATATTGCAGATTTACGAGCTTAAGAACGTTGTGCTATTCATTTTAATACCTACATCACTTGCCCTTTAATTGAAAATACAGTAGTGTGTATATATTTGCATTTATAGTGCTACGGATACAACTTTAACCCCCTTGTGGGTCGTCTCTAATTTTTGGCTTTTTGGCTCCATTTGCTGGTTACAGGGTTTGAACGCCAGTGGATTCGTAGCAAATGTAACTGTTACGGGTTTCACAGATCAAAGGATTTGTGGCCGCGGAGTTCAAATTTTGACGTCCCATAGGGCTTTTCCGCCTGTAACCCGCAGATCATTAGTGGGTTGTTTTACAGGGCCAATTTATTAGCTGTAAGTCTTGCGGGCTATGTTACAGGCTACGGTTTTACACAATGAGAAAATTTAATGGGGCAGTAAGAAGCCCAAAAACAGAAATCATGGTCAAAAGAGTCTATGGTCAGTGGCAGGGAGAACATGTTAAGAATTGATAACCAAGCCAAATAGTAAATCCAAACAGCAGTCCAATATACAAGCCATGAATAGAAACTGAGAAATCAGGAACACAGTATCAGGAATGGGCTGTAGTTGACAGACCAACAATTCAGCAAAGTGTGTTTGTCCTCCGCTGAAATATACAGTCTGTCTGCATGTCAGCTGAAGACAACACACACCCATAGATAGACCACACCGGCTGCAGACAGGTTAGATTCACCATGCAGACTTGATGAAACACTCAAAGAGCTTGGCAATTTTATTTTTGTACAACATGACTCTGTTAAGAGGGCAGCTTTTGTGCTAATAATTTTGTGCTATCTTGATACTCTCGTTCACTAAATACATCTATAATTCTTAAATTCTCTCAACCATTGAGTGATGTGTGCATTGTGTATACATTATTTGATTAAATACATTTTTCTCAGCTTGTTAAATTTCTAGTCAGTCTTAACCTCCAACAATCAATTTAAAAAGTGCAAAAAATAGTCTAATGACTTACTCTTTTAAAGCCAAAGATTGTTTATTTCATTTTAATGATTTTGACACTAAATCATTATATTCTCCTAAGTGTCTTTCATTTACAGTATAAACACAAGATATTACTATTGCCTCTCAATCTTCCCAGTTCATTATCACTGACTGCCTCTTTCTTGCCTCTACTTGTAGGCCTCCTTGTACTTAAAACTTAAACTTTCCAATACTAATAATTTCCTCATGTTGCTTTATAACTACACCTAAACTTCATTTCCCAATTTATATAAAAAAAAGATTTAGTTAGTGATTGTATGTGAGGGATGAAAGACAGAGCGGGGTCCAGTAGAACTCCAAGACAACGGGCTTGAGAGGAGGGGGTTTCGTCTTTGTTGACAGTGAGAGAGATGTGAGGAATTGACGCTGTGGGAGAGGGAGGGAAGATTAGGAGTTCAGTTTTAGACATGTTGTGTTTGAGAAAATTAAATAGAAATAAAAGTATTTTATATTGCAGATTTACGAGCTTAAGAACGTTGTGCTATTCATTTTATTACCTACATCACTTGCCCTTTAATTGAAAATACAGTAGTGTGTATATATTTGCATTTATAGTGCTACGGATACAACTTTAACCCCCTTGTGGGTCGTCTCTAATTTTTGGCTTTTTGGCTCCATTTGCTGGTTACAGGGTTTGAACGCCAGTGGATTCGTAGCAAATGTAACTGTTACGGGTTTCACAGATCAAAGGATTTGTGGCCGCGGAGTTCAAATTTTGACGTCCCATAGGGCTTTTCCGCCTGTAACCCGCAGATCATTAGTGGGTTGTTTTACAGGGCCAATTTTTAGCTGTAAGTCTTGCGGGCTATGTTACAGGCTACGGTTTTACACAATGAGAAAATTTAATGGGGCTGTAAGAAGCCCAAAAACAGAAATCATGGTCAAAAGAGTCTATGGTCAGTGGCAGGGAGAACATGTTAAGAATTGATAACCAAGCCAAATAGTAAATCCAAACAGCAGTCCAATATACAAGCCATGAATAGAAACTGAGAAATCAGGAACACAGTATCAGGAATGGGCTGTAGTTGACAGACCAACAATTCAGCAAAGTGTGTTTGTCCTCCGCTGAAATATACAGTCTGTCTGCATGTCAGCTGAAGACAACACACACCCATAGA